>CAVLGL010000115.1:49827805-50427805 GCA_963668995.1 Parnassius mnemosyne
GCCATGGTTTATTTATTTCTAATCTAGTTAATCAAAATATGACTAATATTACAGAAAAAGATTAACCCTCACACTTTCCTTACTAATTGACTTCCCTGCAATGAAAGTACAAATAATTATTTGACAAAAATTTCACATCATTTCTAAGTAGCACCGTTCTGGTGGCAAATCAGTCAGATTTGATAGACCACAAACCCTCGCAAAAGAACCCCGATTCCCACCAAGGATGATTCACGAGGCTATTGAGAATAAAGAAACATTCTAATTCCAATAGAGGAGATGGATGGGATCATATAATTAATAATATTACATCCAAACCTAATCAAGACTTCAAGATACTGTAATCTCGTTCTGCATAGATAGGATGAAAAATTTATATTCAAAAACTGAAGGTAGCCGGGCTAACTATGACATCGGGACGTCAAACACCTCAGTCCCCACTCACCAGACCTTGCGCCTACAGACCTTTTCCAGAATTTTGATAACTGTTTGGCGGGAAAAAAAATTTAATACTCGAGAGGGAGTACAAAATGCCTTTTAAGACTTTTTTGCCTCCCGTGCAGTTAATTTCTTCAAGAAGGGCAGCAATAAACTGCCACTGCGTTGGTGATGATACATCGATTGCATGGGTTAAAAAATTACGTTAACTTATTTTATAAGGAACGGGAATTTAATAGTTTTACCTACCTCATCATCATCATTACAGCCTTTCACAAGTCCACTGCTAAACATAGGCCTCCCCCAAGGAATGCCACAAAGCACGGTCCTGAGCCACCTGCATCCATCGACTTCCTGCATGTTTTACCAGGTTGTCACTCCATCTCGTGGGGGGTCGCCCTACACTTCGCCTACCAGTACGAGGCTGCCACTCAAGAACCTTTTTTCCCCATCGGTTGTAGGTTCTTCGAGCTATATGGCTGGGCCACTGCCACTTCAGCTTACTAATCCGTTGGGCTATGTCGGTTACTCTGGTTCTACTGCGGAATCCTCATTCCTAAGTTTATCACGCAGAGAAACTCCGAGCATAGCCCTCTCCATAGCTCGTTGAGCGACCTTGAGCTTCCTCATACGGCCAGCAGTGAAGGACCACGTCTCAGATCCGTAAGTCATCACTGGCAACACGCACTGGTTTTACAATTTCGTTTTAAGGTTTTGAGGTATGTCTGACAAGAAGATGTGTCGTAGCTTCCCGAACGCTGCCCAGCCGAGTTGAATCCGTCGATTGACCTCTCGGTCGAAGTTAGACTTACCTAGTCGGACTATTTGTCCCAGGTAAACATACTCATCAACAACTTCGAACTTAGTGCTCCCAACAATTACCGGCATAGGTGTGACATGGACATTAAACATAATCTTTGTTTTGTCCATGTTCATCTTAAGACCTATACGTTGGGAGACACTATTGAGGTCATTGAGCATAGTGCTTAGGTCCTCCATCGATTCTGCCATAAGGACTATATCGTCGGCAAATCGAAGGTGAGTGATGTACTCGCCATTGATGTTAAAACCGTATCATTTCCAGTCCAGAACCTTGAAAACGTCATCCAATGCAGCGGTGAAGAGTTTCGGGAATATACCGTCACCCTGTCTTACACCTCTCTGCAATTGGATAGGTTTCGTACTCTGGTTCTGTACTCGGATAGCCATCGTAGCTCTACTGTACAAGCATATTCTCTATTCTAAATTTAAATGCCTATAACACGAGACGGCAACGAGCATAGCTATGTTGTCAAAAAAAAACGGGAAAACTTTGTGATGTCAACGTCGAAAAACGTAACAGCTTGTCAGTTTTGTACCTTTGTGGTCGCATACAATATTGCTCAAAGTAAAATTATATAAACATTTGATTAAACAACTTTTAATTTCATCATTTATTAATTAATTATGACCTATCAATATTCAATACTTAACACAGGTTGTTTAATAAATTATCAAACATTAATATTTATTTGTAGTCTGTATGTATTAATTATTATCTGTGTATTTTACTTGCAACACTTTAATTTAAGTTTACCAATTTTTGTATTAGCAACTTCCCTTCTGATCCCCTTATTCAAAGTGTGTAAAAGGCTCTCCAGAATATAATTGTAAAATTAAATTCCAAAATTAAATTTAAACTTGCATTTTATTTATACATGCATGTGAAGTGGTCCTACGAGCTCTTGTAGTGAGTTTTTCGCGTAATTGCGGCATTTTGGCGTGATGTGTGGTACAGAGGTACCTTCCGAACGTTATTCTTCGAGGTGTATGAGGCCAGCCAATTCTCGAGATATCTATATTTTCTTGACTATGGACCGTCGAGAAGAATGAAAATAACATCAAGACGATAAAGCTATAGAAGAAATCACGTTGTAATTAATAGTTCATCCATTTCGATCAACATCTTAAAGTGTGAGGTAGATATAAATTTTTCTCCATTTCGCAATTGGTCTATCTTAACAGTCAAGTCTGCTCAATATTCATTGGCGAAAGGTTGGTAGCATTGAGTTCATGCTGCTCATAAGTACTGCCCTTTGCGAGTTTAACAACTTTAAGTTGGCAGCTATTAAAGCTGCGTATCGACTTCGCGCAGCAAACCATCGAGCATTGGCTCGCGCGACAGCCACGCACATTGTATCTGTATACTGTGTTGACGCGCTCGAACGAGCCGCGCGAAGAACTAATCCGAGTCGGTTTTTGACAGGGTGGCAAAGGAATCTCAGTGAGTGAGTGCTAGCTCAGTTAGGACGGTCGTTTACGTATTTTAGTTGGCGCGCGCGGGAAAAACGTACTAAAAATAAAAAATAAATATGGTACTAAACAATTTCTATGGAACAGAAAATGTAGTGGTTATCGTAACAAATCATTAAGAAAAGATGCTTGGAATAAAATCAGTGCAGAAATGGGCTTGCTTGCTTGTAACTGAACTTAAAAAGAAAATGACCACTCTTTTAGCATCGTATAGAAGAGAGAAATCTACAATAAACCAAACCCTTATTACTGGTTCTGGGAATTAACTAAAGTAACTAATATTATAACCTATCTAATAGAAAGATTCATTACCTCGAATTTGGGGTTATTTATTCGAGGCTATTAACATTGTAATTTATTTCGTTTAGAACGTACATAATATGGATGTAAAGATTTATATAATTTAATTTATATAATTATATTCGAATACCTTTGGAAAAATAAATAAGAATTTCCACCTTACAAAAGAAATGTGTACACATAACAATCAAACATACTTAAATCTATACTTTCGCATTTATAATATTACTAACTTTCCCGCCGCGGCTCCTCTCGCGTGTTTTTTCTATTATATCGCGTTCTCAATATTATCCCATGGGAAACTTTTTTTCGGAATGAAAAGTATATGGCCTATATCCTATGGCCTTCCTTGTGCTATAAAATATGTCCATGTAAAATTTCATCAAAATCGGTTAAGTAGTTGAGGCGTGAAAGCGTATTAGACAGACAGACAGAGTTACTTTCGCATTTTTATAACATTAGTAAAGATTAAGATAGAAGTTTTGTCAAACTTTGTCTATTAGCCGGTAAGTAATCTGAACTGACGTATTTTATTACAGGTGTCAACGATTTCTATGTATCGAAATGTTTTGCTTTTGACGACTTCCACTTCATGAAAAATAAAGATGTACCCAATGAAACATTTGATACTTTATATGATGATGATGTAAGTTAAGTTTTAGTATCGGTTTTACCAAGGTATTGCACCATTTGTATAAATGTGGATTGCTAGATGTGAAAGTATATCTTTTGAATAAATTCCTGCTCTTCTTGGAATACTTAAGATTATAACACTTTTTAGGGCGTTACTCACCGGCTACGGTTATCGAAGAGTCAAGGGACTCGAGGATCAAAATAAAAGTATCCCAGGGCGCCTGTTGTTGGATGATTAGTAAATGAAAATGCTAAGATATATATACAGACAAAAAGTAGTTTATTTCCTTCTACGGTTCACATGTATAGCTCCAAATATCAAGTTTTCACTCTAAAATACCCTACGAACTGAGGTTTTGACTAACCTGGTGGATTACACAATATTACACTGTTTATGGTCAATCCCGCGAAGCAGTGAGGCACAGATATCCTCCAGGTGTACGCCGGTCGCGGTCTCCTGGCCGCCCAGTCCCAATATAACCACCCGTTGAAGCTGCCTCGCCTCGTTCACATTGTTAAACTTGACCATACTCAAAGTACGGACTAAGGACTAAGGACTAAGGACTAAGGACTAAGGACTAAGGACCCCTATGACAAGGCAAAAGAATCTATGAAACACCGTGTACCGTTAATTAGAGCACATGTGCTTTTAAGAAGACAAAAACGTTAAGTACTTACAATTTATGGGATGATGTGTTTCAACACATTAAACTGCCCGTAGACATTGTGTTTAAGGGGCCGTACGCCCAAGTAGTCGTCACTTTAAATTCATGTTCCGGCGTTTCGATTCAAAAATTATATATGTGCGTGTCCGATCATTACAACGGCTCGCTCCAAAAAGAACTAGGCCTCCCTTGGGCTACACGCCACCGTCGATCCGTGGTAGGATTTCGAACTAACACGAAAGGTCAATTGCATGCAATTAGCTAGCTCGATTCGTCAATATACGTTTCTAGTTACTTCGGACTAATGACGTTAGATGGCGCTCTGAAGTCTGTTCATCGCATGTAATAACGTAAATATGCTAAAATAATGTACACGAAAATTTTCGTGTTACACATCCCCTTTGCTTGGGTTAAAAAGTTCTTCGTAATGAAGATACTTTTTCCGAAGACATTTCGTGCCACCTGCAGAACAACGACTGAATACCAAAGACAGTGAAGAAGTCGTAATGCGTCTCTAATCCAATCTGGCTAAAAATATTCGCACGGATAGTAAATTCCAAGTCACCCATGCACCAACAACTAACAAGTACCAAGCCATCACTTAATCACTTAATTACGACGTTTAATCTTACACAAGGCTCATTATTACTCTACTTATTACCTAATTTTCATTTCTGTATCTGTATACCTAGTAACATTATATTCCACTAAACAATTTAACCTCAAAATGTAATTACCTACTTGTGTTGTAGACACAAAAAAAAAAAAACACTACCACAAATTTACCTACTTGTGTTGTAAGTTAGAAAATACTACACTAATTGTTATACCTAAATTAACCTAATGGCATGCAACTTTATATACATTTATTCCTACATGTTTTTTACAATAATGAAATACAACTGCCTATGAATAATTACGTTCCCGAATCCTACACGCGAATAGTCTATTACCATTCATGCGGTGCGTGACGTAACATCACGGGACAGAAACGAATACCTACAGTGCACTAAGCCTACACACGATGTTTACGTTTCGACTCGACTTTTCTCTAAGTAGTCGAAAAACGAACGTGTTCTTATTTATTAAGTTAAGTAATTAAGTGATTTGGAAATCATATTAAGTATTAAGTTAAGTTAAATATCTATCTCGCATTAAGTTAAGTGAATTAACGTTTAATCATATTAAGTTAAAAGAAACAGCTTAAGTAATGCTACGCACTGGCTGGTATGCATTTTCTTATATAATGTCCAGAGTGCGGACATAAAGAACAAATTCTTATCTAACTCGCGCCGATGTTCACAACATAAGATGACCTACTAGTTATGTATCGCTCGTTCATCAATACAATCACAGCTTATTTATCTCAGAAAGTTCACCGGTGGAAATGAATTTTGAAAATGTTTATTATTCTTACATGCTTTCACTCAATCATACTCTTCACTCACATTTTTACAAAACTATTAGTCATCTTGTTTAAGGATGTCTTTTATGTGAAAATTACCTAGTGTCTTACCTTCCATGCTGGCTAAGGTATACACTAAAGGTGATAATTTCGCTGTTATGACACATTTTTGAAATTTTGGTGCTAGTTTAGCCGTAAATCTCTTTGAGGCATTAGATAGGTAATGGGTACGTTTATATACAATCTGACCTACTTTTAACTCAACATGTCGTTTTCTTAAGTTATAGTACTTTTCATTTCTAGAATGAGCATTTTTAATATGCTTTTGTACCTTTTTAAATATGGTGTCTAATTCCGCTAATTTTTTACTGTATGCTAGTGGTTCACCGAGAGTTACTTGTGATCTTTGAACTGGCTGAGTGCTATCTAAGCTGTGTAACATTCCATCTATTATGAATTCCCGTCCGTGCACAAGAAAATACGGAGTAAACTTAGTGGTATCATTCACGGCTGAATTAAGTGCGCATTGCAACTGTGGGATGTTCTCGTCCCATCGTTTATGCTCGGTACCTACATAACATGATATACCGTTAACTACGTTCCTAATCGCTCTTTCGGCTTGATTTACCTGTGGGTGATAACGCGGGTTATAATAGATATTCGGTACGTTATATTTATGTAACAGTTGCCTAAACTGATTAGACACATATTGTGGGCCATTGTCAATATAGATAGTCTTACATACGCCATGTAATAGGAACACTTTCTCTTCTATGAACTTAGCGACCGCAGCGCCTGTTGCGATCCGTATAGGATGCAACATGACATACTTGCTAAAATAGTCTGTACATACAATTAAGTGAATATTCCTATTGCGAGAAACCGGAAATGGGCCTAGCAAATCGCAACATATGGCTTCCCAGGGTTTGTTAACCTCCTTCGGGTTTCCCATTAAACCAGGTCTAGCCGTGTTGACGGGTTTGTATTGTTTACATATCTCGCATTTTTTAACATATTCTTTCACATCTTGGTACATGCTGGGCCAGTAATAATTAAGACTAAGACGCTTGTGGGTTTTAAAGACACCCAAATGAGCACTAACTGGTTCATCATGACATTTCTTTAAAATATCTAACCTGTCTTCCTCGGGTACCACTAACTTCCAATTAAACTCATTCGTTAACTCATATTTATTTTTAGAGTACCTAAGCAATCTATCGTATTTTACCATGAAGTTGGGATATTTGCGAGGGTTGGCCTGACAATCTTCGTATACATGTCTATACCACGCATCACTGGTTGCTGGCGTAGCGATTGCATCAACTTGAATCCTACTTAGTGCGTCTGGAATAACATTTAATTTATCTTTTCTGTGTTCTATTTCGAAATCAAATTGACTCAATCGCATGCTCCACCTGGCTAAGCGACCTGATGGGTTATTTAATTTATAAAACCATAATAACGAGGCGTGGTCGGTTATTATTTTACACTTTGTACCTTCTACATAAGATCTAAATTTCTCTAATGCGTAAATCACGGCCATAAGTTCTCTTCTCCGATGTGGAAAAATTAATTTCATTTTTGGCAAGAGACCGACTGCAGTATGCTATGGGATGTTCTACCCCGTCATAAGTCTGGGTTAAGACTCCGCCCACAGCCACTGAGGAAGCGTCACAATGGATAGAAAAAGGCAAATCAAAGTTTGGACATTTAAGTATCGGAGCAGATACTAAAGCGGTTTTTAAGTGGTTAAATGACTCATCTGCCTCCGTAGTCCATTCAAAGCGGACATTTTTGCTAGTTAACTTATTCAACGGTTTACTAATTTTCGAAAAATTGTTAATGAACTTCCTATACCAGCCTGCCATGCCTAGAAACCTTTTAACCTCTTTAGCGGAAGTTGGAGTTGGATAATTCAATATAATATCTACCTTTCCCGGATCAGTTCTAAGTCCATGTTTGTCAACTAAATATCCCAAGTACTTAAGTTCTCTACGGCAAAAGATAGACTTATCCATGTTTATAGTCAAGTTTGCGTCCCTGAGTTTTGCGTAGACCTTATGCAAGAGCTGCACATGTTCTGAGAAAGTGCTGGATATTATGATTATGTCGTCTTGGAAACAGAATACTTTGTTGTTAAATTCGGGACCAAATAGCCTATCCATTAATCTCTGCATTGTGCTTGACGCGGAAACAAGGCCAAACGACATTACATTGAATCTAAATAACCCCCTACGTGGCACTGTGAACGCGGTCTTATCAGCTGATTGCTCGCTATCATAGGGTATTTGCCAATACGCAGCGGAAAGATCTATTGACGTTAGGTATTTCGCATAGCGGAGCTGGTCCAATATGCTGCTTATATACGGGAGAGGATACGCATCGGGTTTGGAAACTGCATTTAATTTTCTACAATCTAGACAAAGCCTTAGGTCCCCATTTGGCTTCTGAACCATTACTACAGGTGAGTTCCAAGCTGACTGTGAAGGTGACACAAGTCCCAAACTAAGCATTCTATCCAATTCTTTTTCAAGTGCTAGTTGCTTAACAGGTGATAATGGATAGTACCTTTGCTTAATAGGTTTGCTATCCCCTGTGTCTATGACGTGATGAATTAAATTGGTACGTCCCAAACCTACTTTAACTGTGTTAATTGTATCAAACTGTTGGACTAACTTATCCATGATTTGTTTTTGTTCTATGGATACAGACTCGTATTCTTCAAGGCCTTTATTAAGAGAAACCGAATTTATGCTATTACATATTGATGACTCCGACTTTCGGTCAAACTGTACTTCGGATACAAGGTCACTCCCTAAGTCAAACACCTGCCAAAAATCAACACCTAGAATTATAGGTGAAGTTATTTGTGCAACAACATAAAAGTTAATCACTCTGAAATTATTGTTAAATTCTATAGGTAAGGACATATACCCTAAGCAATGCAATCTCGTACCATCAGCAGTTCTTACGTAGTGCTCAGTGTCAAACCAGTTGAGTTGAAATCCGTGTTCTAAAAAGATCAAATGCGCATTATTTCCAAGAATGCTACAAGTTGCACCCGAATCTAATAAGCCAAAAGCTTGTAAGTTCAATATTTTTAATTTTAAGTATGGTCTTATATCCCTAGTATTTTTTTAAACAGAACTACCTCTTCATTATTGGACGTATAAGACCTATTTTTATTAAAGGTTTTGGATAGTTCCGTGTTAACTAGTTTTTTGAATTGCAATTACTACAATCTGAACGCTTAACACCTTTTAATCCACACTTAAAACACACTAACTCTTTCGAATTGCATTGATTGGTGAAATGAGTGTTTAATCCACACCTAAAGCATTTCCTATCCAATTGCCTCGAAGAGCCAGCTTCATTCAGCACAGAGACTTGTTTACTGTGAGATCGCGGCGTTTGTTTATTTAAGTCCGCTGTAATTTTAAAGTTATTCAAGTTAGGTTCACTAAATTGTTCCGCACGCGACCGCGCAATTTCTAACTGTTTGCAATAAAGTTTAAGTTTGTCTACAGAGGTTATATCATGTAAAGCTAAATCTTTCATGTACTCTGGTCTAATGTTATGCATCAAGATTTCGAGTTGTTGTCTACTCGACAACGGCTGAGTGAGTCGCGAGAACATTCCCTGCATAATGGAAAGATAGACTACTATCGTTTCGTGTCTGGCTTGTGTACGCTGCCTTATTTCATTTAATAGTTTATAGTCTAAATCGGGAATATCAAAGTCGTCCCTTAAGCATTTCAATAATTGTGAATATGAGTGGATATTATCCTTATTACTTCTAAACCAACATAAAGCAGAGTTTTCTAAAAGATCAGAAAAAGCTGAAAGTATGCGAGCTTCAGTAATGTTGCGAGCCTCTTTAAGTTCCTCAAGACGTTCAATAAATACACGAACACACGTGGTTCCGTCAAATTTTAAGTTAAATGTATTTAGGTTCAAGGGTTTATCTTTCACATAGATCACGTTACTTTCCACTTTCTGGTTAGACGGCTGTGCCTGGGTTTCCTTGTACTCACTATCCGTGTCGCTATCTTCACCGTCTATGACACTCAAAATGCGAATCAAACGACTACGAAGATCTGACAAATGCGAACTACTTTCAGAGATACGAGCTAGTCTATCCATCAAATAATTTGCACGACGAGACAGTTTAAGAGTCAAATTGCGATCATCTACTTTACCCGCCTGCAGCTGGGATTCCAGAAGTTCGACCTTTGGGGTGCAGATCTCTAGTTCAGAGGCTATACTGGGTGACTGGAGTGGTTCACACTTTATGCTTCCACGGCGTGCGAGTTTGTACACCTGGCGGATCTGCTTCCTCACTGCATCGGTGGTTACATTTTCATCTGTGGAAATACCAATAATGGCGAGTTCATATCTGATTTCATCTTTATGTAATGAGTCTATATACTTGTGGATCGACATTTTGTTAAAATGTACTGACGGTTACAAGAAAATCTTAAGTCGGTTGATATTAAAAATATCTACTTAAAATAGCACAAATATTTTTATTATGTTAAGTTTTAATTCATTTAAGTACATATAAATCACATTCAAGTTAAACTTTCTTTGTTCTCAAGCTTACTTAAATCTACCTACATCAGAAAAAAAATGTTAACATTAAATTTCACTAAGTTTTCATATTAAATGGGTTTTTAACAGCTTAAATAGTTACAATTAAGGTTAATTCATCTACTAAAATCCAGCAACTTAAGGTTCAACGTTGGGTAGCCACTTTATAACACTTTTTAGGGCGTTACTCACCGGCTACGGTTATCGAAGAGTCAAGGGACTCGAGGATCAAAACAAAAGTATCCCAGGGCGCCTGTTGTTGGGTGATTAGTAAATGAAAATGCTAAGATATATATACAGACAAAAAGTAGTTTATTTCCTTCTACGGTTCACATGTATAGCTCCAAATATCAAGTTTTCACTCTAAAATACCCTACGAACTGAGGTTTTGACTAACCTGGTGGATTACACAATATTACACTGTTTATGGTCAATCCCGCGAAGCAGTGAGGCACAGATATCCTCCAGGTGTACGCCGGTCGCGGTCTCCTGGCCGCCCAGTCCCAATATAACCACCCGTTGAAGCTGCCTCGCCTCGTTCACATTGTTAAACTTGATAATGGACCATACTTAAAGTACGGACTAAGGTCTAAGGACTAAGGACTAAGGCCTAAGGACCCCTATGACAAGGCAAAAGAATCTGTGAAACACCGTGTACCGTTAATTAGAGCACATGTGCTTTTAAGAAGACAAAAACATTAAGTACTTACAATTTATGGGATGATGTGTTTCAACACATTAAACTGCTCGTAGACATTGTGTTTAAGGGGCCGTACGCCCAAGTAGTCGTCACTTTAAATTCATGTTCCGGCGTTTCGATACAAAAATTATATATGTGCGTGTCCGATCATTACAACGGCTCGCTCCAAAAAGAACTAGGCCTCCCTTGGGCTACACGCCACCGTCGATCCGTGGTAGGATTTCGAACTAACACGAAAGGTCAATTGCATGCAATTAGCTAGCTCGATTCGTCAATATACGTTTCTAGTTACTTCGGACTAATGACGTTAGATGGCGCTCTGAAGTCTGTTCATCGCATGTAATAACGTAAATATGCTAAAATAATGTACACGAAAATTTTCGTGTTACAAGATCGGTAGTAATGACGTAGGTGTAGAATCATTTCTCCAAGTTCCTGGTTTATAATTTCCATCCATCTCATTGTCAAAATTTCCGTGTGCTGTATAAATTGATTGGGTCCTTTTATTTCTTCTCAAATAGGTATGTAAATAAACAGTGGCCAATACTATTTGGTTGGCTTTTTCTGGCTCTAGCAACATAGATTTTCGCAATACTCTGAAGACCGAGCTAAGTATACCGAAAGCATTTTCAACGACCCTGCGTGCTCGAGGCGACCGATAATTCAATATTCTTTCTTGAGATCCTCGTTCTGGCTCCCCTGGAAAAGGTTTCATTCTATACTCATTAAGTATAAAGGCGTTATTTGCTAATAGTACATATGGTACTTCAACAGCATATGGAACTTGAAATATTGATGGTTTTTAAGGTTTTTTCTTCCAATTTTTTGTATAAATTAGTATTCTTGAAGACGCCTCCATCTGAAATTCGACCTTGACATCCCACATCAACATAACGAAAGTTATAGTCTGCGCATGAAGGAATCAGCAGCCAAACAGCTAATGGGGTCTCTCCCTAGAGAAAGAATTAGTGCGTTTAGACCTTTTCAAATTGTGGGTGTAAACTTTTGTGGTCCATTCAATGCAAAGGTAGCTAGAATACCTTTGATAATAAAAACTTATGTTGCCTTGTTTTTATGTTTCTCCAGTAAAGCAATCCATGTAGAGCTTGTTACTAACTTGACCACAAAGGCTTCCTTGACTTCTCTCATTTCAAGACATGGATTACCCACGCAAGTTATCATTTACATCATCATTACAGCTCTTTACAAGTCCACTGCTGAACATAGACCTCCTCCAAGGAATGCCAGAAAACACGGTCCTGAGTAATCTCCATCCATCGACTTCCTGCATGTCTTACCAGGTCGAAATTCCATCTAGTGGGGGGACGCCCTACACTTCGTCTGCCGATACAAGGTCGCCACTCGAGAACCATTTTGCCCCATCGGTTATCGGTGTTCGAGCTATATGCCTAGCCCATTGCCACTTCAGCTTACTAATCCGTTGGGCTTTGTCGGTCACTCTGGTTTTACTGCGGATATCCTCATTTCTAAGTTAATCACGCAGAGAAACTCCGAACATAGCACTCTCCATAGCTCGCTGAGGACCCTTGAGCTTCTTCATCCGGCCAGCAGTGAAGGACCACGTCTCAGTTCCAAATGTCATCACTAGCAATACGCACTGGTTGTACAGTCTTGTTTTCAAGTTTTGAGGTATACCTGACGAGAAGATGTGCCGTAATTTTTCCAACGCTGCCCAAACGAGTTGGATCCGTCTTTGACCTCTCGGTCGAAGTTGGACTTACCTAGTCGGAATATTTGTCCCAGGTGAACATACTCGTCAACAACTTCGAGCTTAGTGCCCCCAACAACTACCGGCATAGGTGTGACATGGACATAAAACATGTTTTGTCCATGTTCATTTTAAGACCTATCCGTAAAGGAGACACTATTGAGGTCATTGATCATAGTGCTTAGGTCTTCCAGTGATTCTGCCATAAGGACTATATCGTCGGTAAATCGAAGGTGAGTGATGTACTCGCCATTGATGTTTTAACCGTATCCTTTCCAGTCCAGTAGCTTAAAAATGTCTTCCAATCAGCGGTGAAGAGTTTCGGGGATATAACGTCACCCTGTCTTATACTTCTCTGCAGTAGGATAGGTTTCGTACTCTGATTCTGTACTAGGATAGCCATCGTAGCCCTACTGTACAAACACTTCAGCACTTCGATATACCAACAGTCAACTTGGCACCGCTGAAGGGCATGTAGCACCGCTCAAATTCCGACGGAATCTATCATAGTCTACATACGCAAGGCAAAGTGACGGATTGTACTCTTCTGTCTTCTGTACAATTTGCCGAAGGGTGTGTATGTGGTTTATGGTACTAAAACCTATTCGGAAACTGGCTTTTTCGGAAGGCTGGAAGTCATCGAGTCTGCGTGCGAGACGATTCGTAATGACTCTCGAAAACAGCACGTAGACGCGGCTCAGAACGGAAATCGGTCTGTAGTTCTTCAAGAGAGCGTTATCGCCTTTCTTGAAGAACAAGACCACCATACTTTTGCTCCACGACTCCGGAGTAGTGCTGCCATAGAGGACGGAATTAAAGAGCTTCTGAAGGACTTCAAGTACCGGTTTTGGACCCGCTTTCAGAAGCTCCGCTGTAATTCCATCCTCACCCGGGGCTTACCTTGGTGCTGGAGAGCCATTCTAATCTCGCTCAGACTGACGTCAGGAGTATCTTCGGAATAGTATCGGACAAGACTCGCTCTTGGATCGTTACTCACACTTGCGTGTGGCTCCAACGATGACGTTTACAGCTGCCTATAAACCTCTCAATCAAAATCTCAGGTGTCCCGGAAACTATGCTGCCACACCCGGTCTTCAGCTTTGACAGTTGGCTCTTTCTGGCAGACAAATCTGTGGTAACGACTTTGGAGCCTTGGTTACGCTGGATCGCTGCTTCAATACAAGCTGTATTGAAGTTGCGTAAGTCCCGCCGCATGCATTTAGAGATGTTTGTTCAGTTGCCTGTATGCTGTCAAATCAGTTGAAGACTGCAGCTTCATTTCCCGTCTAACAGCCATGTGATTAAGGGTGTGATCGGAGAGATTTTGTGTTCTTCTGCGGCGGGTCTTGCAGAACTTAGCTCCGACCGCGTGGACAGTTTCCACGAGCTTATCATTCATATCGTCTACTTCATTGTAGTCTTCTAGGCACAGAAAATAATTTCGTAACTCGAGCTGAAAGGTTTCGGGACTTTGGACTAGAGCACGAGGGGAACAGAGCGTTGACTTCATTGGACGAGACCTCTTCAACTTAAGGTCTAGGTTCAGTGTGCCTCTAACCATTCGGTGATCGCTACCAGTTTTCACCCTCGCGAGACATCACTGAAAAGTTGTCATCTGGTCGTCATAATGAAGTCAATCTCATTTTTTGTCAAACCGTCGGGGCTCGACCAGGTCCACTTCCTGTGGAGCCGCTTCTGGAAGAAAAAGTTCATCATAAAGAGTCCCTCTTTCTCTATGAAGTAAGCCAGCTACTGGCCCCTTGGGTTCCGTTGCCCTATTCCGAATTTCTCTACTTTCAGCTCACCTTTCTCTCTTGTGCCTAATTTTGCATTGAGGTCTCCCATTAACACCGTATAGTGGGTTTTGTAGTGTTGGATGGCTCGAGAGGTATCCTCATACATTTCATCCACCTCCTCATCGGGGTGTGCCGAGGTTGGTGCATAAACCTGTATGACCTTCAACGAATTCCGTTTGGTGATTCTGAGTACCTTAGGTACGCAACCCTCGTCGACACACTCCCAATCTTTACAACGTCGTTAAGGAGAGACTTGTGGACGATAAATCCGACAACTCCTTGGGACAGATGGTCGCCCGATTGATGGTCTCGGTGATTGAACAAGTTGCCGGATTCGAAGATTACCGTGTCCTCCCCCACTCTTCGGACCTCGGATAGTCCTATATTATTCCAGCGCAACTTGTCTATCTCTTTTACCAGCTCCAGGATATTCTCGTCAGTCCTCAGGGTGTGTGCGTTGTATGATTCCATGTCGAGTCGTCTTAGGTGGCAACCGAACCTCCACCGGATATCCGTAGTATCCCCTGCCCCGCCGTTATCATGGTCGCCAATGTAGCCAGGAATAACGGAGCCACCGGGGATTTGGGGCCGTCTTTTCGTAACTTTATTCACTGGGGGCTATATTGCCTAGTTGCCATGCTTGGCGAGCGGGTTGGCAACTACAGTTTTTTTATTGTGATATTGTTGTTATCAGGAAGATGCTTCTGCCCATCTCCTGCCTGTTTCCTACTGTCGCCTCTTACGACACCCACGGGAAGATATGGGGTAGTGCATATTCTTAACCACCACTACACGGCATATATACCCACGCAAGTATAATGCGACAATGTTAAAACGTTTAAAGAAGCATCCAATAAATTAAGAGAATTGTATAATCTATTTAATACAAAGGAACTCAAAAATAATGTAAACAAAGGAGACGGTCCATTTCTGGCCCAGTCTATGTACAGTATACCGTAAAATAGAGAAAAATTCAGGGATTTTGTTAAAAATAAAATGAGAGAATAAATCAAACTAAATAACTTGCAAAAAATAAAAATGCAATCCCAAGTTTTTAATGGTTTTACAAGATGGTGCCTTTCCAGTCATAAAAAAGCAAAAAAGACACGGTTATTTGTCAAATGTCATTTCTGTCAAATGATATTTTTATTTAATCCGAACTTGTTCTGAACTCGTGAATGTATTTAATTGTGGATTTCTTTGGAGATTTGGACTTTGGATTACGACTTCTTGACTCTGCTTTTGTTTTATGGACTTAATTATTTACGTGAGATCTCGATTTCGTTGATATCGGACATCTGTATTCTGTAGAATCACATTTTGAATCAGTAAGCAGGTATGTATTAAAAAAAGATGTTTCCTTAAGCTATTAAACGCATTTTAATGACATGCTTCTATCTGTAGTCTGTTAATAATTATTAATTTCTACATAAGTTCATAATGGCTGCAAAATCTTAATATCATTGAGTTATATGTACTACGTACTAGAGAAGCCATTCCGAACATTGACTATGTTCAACTGAACTGTAGTGCAATCCATACAAACTAAATATTGCGTAAATTGAAGATTTGTGAATTCCATAAAATAATTATTATTACATTTTATTTAGAAATATGTTTGTTTAGATTAAATTAAGATATTTTATATTAAATTATTATATTTATTTTATATTAATACCTTATTTTATATTAAATTAAAGTCTTCGCGCATGCGCGACTACTACTCCCGCGCATGCGCGAAGACATAGAGTAGGGCACAATTTTTGTTTGGGATGGCTTCTCTAGTACGTAGTACATATAACTCAATGCTTAATATGATGTAATTATCTTTCAGTTCACCTGTTAAAACATGTTGCACTGTCTAAAATGCGCTTCTGCAATATAGATAGTTTATTAAAGTAAAATTGTTTTGTTCTAGATGGATGAAAATGCACCAATATGTTCACAATGTTTTGCAAACGTATTACGAGAATTATCTGTCGGCACAAATCATGAAAATTAACTTCAGCGCCCTAATGCCAATATTATGAATATATTGTATATTGGTGTCAACGAAGACGGGGTAGCAGATAAGTTGTAACCCGATTAATATCACCCCAACTATACTCTGTTTTAATAAGCGGCCGTATAAAATCTCACCTTCACTCGGACAGAGCTTATTATACATATATACTGTTGGCGAGACAAGGGACAAGTTGGGATGAGATGATTGCAGGTTATTATTGCAGTTGCACTTCTGGATAACAGACAGTGGGTTGCTGTGCCCACATAATGACCGCTGCCTGGTATTTGTGTTGGGCTCGGTATCAAAATTCCATAACCGCACCGGCCTCAATTCTGGATGGCATTTTATTAAGAGAGAATTTCGAAGTAGGATAAATAAATAAAAAAATTTAAAAATTAAGCTGTTTTATTTATATTACCTTAAGTATCCAAAACATGATTGACCTAATGTTTCACTTTCTATAACTTATAGGACTGTTCACCTTTGTTATGACATTATCCAGACTTTAAATGTCTGTCAAGGCTCAAGGCATACTCCGACACGCTGAGGACCTGTTATATGAAAATATTTGTACGCCGGAAACGTATTTAGGATGCGAATTCTTTTGTAACAACTGTAATGTACCATATTATAACAAATATATTATCTATGATTGTACTCTAGCACTTCAGCAGCCCAGATAGACACATATACCTGAACAGAAATTAGTATTCAAGATTATTCTGTTTATCCACCTTAAAACAGCCACTCTAAAGTAAAATGAGTTAAATATATTCTTAATTATTAGTGCAATAAAGTAGTATCTCAGGGTGAATTTTTTAGGGTAGAGAAACGGAGTTACCCGCTATTCACATATAATCTCGGCTTTGAGCTATCTGGCACATAATTTTTGTAAAAGCTAACAAAACACTTAGGCTCCATTTCCCCATGTAAAACAAAAATGTCCTGGATGCCCCTGGCACTGAAGTGTGCATTAGTACACACTAATGAATGCAATGATATAATTTTGTGTGTAGACACCGTTGATTTATCTCAACAATCTTCTTGTCTGGAATTAGGTAGTACTTTTACATTTGCGCTCTGACCGCGCGATGTCTTATCATTAATCTATGGCTATAGGTGATATCAGAGATGACAGCTAACGTCAAATCAAAACGACTTCAATTCGCCATTAGTGTTGCAGTTTTTGGTGAGAATAAATATTAATTGCACTGAAATTAAGGCAAATTCGTTAATTTGAATGATCAAAAGTGGTTTAATATTTCATTTTAACTTATTTCCATACTAGTACATAAACTAGGCCTACGCTTCATACAATTTTGGACCGTCTCCTTTTGCTTAAAGACATATTATATTTTCTTTTATACCTACCACCTACTCTCCCGATTTTTGTGGGCTATAAGCTTAAAATTTAATTTGAAGAGAATAGTTGGAAATATAAGTCTCACTTTTGAAGGACTTTACACCGTCATTACAGAAATTGAAGCCATTCTTTACTCCAGACCTTTGCTTGCCATGTCTTCTGATGTCTCTGATACCAATTATTTGACGCCTGGTCACATTCTAAGTGGTACAGCAATCACAAGTTATCCAGAAATAAATGTCTCTCATGAAAATATTAATGATTTAATGTTTTGGAACATTCTGTCTAAATTGAAACAGGACTTCTGACGATCCAATGACTATTTCACACAATTACAGAGTGGGCCAAAATGGAACAATGAGCATCTCAATTTAAAGGAAGGAGACCTTGTGATTGTCTGGTTTGATAATGCTCCTCCGTTTTAATAGCCTATGGTTAGAATAACTAAAACTTTCCCTGGCTCTGACGGGAGAGTAAGAGTGGGGGAAATAAAGATGGGAAACAAGACCTTCATAAGATCTTTTAGAAAGGTAAGTCCATTACCCTTTAGATAAAATATTATGTATTTAAGAACTACTAACGTATTATTACTAAGTTATGAATTAAGGCTTATTCATATTGATTTAATTTAAGGTTTATGCTTATTTATGTTACATTTCGAATTCTGTTGAAAATTTTCTAGAATAAGTTCTTGTTAAAAATTTTGTATTTCTTAATATTTACCAAGCCTACTATTATTTAATATTAATATTCTGTGTACTTGTGCCGAACAGAACTATGTTTAATAAATTATCAAAAATTAATATTTATTTGTACTCTGTATGTATTAATTATTATCTGTGTATTTTATTTGCAACACTTTAAGTTTACCAATTTTTGTTTTGGCAACTTCCCTTCTGATCCCCGTATTCAAAGTAGGCTCTCCAGAAAATAATTGTAAAATTAAATTCCAAAATTAAATTTAAACTTTAACTTTATTTATACACAGGCCACCTCCAAAAGGGTATTTGCCATAGTTGCCATACTGGGCAGGTGGTTTGGTGACAGCAGTTTTTTATTTTTTAGATGTTAATATTAGAAAGACTCTGCCATCCACCTCTTGGTTTGTTATCCTCTGTCGCCTTTTACGACACTTACGGGATGTTATGCGCTGAAGGATATCCTTACTGAACGACATATCGGCGAATAATTTAATAGTTACCTCACGTGCAAAGTGATCAAGTTCGGCTCAGTTAACGCATTCAGCATAATTATTAACTATTGCGTTACGTTCAAAATAGCATGCTTTCTTGCAATACATTCGTGGACAAATTTAGTGGAACGCAAAGAAAAAAAGGTAATTTTTCCTGTTGTAGTTATCGTGAGTACTCTCCACAAACTTTATTAAATATTATTAAAAAAAAAGTTTTGTAACTTTTTCCGACTTTCATTTGTTTTTATGTAATTATTGCGTAATGTTGCGTTCTTTCATACTACGAAAAATTTGGCAACTTTTCAATTTGATTTTAAATTCAGGTTTGTTTTAATTTTTTGCATTGACTGCCTTGTTTATCGTGTTAAGTGAGAATTATTAGTGCAAATATACTAATGCCTAATCTAAACGCCACTCAAGTTTCAAGGGCTATTACTTTAATTGAAACTGGGCACACCTACAAACATGTGGCCCAAACATTACGAGTATCAACATCTGTGGTATACCGAATTGGAAAGAGGTATAGACAGACCGGACAGTATACGAGACTCATTGGATAGAGATGTAACGGAAAACTGTGGCCAGATATGGCCGATTCATCGTTACCAGCGTGCTTAGAAACTGGACTTTAACTTCTTCTGGGTAAGAACGAAGCTCCAAGAAATACGATAGGTTACAGGACGCATAAAACTGTGAGAAAATATTGAAATCGGCCGAAATAAATTCATACTTGTCGACAAGAAGCCTCCTTCTTGCCACATGCCATCGAGTAGCTCGAGCTAGATTTGCGCAATCACGAAAATTGGAATGACGAAGCATGGAGTCAAGTTCTATTCACACATGAGTTAAGATTTTGCGTCAAGTCAGATAATGGAAGGATTAAAGTGAGAAGATGCCCGGGAGAGAGGTACGCCCAGTGCAATATCATTGAAAAGAGGTGTATGGTGAAGGGTCAGGTATAGTATGGGGAGGTACTCGTATTTCATTTCAGTTTTTTGAAGTTGTTTTTATTTTTCTAAAAGTTAATATTGTTAAAAATACTTTTGTTTTATAAATTTACGATTGCTTTGTCACCATATAGGTCTATATAATAGCTTCATTTACTTACATAATCCAAAAGAGCTAAGGATAATTCAGTACGTTCGAACACAATACCCAATCCTGCATTCTCAAAAAATGCACTAAATTTTTCATATAAATTTAGTGCATTTCGACTCACCCAGGCAACTAGGCCGTTACGGGCATAGCCGTAGTAGGGTCCTTCATTCAGGGAGCTTCTATTTCACAACTGACGTTAACAGCTGTGGATTTTGGTAAAAGTAAAGATACAAAGTTAGAAAAGTTTCCTTTGGTTGTTGTTGTGATTTTTACTCATTGTCATCTTCATTAGATGAATTTTCCATGAATGGTTGATAAATGGTCACTTTGCTCACTGGAACTGGATAACTCTTCCGTATCTTGGTAATAGATAGATAGATAGATAACTCTTTATTGCATTTTTACGAAGTGGTTACAATTACGGAAAACTTAAGAACTACAAACGGTGGTCATATCGCTTTAGGCGATTTCTACCTGACAAACCGAACGTAAAAGGGACAATGTAATAAATTTTGACGGATAGGTGCAATGTGCAATATAAAATAAACTGAGGACAAAAACTTATAATAGACCTTGTCCGATCCATATTCGCCGTCTTTGTCACTGTACGGATCACGTTCTTTATTCGATGATGATTCAGGAGTAGATGTATCTTCTAAAAGCTTTCGCAGTCGCTATTCGCCCTTCTCCCAGTTCATCTTCAACTGGAAAAGTACACAGAAATTAGTAAACTGCGTCCTGCTCTGCTAATTGCAGTTTATTAGTGAAAAATAAGCACAGTACATATTGTTTATTCATCTTGCTTTACTATGCAATAAGACGAAATTAATCGTTTTTTGCTGTTATCTTCGAACCGGGAGCGCGATGTTTTTTTTGGTGTAAAACCTAATGTACACACTACCACCGTCGACCACATTCAGTGTGCCACTGACTGAACCCCTTAGCCGCGGGCGTTCATACATATGCAACGGGATATGCCGCACTGTATATTTTATATTATGCTAGGCTTGGGTTTTTGCGACCTTCGAGAATGAACAATTTTTTCGGTTGAGTGTGTGACAGTCGAACTGTAGCTGAACTACTCTGAATGAAACAAATTCTGTCCAACAAGGCAGTGTTGCACATTTTAACGGCAATAACCGTAACGACTTTTAAAGCAATTTCGGTAATCACAGGGATCACCGCAGTGTCACACTGTATGAGTTCGGTCTGTCGGAATATCCCGTTACCGCGCGCGAACGTGTTAAGTATAACGATAAGGAGAACGTGTTAGGAACATGACAAAGAAGTATAAGGCAAACGAAGTGCAGCAAAACTGCCAGTACCGTTGAAAACGGATTAACTATAATAAATTAGACTTAATAGAAAAAGTTCACGTCGAGGGTTTAAACAATAGGCTTTCTCAAGAAATAAGTACTTTAGCCGCAGTCTTCGCGATATTTGACATTGCTAATTCCATAGTTTACATTTTAGTTACCATATATTCCACGGTATTTCTCTATTGAAATTGGTTTGAACTTGTAATAAGACGCGGTCTTATTGCGACTATCAATAAAGTACGTTTGTAAAGACCATGTCCACCTAATCATCAAAAAGTAGTTTATAGTTAAGGTATGTAGCCGTACACGTTAGGGTGTATCTGACAGGTTTACCTGTACAACTACATGCGTCAGGTAAACTTGAGCTGAGTAGAGGACATAGACGTAGCGGTAAGCCTGTACAAGCTCTGAGTTGAAACCATAGTCCCGGTAGCAGCGCTCGACATCGACGCAGTAGTGCTAATAGGTTTATTGTTTGTTTTATTAAAGAAAAGAAATTGAAACGAAGATACTGCGAACAGTGGTGTAAAGTATGGTTACTGCAAAGCAGCTTATTGAAGGAATAAAAATTTGAGCGGAAAAACTATTGCAATTATCTACGAATATATTTTTGCTCGTGGATATATATACCTGTGCAGTTTAACTATACAAGCAAAACTGAGCGCGTGTGGCGGTTGCCTGTGCAGCCGTTAGTTGTGGCATGGTAGAATATTTGAGACAAATGTATGTCTCCTACTCAGCTTAAATGACGGATGTAACTGTACAAGCAAACCTGATAAGCAAACAGATATACCCTAGCGAGTATGGCTGCATTTTAGTTTTAGGTTTCATGAAATATGCGTACTAAAATGTATGGGATTTCACTGAGAATGTTTAATTTCGCGGAGACTGTGGCGCCACGGCTAAGGCACTTAATTATTGAGAAAGACTCTGATCATGATGATTTTGATAGAATCTTTAATTTAAAGTAGCCAAGAATTAAAAGAATAAGAAACGTTTCGTTCACTGTTGAGAATAAATAATGTATCGTTGAATGCAACGTTGTCGTTGATATTACAAGAAGCTACTTTTGAAAAATTTGTTGCTTGAAGTGTAAATTGGTATTCAGTGTTATGGCTGACTTATATTTGCGTAATTTTGAGTTTTGTCTGCTGTGGCTTTTACATGACACGGGTTAACTATATGAAAGGACACTCTTAGAAATATTTTATCATATATTATTCCCTTTAAACTTACTAGACGTTAGGACACCTTTTCAGCCTATAAGCCCGGCTGGGCAGCTAGCATCCTCTTGCCTATTTCTGCCGCCACATAGCAAGTTCAGGCAGCAGGTCCGAAGGTTTATAGACCAGGCAGTGCAATTACAGGTTGTTAGGCATTCTAGCTTGGTCCTCAAAATTCAAAAGTGACAACGTATCTGTAGCCCACCTTGGTTGAAGTTGGGTGCATGCGTCCATATACTGCAGTAAAAACTTAATATTATACTTGTTTGTTTTATGAATAAAACTTTGACACATGTGTGGACTGGATCCGTTTTGTTTAACTGGATCAAACAATTGAAGTTTATTGACAGTTGAAAGAAGGTATTTTATAAATTGTCTGAAAACTAAATCATAATATAATTTAGAACTTAAATTTTTTAACTTATTCAATTACAGCTATATTAAATAAATTTTACTTATGATTTCTTTAGCTAGTAACACAAAGGAGAATAGTTTAACCACACCTAAAGCAGCATTCATTAATTATTCGAACTTTCAAGTTAGAGAGTTATCACACCGGTAACCAAGTAACAAGCAAACTTTAGGAGGCTGTAACTAGTAATTTCGTAGACTTTAAATACTAAAAAAAAAACAAACCTAAATGCTAAAAAAGACAAACCATATAAGGTTTTATGTTGATGATTAAAAATGTTTGACTCTAAGGTTTCGCACGAACAATAATTGATAATTCTTTGAAATTGTATTATCTATCGTAATTATACACTACCGGGTAGTGGCGGTATAAGAATATTCACTACCCCATTTCATACTGTGGGTGTCGTAACAGGCGACAGAGGGAAACAAATAAGAAGATGGGCAGCAGCGTCTTCCTAATAAACACTAAAAATAAAAAAGGGGTCGCCAACTTGCTTGCCAAGCGTGGCAACTATGGCAAATATCCCTAATCTATGGGGGAGGTCTATATTTAGCTGTGGACTTTAATAGGCTGTAACTGCAACAGTAATGTGTGTGTACTGGATCATTATTGTCCAACTGAATCCAACAATTGTATTTTATTGACAGTTAAAATGAGATATTTATACATTGTCGAAAAACTAAATCAGAAAACCATTTTATGGTTTAAAATAAATGGTTCAAGTTATTCAATTACTGCTATATAAAATACATTTTATTTATTATTTCCGTAGCTAGTAACATTCAGGAGAATAGTTTAACCACACCAAAAGCAGCAGTCTAAACTTATTACAACTTTCAAGTTAGAGAGTTATCACACCGGTAACCGAGTAACGAGCAAACTTCAGGAGGCTGTAACAAGTTATTGCATAGACGTGTTAAAATATTTCATTAGGTCGTCTACTGTTATTGTTAATATTTTATCAAAGAGCCACATGATAGTCGACAAAAAAAATGATGCTAAGTGGTACCGTCCAACATTATTACAGTACCGAAGGTCTTGCATCATGAGATTTACAGCAACATTTCTTGACTGTCTCTTGAGACGGTGGTAAGCCAAAACGATTTCCCTGCACACTGGCTTCCAACCGGCCTTCATTTCTTTATTTTTCTTGTGTCTTCTCCCCATTTTGGGGGACACTTAAATTTTAATATTTAAAGTGACTCTTATAAGTTAAAATATATATCATAATTTTCTATACATCGATATAAAATTAGTATTAACAATTCAAAAGATATTTTCAATCATGATAAGTATTAAGATCATTTTGATAATTGGATCAGATGTTATGATAATGGAGCCCTGTAATAAGCACGTGCACTCACGGTCAGTTTGGCGTGATATGAAGCCAGCGGTATATGGTGCGCCCGGAAAAATCCGTGGGTTGCCGTCAGTTAAAATTTTCAACTTAAGATTTCTCACTCTCGATCAGTTTTTGGATGTACGTCAGTTGAACTGATCAGTTTAACTGACCGTGTGCCCTGAAAAATCCGTGAGCAGCCGTCTGTTAAACATTTTATTACTTAAGATTTCACACTCACGATTAGTTTTTGGATGTACGTCCGTTCAACTGATCGGTTTAATTGACTGGTGCGCCCGGAAAAATCCGTGAGTTGCCGTCAGTTAAATGTTTCAACTTAAGATTTCACACTCACGGTTAGTTTTTGGATGTATGTAAGTTCAACTGATCAGTTTAACTTACTGTGTGTGTCAGCAATTACTATCATAGATTATAAAATAATATACTGTTACCTACTATGCTCAGGCATCAGACGTTGGCGCTCGCACATCTTATAATTCATCATTTTTCTACCAACTTCAAAAAGGAGGAGGTACTCAATTCGACTGTATGTTCTTTTTCTTTAATGTGTCTTACCTCATAACTTTTTCGTGGGGAATCGATTTCGATGATTTTTATAGGTTCTTCTCTGTAGGTAGTTGATTGTTATGAGTTTATAACTTATATAAGGCTTAACTGAAAAAAAAAGTTATTACTTTTAAAGATCTATTGGCTTCCAACAGGTGGTAGTATAATCACCGCATTAAAGCCAGGCGTAAAATACCCAGACGTATGTCGGACAGCGCCTGCCAAGCTTTACGATAAGACAAGACCTAAGTTACCTCGAATTACGCACGCACATATTAACATTATTTCTGGACAGCATCAGGCGTTCGGCCGGCAATGTCAATACACAGGCGTTTACGCACATAAGCGTACGTATTATTTTCAGAAATAAGAATATGCGATTTAAAAAAAGTCTATTGATTGGACTAAAAATAAAAACACTATTACGTTAATATGTTACTTGTAAACAAAGACATTTAATTAGCAGTAGTAAAAGACCGGACAAACAAATTGTCGTCTGTAACTTTTGTCCTATAGGAAATATCTCCGGTTTTTGTCATTTAGTCTTAGAGACATCATCAAAAAGTCATGACGCATTCGTTTCATATATTTAAAAAATATTTTGAAAGAAAATATGCCCGGTTGCCCGGTTGTGTATTACGATATTGTAAGTCGCGATATGGAGCAAAAAATGAACGTGATTTCGGTTTATTATCGTAAGTATAACATATATTTACTGAATAATCTTTAAATTTTATTATTTCGAGTAGATTGTTCTAGAACATTTATTTTTATTGTAATAAGCGCCCTCTGTTATCCAGTAAAGCTCACTATTTAGTTATCAATGTTAAAATTAGTGATTGACGACATTATCGAATGGGGTCATCGATAAAATATATACAGGATGCCGGTTTAATCATTTGCAATATTTAAGGAGGTAAAATAGTCAACGATTTTGTACCCAAACCAACAAAAATGAATAGCATATACCAACTATGCCAAGTAGCCTACTTTATGTGCAGCAAGGGTGGGGATTTTTTTTAAGGCATGCTGTTCAGTTTTTATGTGTTGCTTATGAGCATGTGTTGATGTTTACCAATATAGCTTTTACATACCAGGCTTCATTGTCAGGTGGTGTTCAAGGACAAAGCCAATATAGATCCTGGCTTACAGCGATAGGAGAGGGCTATAGGTTTGTTACATTAAAAACAATTTGTACTGTTAAAGATATTAGATGCAAGAAGTTGTAGGTTAAGCCTGAGTTAGAGCAGTATGTTAAGTTTTTACCTTATTTTCTAACTCAGGCTATCTATAAAAAATAACATTTTTCATTGATGTGGGCAGTGTCTTTAAGTACTGCAGCCGATGAAACGTGAAGAATTGTGAAACGGCTTTTAAGTTCAGTGTTTTCCTAAAATATTTTAGATTTGAAGTGTATTTTTGTAAAAGAAACGAATTTAACAACATAGAGGCGCTCTCTTATTGGATATGGCGTTTCTCGATGTGTCTTTAACGCCGTCTGATCAATCAGATGCTATTATTATAGCAGCTAATGGAGCGAGTGACGTCATACAAGATGACACCAAGGTGGCAACCAAAGTGACTGCTGTTTGAGTTGATTCTTAGTTATTGGAAACTAAATATTTTATTTCATGACACTAAAGGGGTGTAAAAAGTTAATATGATTTTTTCGTGTGATGGATGTCATGATGAATAGATTGATACAATAAAACAATCATGTATATTCCCCATTATTATATCGAAAAGCATTTCAAACTTAGTAACCTTGCTCGATATCAGTCACACAGAGCAGACTTGCATTTGGTTCACCAATAAAATTGTAATAACATACTTTTCTAAACTGAACATAATTGAACAGTGATAAAGATAAATTTGCAACTGGGAGTCCACTGTTTGTTGCGACGTTTCGTTAACCACTTGACAAGTTACATCAGTTAGCTGTCCTCCTCAACAGTTCGGGTAAGGAGCACAGATATTTATTTTCTATCCTTCTCACTTGCCTCCGCACCAGTGCGAACGCATCCGAAGTGTATCCACGTTTGCGACATCGAAGTACGGTGTGTGGTCTAAATTATGAGCGTACAGCGGTCACCACCCAAACTGAGCGGCTTGCTTACAGATTTAACAAGAAATGAGCCTACAGTGGAGGACCAAATAACCCACCGAAAACGCAAACAACCTTAACCAAACTGCAGCTGTACCCAAGAGATACAAGAGTTTCGAAAGGAAATTACGTTATTATTGACCAAATTCACAAAGGCACAGGAAGAAACATTAGATTTCATGCGCAATAATTTAGCGGAAGTTAATTCTAAACTAAATGAAATAAAATTATCTACGGATAAACTTAGCAATGAACAGAATATACAAAAATCCCAAGTCTCAAATTTGATTAAAAAAGCTGATAATTCTGATACCAGCATTCTTAAATTGGAAACAGAAATGGCCAAAATCAAAGAATTTAATATAGATACGAACAGGGAAGAAAAAATAATGCAAGAAATGAGAGAACGTATGGTTCGAGAATAAAATATTGTTGTTGTTGGTGTAAGAGAGTATAAAGACGCAAACACAAATGAAGCCTATTCCCATGATATGACAGAAGTAGTTGCTATAATCAGGAGTTTGATCGGAGATTGCCCTCAACCTGTTAAAATATTCCGCATAGGCAAGTTTAACGCACTCAAGATTCGCAACATCTAAGTCTGCTTTGATTCTTCAGAAACAGTCAAAATGCTGTTACGTAATAGGGGAAAACTGCAAGGCAATATTAAGATCTTTTCTGATCAAAGTCCAGCTCAACAGAAATATTTACAAAATTTGAAAGAAGAACTAGCACGAAGAGTATCTAATCATGAGAATGATATCATAATTAAGTACATCAGAGGAATACCGAAAATCGTTAAATTGGAATCAAAAAACGACAAGAGCTCCTCTACCAACATCCATTAAATAATCAAGATATAGAAGATATTACATACCAAGTAGTTGATTGTTATCAAAACGTCACCTATAATAAATCTAACCTTAATTTCTTTTATGCTAATGTCAGAAGTATTTGTAAACCAGGTAAATTTGATGAACTCATGTGCATTATTGAAGCTTTCAATAAAACGATACATATAATATTACTGACTGAGACCTGGATAAGATCAGATGACCAAGTGGCACGTTTTCAAATAACGAACTATTCACACTACTACAACATTCGATCGGATGTCATTGGAGGCGGAATATCCATCTTTGTGCATAATAATCTAAAGCATGACCTAAGTGTGGAATCTTACACTGGCGGAAACAACTACTTGTGGATACACCTTGAAAAATATGCACTTGATGTAGGAATTGTGTACAAACCAGGTCACACGAATCTTAACAATTTTCTCAACACATATCAACTGCAACTGCAGCAAAAAAAAAGAGCGATTGTCTTTGGCGATACAAATATAGATCTTTTGGTATCTGATACTAAGACCACGTTGTATAATGATTTACTGAAGGAAACTGGTTTTAAATTAATTAACAAAATTGAACTACTACACAGCACTCGTGTGTCACCAACGTCGAGAACTATTATAGATCATATTGCTACAAATCTCAACAACCAAAAATTTCATATGGCTATCATTGAATCTTCATTTTCAGATCATAAAAATATTTACGTTGAAATGAAAAAAGTGAAACCACCACAAATGCAAAAGGTACGATATGGAGCTGTTAACTATGAAATTTTATATAAGCGAACTAGAGATCATAATTTTTAAAGAAAATTATTTAAATAATAAAATTAAAGAATTTATAAAGAAAAAATATCAGAAAGTAAAGAAATAAAATGTAAAATTGTCATACTACCTCAAAAAGAATGGATTAATAAAAAAATCATAATGGGGATTAAAAAAAGAAATCAATTGTCATGTAAACTAAAGCAAGACCCAGAGAATAACGAACTAAAATCAGAATATATTGATGAGAAGACAAAAGTGGCGAGACTTATCAAGACTTCAAAGACCAGATATATTTACAGAGAGTTTGAAAAATGTATAAGAAAACCTAAAAAGATGTGGAAACTGATAAATACACTTTCTAAGAATAAACCTATTGTAAGCTGTGCTCCCCCAAATCTTAAAACGGATAACGGCCTTGTCATTAAAGATCCTGTAGCTGTTTGTGAGTTATTCAATAAGTTTTTCTCAAATATTGGTACGCAACTTGCAAACAAAATACCGTCCCATTATCATAACAACGAAACACACAATTTGCCAAACCTAAAATCTGATACAATCCAATTGAAATTGTCAGTCTTCAAACAATGTGATAAAAATGAGATAGCTAATATTGTCGATGGTCTGGAAACTAACACTAGCACAGGGATTGACTCCATTAGTACAAAATCAATAAAGTGTGTAAAAAATCTAATTATTCCCAAACTCACTGGCTGTCTTAATAAGTTACTGGTCCAAGGTATATTCCCAGATAGTCTTAAAGTAGCTAAGGTCAATCCGATTTATAAATCTGGTATAAAGACGGATCCAGGAAACTATCAGCCTGTTTAAGTTTTGCCAGTGCTTTCAAAAATCCTGGAGAAAGTAATTTACAAACGACTGAATGACCACTTAACTGAAATAAATTTTTTGTGTGATCAACAATATGGCTTCCGTTCAAAATCGAATACTCTCAGTGCAGCTATTGACTTAACTACTAAAATAAAAATTAAAATAGACCAAAAACAGCTAGCACTGGGTGTGTTCATTGACTTAAAAAAGGCCTTTGACACAGTGAGTCACTCGTTGCTACTAAAAAAGTTAGAAAGTATTGGTGTGACAGACACGGCACTCAAGATGTTAAAATCTTACCTTGAAAATAGATACCAGGTTGTAAGGATTGGAAATTATCAAAGCAGTCCCCTACCTATAAACTGTGGAGTACCACAAGGTTCAATTCTTGGTCCGCTATTGTTCTTAGTGTATGTTAACAATATTTGTGAAGTAGGGTTACACGGCCATCTCACTTTGTATGCAGATGACACATGTTTGTTCTACTTTGGACAAAATATAGATGACCTTACTTTGCTTGCTCAACAAGATCTTGACACACTACACAGATGGTTTCAGTACAACCTATTAACAATAAATACCGCCAAAACATCTTACATAATATTTAGTGGTAAAAACAAAAAAATCCAACACACAAAATTACACATAAATGGAGAAATGCTACGCCAATCTAATCAAGAAAAATACCTTGGACTATTTCTTGATAAACAACTGTCATGGAATGGTCATTTATCAGTTATAAAAAATAAGCTTTCATCTCTAATAGGTTCTATATACGGTATGGCTCGATGTATACCAGCAAAAGCTCGCCCTATGATCTATAACGCGTTGGTTAAACCACACTTACTTTACTTAATAGAGATATGGGGTACAGCAGGCAAAACTTATCTCCAAAAGCTACAAATACTGCAAAATAAATTAATTAAAATTTTATATCATTACGACTTTTTAACATCGACTAAAAAAATATACCATGAAACAAAATTCTTAAACATTAAACAATTATACATCTTTAACACTTGTATATTAATATATAAAATCACGCGTAATATGATCCATTCAAATATAACGTTCACCACAAAAGGAAAAACACTAAAATACTCATTACGCCGCGCAAATCATCTTGTATTACCAAATAATCGCACGAACTTTGGAAGAAATGCCGTAACATTTGCAGGAGCACAGATGTATAATAAACTCCCTTCAAATATAAAAGATGCAAGTTCGCTCAATATATTAAAAAAAAAAACTATTAGACTACATTAAAAACCAAGACATTTTATAACTTGGACCACCGCCTTATATAGTCAGTACTTAAAACATTGCTTCTACGCAGCTAACTTGCTACTTATATTTAATTTTAATCTACCCTAATTTATGTTCACTTTTTTTTGTTATTATTTTGTTCTGTGTGACTTATTTAAAATTGTATAATATACTCATGTAAGTGACATGTATTTGTCTTAATGAGTAAATAAAAATTTTTAAACCGAACCTTCAACAACATTATCGATACTTTGATATCGACACGGTAACATTCCTAAAGCGACGTTATATTTATTAGCGTCACCTTCTGGGGAATAGCTAAAATGTGTCTTAATAGATGCTTAGCGTTGTTTTGCTATTTTTAGCTTGAGGGCGCCACACGCGCACTAGCTCAAAGGTTTTGTATATAAATGTTCCCAATGTCCGCTCTATAGTATATATATATATATATATATATATATATATATATATATACTAGCTGACCAGTTAGACGTTGTTCTGCCCTTTCCGACGACCATTTGCTTTCCTAAAAAAAAACTCATGAGATTAGCAATAAAAATTGAGGGTTACTTATCGGGATAAAAACTATCCTATCTCTCAAGTTGGACCAAACTGCACACAGTGTACAAAATTTAATTGAAATCAGTCAGTATTATTATTCAGTAGTTTAGGAGTTCGTTGCGGACAAACAACGTAACACGTAATTTTTATATATAAAGATTTTAAATCTCTTTGCTTGTAAAATAATCTGGCAAAACATCAAAATGATTGCATGTATATTTGTATGTTTTTTAATCGTTAAAAGTAATTTTAAGAGGAATCTTTGGGATTTTTTTCTATCGCGTCAGATTATTAGTATCATGTTTTTAATATACTATCTAACTAACAGTGGTAAAGCCACGCGGCAGCTTTTGCTGTCGCACGGGCCGGCTCGAACCGGGGTAGTACCACGACCTCAAGAAAACCAGCGTGAAGTAGAGGTTTACCTCTGCGTTTCGCTTGGTGAGTGCAGGTGGCGGGAGGCCCTTTTTACTGGAAATGAGGCATTCCATCTTAGTCCTCACGGGTGACAACGCATCTACATTTTGATTTGTAACAGAGGATAGATGTAGATGTCTATGGGCCGCAGCAACCACTTACCATCAGGTGGACTGTGTGCTCGTTTGTCACACTTATCCTATAAAAAAAAACTAGCATATATCCTATATTTTCCTGATTTTATTTACTACAATGGATTATAAACTTTAAAATATTGTAAAACTTGCTTTTAACTTCTGTAGTGCCCTTTCCTCCCTTAAACGGAAGTGACCCATGTTTAGCAGTAGACTTTGCGAGCTGATGATATTGATACCTCCACAGACACAGACATCCATTCTATAGGGACGTTATTTGTTGTGATAAAGGACTTACCCCTCTATCCTTAGCCAACGAGCAATGGCAAGACCCGGCAGTACAGACCGTATGGAAGGAGAAGGACCGTGGAGGTCCTTCTCCTTCCATACGGAGGTTCTAAAAAGCTCTACATGAGCCTTTCGTAGACACAGTCACCTCCTTCTACTGGCTACGTTTCGGTGACCTTTTTTATGGAAACCGAGGGTTTTGTCTGTGCGATACAGGATCAGGTTATTAAGACCAACAACTATCGGAGATATATCCTAAAGGATGGCGCCGTCGACATCTGTCGAGCTTGTCGCTATCCCGGTGAGTCACTTAGGCACATCTCCAGTTGATCGGCGCTTTCTAACTCTGAGTATTTGCACAGACTCAACCTAGTAGCCAGGATTCTACACCAGGAGCTAGCTCTGAAATACGGTCTCATGGATCGGAAACTGCCATATTATAAGTACATGCCGGAAGCCGTGCTCGAAAATGACCACGCCAGGCTCTACTGGGACCGTGCCATCATCACAGATAGGACTATTCTTGCGAATAAGCCTGATTTTGTACTGATCGAGCTGTCCAACATTATCATTCCTTATGACGAGAACCTCGTGAAAGCCGAAACAGATAAGCTGACCGACATGTGGGGTGGTCTGCCGACCGAAATTATTCCTGTGGTCGTTTCTACGAACGGGTTAATCCTTTCGGGTCATCTGGGCGACTGGGACTCCATGACGGACCGCTCCAAGCTCAAATGCAGAAGGCGGTGCTCCTCGATACAGCCCGCATTGTCCGCCGGTTTCTTTCCCTTTCCCCCTTACCCTCGGCCGTTTGGTCTCCCCTGCCGAGGGCTTCCATCAAGTTGGGTTTTTATATATTTATGTATTTTTATGTATTTATTTTATTTTGTTGATATTTATGTATGTTTACCATGTTCACTTATAATTATATATTTATACTGCCCAATCAGATGAGAAAACCTTATAGATACCCCACTATAATAATTATGTCCTCCAGACCAAATTTCGGTCACGGCGGCCAGTCTAAACGTCGAGTGTATGCGCAAGCACAATAGCACTCTCTATTACTTTACTCTCATAGTCCAGTGGGACCGTAACGCAACATGACCGGAGGGAGATCAGGAGCAGGACCAACGGTTTTACCTGCAAGGCACGGGGTAACAGCACTACCAACATCCAGATTCGGGTTGCTACGGAGAATTTCTTTACAGAAAAACTCAACAACTGATTTTGGCTCGACCTGGAATTTGAACCCGGGCCCTCGTGATCAGTAATAGCATTTAAGCATACTAGACTTTGTTAGTGAGTTAACATATAAATAATAAAACAGACACAATTTTACATATAAATGCTAACAAAGACAAACCGTATAAGTTTTTATGTCGTTTACATATAAATGCTAACAAAGACAAACCGTATAAGATTTTATGTCGATGATTAAAACTGTTTGACTCTAAGGTTTCGTACGAAGAATAAGATGGTGGAAGCCAACAAAGTGTGCTTCTAGCTAAATTGTTACAACTCTTAAGCGTCGTGAATTCACGGTCTATTCGCCACAGGTAAAATTACTCTATGATTCTATGTAGATTTTTTGTGCTAAAATATATTTTAATAATTCAAACATGTTTATTTTCACGTATTGTATTTCTTATCGCTTGTTAGATTTAGGCCCAACTTTTCAATTTTCAGATAAAGTGTCTGATAATTAAATAATGAATATAATTATTTGGCTAGTTAACTGTCGAATAATTGGTTGTATATTTTCCAATAGTGATTTATCTCACGACGATAGCAACGCTATCTTCTGGGTGGTAAAACAAGAATATTACAAAAGCAAATGTTGGAACAGGACAAATTATTTCTATTTTCTGTGAAGAAAAAACCATAACTATGAAGTTAGTTTAAGTTCGAAGAACAGAACATTATCAGCAAAAGGTTTGAGGTTAGTGATTTTTTATTTGTTTAGTCATGTTTAAGCTTATCCTTTTTAATTTTAATTTGTTATATAACCGTAAATAAATCAAAGAAAAGAGGGCGTTTATGAGTCTAGTCGAAAGATATAAAAAAGTTATACAAATTAAAAGGATTGATGGAATGTCGAACAAAGAATCTGCATGGGACAAACAGAGTTATTTTATTCATGTGAAATAACGACATAATATTATGTCAGGTAATTGAAAAATTTAAAGTTAAAATAACTAACCATTAAAAATGTACCAAAAACAAATCCTCTTTGCAATGCCAGAAGGCATACAAACCCGGAAGGACGACTTCAAATGCTTTTTTTAAAACTATAGAACCTCCCCGGCTTTGCCTGGATAGGATCTCGCTATTTTGATTACAAATAATAAACAAAGACCATATATACGACCATTATAGGGATTTTTTTGAAAAAAACAATTTACATAATAGCCTAGATCCCTCTTGTCGTTGCTCTATATTTGTTTGTTAAGTATCATCACAATCGGACGGACGGACAGACAAACAAATAAGTTGAACAAAGGCCTCGCAATAGAATGCTTCATAAGGGGGTACTTGTCATAGTTGCAAGACTTGAGAGGCTGCTTGGCAACCGCAGTTTTTTAATTCTTTTCATTTAGGCACTGTCTTCATAGGGTTATTCAGCCAAAGCTAATTCTTAAATCTCTTGTAAAACAGAATGTTTTATCTAGTAACGTTTTGAGCAGGGTCATGTAGTCTAGTACCTAGTTGTTATGTTATTCGGAACATGGTTTTCAAAATAGGTTTGAGTTGTTCGTACCTGGTGACCAGGATTAGTCTTGCTGGAAAGTCCACGATACATTTTTAGAAGAGTGTACTATTACGGTACATAATATACGCTACACAATCTAAGCCATTCTCTTTATAAACTTTGGCCGAAGTCTTTACTTATTTTTCACAAAAGTGAAGCTACATGCCTTCTTGGTAAAAACTATGGTGAGTTGGAACTTTTCCAGTAAGTTGCTAGGCTTCTTTACATCATTGAAACTATTAATTTTTATGTGTTAAGCGTATAAAATACAAAAATAGAGTTGAATTCACAACCTTCTTATTTTTTGAAGTCAGTTACAAATTCAATTTAACTTAATAGTTCTATGCCAATTTGGTGCCTCTATTTTAAACAACCATTACTATTCAGTTGCGAACATAGTTAAACCACACCAAAAGCAAGAGTTGTTAACTGTTTAAACTCGAAGTGAAAGTAGGTGAGTTATTACGCAGTTGACTGAATAACGAGAAAACTTTTGTTCGGTTTCGGAGAGAGGTAAGAAAAATAAATCAAGGTTATGTAAGAGTTTGGTACTTGAAACTTTTTCATTATAACTTGAAAACAATATGAAATTAAAAAAACAGAATTTACAGCCTCAATATGTCCCACTTTCTGGCAGTAATTAGTTTTACCTTGCCTTGCCGTGGTTGGCGGATTTCACAACCTATGCTCGAAATATTTCTTGGTTTTCTCACGATGTTTTCCTTTTACACCAAACATTTGGTAAAAAAAAGGAAAGTGCTATTAACAATATCAGTGGTGCTGGCGGGGATCGAACTTGGTTTGCTAGTTTATAAACAAGGGTGGTACTTCACGGTGAGCATTAAGCCCCTGAATACTTAAGGAAAAATAAGTAAGAAGTCAGTACTAAAAAAATAAAAAAATAAAAAAAATAAAAGCCGACTGTAAAACCTACTTACTTACTTACTTATCTTCACGCACAATCCCTGACGGGGTAGCCAGAGATAACAGATCGCCAAGTGTCACGATCCTTACATATCTCTTTCGCTTCTTTTAGCTGTGGCGGCGAACAAATATTTCATGACACGCCTTTTGTGCCATCTGCCATGTGTAAAAATAATTTTGTTTTTTATGATTTTTTCACTTGATTAGACCTAATTAAGTTTAGTTGACATCAAACATCAGTTACAAACGGAAAGATACTTGTTTTTAGTGGGTAACTACGTGGTTTTCTACGTGTTTTCTTTGAAATTGAGAGTAGTGACTTTTTTTATGCAGAGATTACAAAGCTTTTGTACATTTTTTTGTTTTATAAAAAATCATTTATATAAGTAGGTACAGCTAAATCACCCTGGAAAACCTTGGTTTTTATTAAATTAAAATTTCACCTAATAATAACATTTGTCAATATCAAACAATCAAGAACCTTAATTTGGAAAAAAATAAAGTTTATGATTCATTGATATCTACAAATGTTAAATATTATTTAACATTTGTAAACATCACAAGAGCACATGGTACTTCGTAGGTCTATTCATCTATATGATAGTAATAAGACGGCAGTTCAACCATTTTGAGCAAAATTAAACAAAAAGACAAAAGCATTATCTTTTTAACAGGAGACTTATTTTCTAGAAATTTATTTACAACTTGAGTTTATGAGCGATCGCAATGAGTGCTATTATTTGTTACTTATTAGACTATTTTTCCACAACATGATTTAAAATCCACAAAGTAAAAAAAGTACCATGTACAATTTAAAAAAAAGGTTGTCAACCCCTAAAAATTTCAAATGTTCAAAATATCCAGAAACGAAGCTGTAGGCATGACCTACTTGCAAAATAATGAATATTTTGTTCTGGATAAATCTTCCAAAAACGCTATTTGAGCGAGTTATAACGATTTTTAAAACCACACGCCACACAAAAATAACCGATGGCACGCCTGGCATGCCATCCGCACTGAACCGGGTAACCTAACACTACCAAAAAAATCTGAAGAAACTGACACAGGTGAAAATCTGAGGGTACGAGGTTAGTACTATATGGTCGATGCATTAGCACTTCCCAACCAAGCTCTCTCAATAATTGCCGAGTGGAAAAAAATGTGTGTGGTCTGATGTTATCATGATGAAAAACCACTCTTTTTCTGTTGAGCATTTCAGTTTTTCTAAATTTCTTGCTCGAGTCTTATTAGTTGTTGGTAGTAGAGATCCAAATCTATGGTTTTGCCCGGCGGTAAAAGCTCATAATAAACGATGCCCTTCCAATCTCACCATATACACAGCATCACCTTATTGCGTGTTAATCCGGGTTTCCCTACAGTCTGTGGAGCTTGACGACCCTTTGACCATGATCTCTTCCACACGTTCTTGTCGTAGGTTATCCACTTTTGATCACCAGTGATCAATCTTTTCAAAAATGGTTCGGTTTCTTTACGTTTCAATAGAGAGTCGGAAATGAGTACATAATTCATCAGGTTTCATTCAGTGAGTTCGTGTGATACCTGAATTTCGAGCTTTTTTGTATAGTCAGTCTTTTTCAAATGGGTCAAAACTGTTTTGTGGTTAATCACACTCACACATACTACTCACACGATTTGTCTTCAGCAGCATTGAAGCGCATTGTGTCTACACAATATCCACACACTGTCTGATGAATTGTTTGTTCGTTTTCACTCTTCTTCTTCTTTTGTCGGATTGACGTCCACAGTCACAGGTAACCTGTCTGGGTATTTTACGCTTGATATGAACGAGCTGGTTATACCATCATCTGTCGGAATCCATAAAAAAATTTAGCATATTCCATACTCGCCTTTTAGGAACCCTTCGGAACGGCATAGGGTAATAGATTATCTTACGCCGCTACCACTCGGCAGTTTTTACTTTAATATTATAATATATAATAAATAGGATCGGATTTACTAGGTAGCAGTATCAGATATAATATGTCGATAATGCCATAACAAAACATTGGGGCTCAAAAATGAACACTTTGGTAACGAGGTTGTCAAAATTATTAATATGGAAAGGAAATGATTATATGATTTATATTTGACACGCATTGTACAATACATGTTTTAATCTGAAAAACGCTCTTAAAAAAAGCTTTTCTCTTTTCTTTGAAAACGTCACGCAGACAAAGAGTTATTTACTCCAGTTTCCAGTCCCTTTTGTTTTATCTAGGAAGTATTTTTCATGTACAGTGTTTCATTATGATCATTATAAATTATCTAAAGTCACAATGCTTAAATAGGTTTTCCACAAAATCTAACACAAAACACGTTTCTGAGTCACCTGCATTTATTGACTTCCTTCTCATACCAGGTTGTCACTTTATATAGTGATAGTACAATGTGCTAACCGTTATGAAATACACGACAACCTATATTCCCTATCGGTTACCGGGTCTTCGATCTATATAGCCGGCCTACATACACAGCTTACTGAACCGTTGGATTATGTCGGTTACTCCCGCTCTTGTTATGCTGTGAAAATTTTCGATACAGATCTGTTAGTTTGTACAATGATTTTAATTTTTCCATACTGATATAATCATTTGATTTGAGTCTATGATTTTTTTAAATAATACAAATCTTTCATTCAAAATATAATGAACTTTAAAATCAGTTATCCGTACATAATATAACATTGTTATAATAGATTTATTATGTTTGTCGTGGTCTTAGAGATTTGAGACGAAAGAGCGAAAAAAAAGTTAAATATAATATTCCTACGTCCTAATAATACAGGAATGCTAAGTTAAATTGTCTATTATTCTAATTTAATGAAAACTTAATTAGTTTTCACTATGCAATTACGCGTCGAATGAATTTAGTTTGGAATATATATTCACTTATTTATTATACATACGAAATGAAAAAGCTTATTAACCTATGAACTTATTATTTACTAACACACAAATATTTTCACATAATTATGATGGGTCGGTAGTGCTATAGCAAACGATTTACTGTCGCGTTAAGAGGTTCAGTTACCGTACGGAACAAGTACTGTTTAATCAGAAACACATTAAGGTTGTTGTTAAAAAAAAAACTGTAAGAGCGACTTACTCTATTGGTTCCACATGATTGAGGAATTGTGAATTATACTTTGTCAATAATAAAACAGCGTAACGCACTACAATTTCAGCGTAGAGCGATTACAATTCGACCATACCCTAATACCTGCCGGTCACAATCACACTTGCAGTGTAATGTAATGGACGTAATCACATCAAATATCGCACTACACATTCAGCGTAACGTAATAATAGGTCTTTACCTATGAAATAGCCGTTCTGCAGTATTGGCCATTTCAAGTCAATATAATTTTATTTTGGCTAAGATTTAAAATTCAAAATTAATTTTATTTTAAAAATTGATAAGCGTTATGTTTTTATTGCATTTAAATCTTTTTCGTCATCATGGATACGTTATAAATTCGAGTAATTATGGAATATGAGTATCCTCGTGGCTCCAACGCGGCACGAGCGGCACGCAACATCGATGTTGTTTACGGAGCGAATACTATAAACGAACGCACCACCTGTTATTGGTTTTCCCGCTTCTGTTCTAGAAATTTTGATCTAAAAAATTAATCCCGTGGCCGTTCAAAAACTTTGGCCAACAATGACGAATTAAAGGAGATTATAGAAGCTGATGATATTCAATCTTCGGCTTAATTAGCACCAGCTTTTGACGTTAGCATCAAAACAATATTGGTCAATTTGCGTCAAATTGGCAAAGTAAAAAAGTATGACAAATGGGTGCCTCATGAACTCAATAATCGCCAACGCGAAGTACGCGTCGAGACGTGCCTTGCACTGTTAAAAATTCCTTTGTTTGAAGGAATTTTGAACCGCATTGTTACCTGCAATGAAAAATGGATTTTGTTTAAAAATCACAAGTGCTCAGTTAGTTGGTTGGATCCTAGCTCAGCACCTAAACAATGACCTAACCGAAAACTGACCCGTAAGAAAGTGATGGTCACTGTTTGGTGATCTAGCGCCGCGCCGGTGTAGTCCATCGCAGCTTCTTACCGAACGGTATGAGCTTTACTGCAAATGTGTACTGTTAAAAACTGAACACAGTCATGGAGAAGGAGAACGTCTCCAACCAGCTTTGGTCAATCGCTCGTACCCCCTGCTCCTGCACGACAACGCGTGACCTCATACTGCACAATAGATGGGGTCCGAGTTACATGAACTGGGGTTGGAAGCTCTCCGTCATCCGCCGTAGTCACCAGAAATTGCGCTTATAAACTTCTACTTTTTCCAGAATTTGGATAAGTTTTTAGCGGGAAAAAATTTTAATAACCGTTAGGCAGTACAAAATGCTTTTGAAGAATGTGATGCCTCCCGTGCAGCTGATTTCTTCCAATAGGGCATGAATAAACTGCCACTTCATTGGCGAAGATGCATCGATTTCATGGGTTATTACTATGAATAATAGAAATACAAAATATAGAAAAAAAAATTACATAAACTTATTTCATAAATAACGGCAATTTCATAGGTAAAGACCTTAACCACCTGTCACGAGCACACTTGTAGTGTAATGCAATGGACGTAATTACATCATGATAATACCAAAATAGATTAATTATATAAATCTATAGCAGCACTGCTTATCACGATGTAATCTGTGTAACGGACTCACGGGTTTCTTTCCTGCGACCTCAGCTATGCAACTCGGCCTGAGTTGTGTAGGTTATGATAACTCAAGCTTTTTTAGCTTACTAAGCTACTCCAGTTTATTGTAATATTAGGTAATGTTAATAGCACATCTAGTACTTCAAAAAATAACACTGTTTATCGTGAAATAGCGAAACTAAACTTAGAAAAATTCCTTCTACTAAAATACAGCGTATGTCGCAAATTTTATACCAATATAAAATGATCTGCTGCAATCTGAGGGTCGGTTATACATAGTGGCAACAATAAAGACGTATAACGTGCTGCAATAATCTGTAAAGTCAAAAAAATGAAGAGGGTAGAAAGCTTTAGAAGCGGCGTACATCCATCAGCTAGTATAGCTTGACACGAGAACTTTAGTCGCCGTGTTTTTATTCCGTTTTTCGGTAAAAAAGCCAAGTTTTAAAGTGTAGTCTGCTTTCGTTGATTTGTCAAAGAATGTAGAAGCGTTGGCAACAAAAATCACAACGCAAGTGACGCTGATTGAAGCACAGAATAAGAATATTGAAAATTAGCAGCGCATTATTGAGAAATTGTTTTCGACGATAAGTGACCTGAAGAGGGTAATCGAAGAAATGCCCGCCAGAACAATCGACCTATTGCGGGCTGGGCAGTCAACCAGCGAGACCGACGTGCCGATTAAGGTACTGACAGTCCCAAGTGCGAGCGAGACACCGATATCCTCAGATACGGTCGCTTTATCAGAGAAAAAAATAATGCAGCGCGCGCGTCGAGTAATGCAGCGGGAAAAAAAGGCTGTTTCCACACTGGAAGTAAAAAATACAGAAAAAGAAGATTCAACTATAATTGAAACGTCTGCGGCTGAAGAATGGAAAGTAGTAGGTGGCCATAAAAAGTCTGAAAAGACCCATCTTAAGGTAATCCAAACTGGAGGAAACGCCCAAATCGGTTCGTTCCAGGCTATACAGAAGAAGAAATTTTTACACGTGTGGTCACTCCATCTCGAAACCTCGGAAGATGCGATAAGAGTGGTTCTGAGGATATCAAAATTGAAAAGATTGTTCCAAAAACTAAGAGAGACTATTCGTCATTCAGAATTGGTGTTCCAGAATCCACGTTTGAAAAAGTGAACTGCAGAGATAGTTGGCCAATACATACCCGATTTAATGAATGTGTGTGGTTTCGAAACACCCGTTAACCAGCAACAGGTAATGAAAACCTGTTATAAGGGCATTAACGTCTACTACCAGAATGTTAGAGGACTTAGAACAAAATTATATACTTTTTATTTGAATATTTTGGAGTCACCGTACGACTTATTTGCAATTACGGAATCAAGTCTTCATAGATCCATATATGACGGTGAACTTATCCCTCCTGGTTTCCAAATACTGCGATGCAATCGAGCTGATGGCCGAGAACACAGAGGAGTATTTCTAGTTCTCTTTAGTTTCTTCTTCATCGCTGGAGTTGAGATGCGTTCCTGTCGGCAATGTGGACACCGCTTTATTTGAAACCGTTGTTTCCATCGCACCGCATAGTGTAGCTATTCTCTAGCTACACTATGCGGCATATGCAATTATTTCTTATATTAGAAAATGTTTGTGTTAAATACAATAATGTTATAGTGCTTGGTGACTTTAATATGCCTTCAGCACCTGTGGAAATGCACAGTTATATGGAATATTTTAACGCGGCCTGTAGATTTTGCCAGGTAAATAATGGCTTAGATTTAGTGTTTACAACGTTTTTAGCACGTGACGTGGAGGTAAAGTTGTGTAATGACCCGTTAGTAAATATTGACGTACAACATCCTCCGGTGTATGTCAGCGTGACGATGGGCACCGCCAGGGAGCCGCAAGCGCAACGCCTCTATTCTCGTGATGAGTTTGATAAATCTTTTATTAAACGCAGATAGAATTTCTATAAAGCCAATTTTCATATTTTGTACGATAGCTTTCAAAAAATTGATTGGAGTAATTTGTATCAAATTGACACCCCGGAGGTAGCCATATCGTACCTATATACAGTTGTAAATGAGGTAATAGACCGTTTAATTCCTAGAGCCCGTAGGGCCAAACTTAATAGGAATCATTCCAGGTATGTTTACCCGGAAAGGTACTCATCCGATTTAATACGCGATATAAAGCGAAAGTGGAGGTATCATAAACTGTATAAAATGACGGGTGCGCAATGTGATTACGAGGCGTTTTCTCGGTATCGATCTCAGATAAAATATAAGTTAAAAGTCGATTATGAAGCCTACCAGGAGAAATTATAGCTGAATTTTAAGGACGATCCGAAATCTTTTTGGAATTACGTAAGATGTAAGCAGTCTAGACGTAACAAACCTCGAGTAACAAAAAACGGTCTAGAGTTAAGTGAGTCATCGAGTGCGCAATGTTTAGCGTCTTATTTCCAAACTGTGTATAGCGAAACGCGACCGGCGCTGGACCCGGAGGCGGCGGAGCGTGCGGCGAGCGCGCGTTCTGGCGCAGCTCGTGTGCACGTCGGCCAGCTGAGCGTGCGTGACATCCGCAGCGCTCTCGCACGTCTTCTCAAGCCTAAGCGCTCTGTAGGCCCTGACGGTATACCACCTTACATAGTGAAAGACTGTCGCTCTGTTTTTGAAAAGCCTCTGCTTCACGTTTTTAATCTGTGTCTCCGAGAAGGTTACTATCCCGAAGAATGGAAATTGACAAGAGTAATACCGGTGCCTAAAGGATGTTCGAATTCAGATGTGAGCGGATACCGACCTGTGGCGGTGCTATCTGCGTTCGCCAAGGTATTTTAATCCGCATTACAAAAATGTATTTATACGCAGGTTAGTTCGCAGCTGACCGACGTTCAGCATGGGTTTCGGCCGGGTCGAAGTACAGTAAGTAACTTGCTGTCATTTATGACATACCTGACGCCAGTTATCGCCGCTGGGGGGCAGGTGGTTGCCGCTTACTTCGACTTTCGGAAGGCTTTTGATACCGTGGATAACGACATCCTTTTAGAAAAATTTGCGGCGGTGGGTTTCACACCGCATCTTTTAAAATTTTTCGCGAGTTACTTTGGTGAACGCCGGCAGTACGTCGAGTTCGCGGGGTATGAATCCGAACCTTACTTCACGTTTTCGGGTGTGATCCAGGGGAGTAATTTGGGCCCCTTAGAGTTCATATTATTGATAAATGATCTCCCAGAAGTCATTAAGGTCTCGAAATGTCTCCTATTTGCAGACGACTTAAAACTGTTTTTGTCGGTAGCGGACGTTTCGGATTGAGAGCAGCTTCAGCGGGATATTGATAGGGTCGTGCAGTGAAGTGCAATTAATAAGTTATATTTTAACACGTCGAAGTGTGAGGTGATAAATTACGGGCGTAGACAGGCGCCGCTGCAATACCGGTACAAGGTTGACGTAGCGGTACGAGTAATGCCGCGCGTTACTTTCGTACATGACTTAGATGTGCAGATGGTGGCGGAGTTGACGTTTCTTAAGCACATTAAAGATACCTGCGGTAAGGCATTCCGAAACTTAGGTTTTATCGTAAGGAATTGCAGGGATTTTATTAGTACGGCGATTATTAAAGTTTTATACAATGCACTTGTTCGCAGCTGGCTGGAAACGAGTGCAATTATTTGGAATCCCCATGAAGTAAATATATCAACATGGTGGAAAAAATTCAAAATAAATTCACGCGGTTCTTTTATTTAAAGGATTACGGCGTTTATCCTTTCTACCCGCTGATGTACCCGAGCTTGTACGTGATCGGCATGGTTGGGTACAGCCAGCTTGGTGTGAGGCGTGACGTCGCACTCTGCAAGTACGTGTGGCGTGTCTTGCGTGGCCAGCTATACCATTCTGAGGTACTGGAGGCGTTGCAGCTGTTTGTGCCTGATAAGGCGGTGGTTAGGCGTCGCCCACATCCCACCTTTAAGGTGCCGCACGCGAGAACAAATCTGCTCAGGTTTGCACCTATGTCACGGGCTTTAAAGTTATTGAATATTATTTCCGAAGAAGCAGACATTTTTCAGTGCAGCTTGGCAAAGTTCACAGAAGCACCGCACAGGGTTCTGTGAGATTTTTTCCTAATTTTTTTTTCTATTTATATTTTTTTCTTAATTATAATAGTATTAAGCATAGATTTTATGTCTGTAGTTATATTTATCACTTATTATTTGGTTTTTGTACAGCATTGTCTTGGTTTTGTACTGTTATGATGCTGTTACTGTTTTTGTAATAAATAAATAAAAATAAAATAAATAAAATCTCTTTCTATTGTCCTAATATCTCTTTACAAAAACTTTAAAAAGGACTACCCTAGAGTGTACCATATACGATTTAATTACTAATGTCTACTGCCGTGTAGAAGACACTGCCAGAAGCTGTTAACATTTTGCTGATCTTGGGAGGCTGGCTAGTAAGACCGTGAGTAGTTTATTGCTGTCTTGGTGTAATCTTGTGACTGCGGTAACTGAACGTTTCAGGTAATTTTGAATCTCAATACAGTCCACTTTATATATTGATATATTCCTAAATCCAATACGTTTTACCATTTATAGTGGCATATTCTAATAGAAGTCTAAAATGTTTACGGTTGTAATGAAATTTCTAAATGTATTACATACTTTAAAAATGTCCCGCTGGATTTCTTGCTGGTTTTTCAGTAGTGAAGTCATAAAAAACTATTTATAAGTATCCTTCACACATGTATTTTATATTTTCTACCGAATAACTAATCATCTGGTTCATCATTACATCATCATTACAGTCCTTCACAAGTGCACTGCTGAACATAGGCCTCCCCCAAGGAATGCAACAAAACACGGTCCTAAGCCATGTGCACCAGGTCGGCATTTCATGTAGTGGGGTGCCCTACACTTCGCCTATGAGAACGAGACTGCCACTCTAGAAGCTTTTTTCCCCATCGGTTGTTGGTTCTTCGAGATATATGGCCCGACCATCTTTTTCTTAAATCATTTTTTTAAAACTCCAAAATAAGAGTACCTCGATCTGGAGATCTTGCTGACCATTTAATTCTTTTGTTTGTACTTATCCAGACGTCGAAGTAGTTATTGAAATAAGCAGTGCATATGCTTCTATTATGGACAGAGGCACCGTATTGTTAAAGTATAATTTTATTTCGCTCCACCTTTCGCAGATATTTAAATTCATTTCGTAGAATGTTTAATATTTCTATTTATTTTCTAGTATTCAAGTGTCCTTAAAACACATCACAACCATGTTTCACTTAACTATTTACTACTGCTAATATTGATTGCTAAAGTTTGCATTTCATTGTTGCTAAAATTTGTTTCATCAGACCACACAAAATAGTCTAAGAAGTTTGCATTGCGGGCTCTTTCTGTTTCAATATTCTGTTAGGATTTCTAAGCAATTGCAATTACATTAGTATTTGTACTCTTTCAGCATATTTAAGCCGCTTCCCTACTTGAAAACTTTGGATAACACTCAGTGTGTCAAATATCCAGATTTTTTTCTTCTGATGGGGTTAAACTGTGTAATATTTTTACCAATCGTAACAACTTCTAGACCGTGTCTATCAGGATACCTCTGTTCATACCACTGTAGAGTTAAAGTGGGACTTTTGTGGTTTAAATTGTTCCTGATAAGCCATTACGATTATAAAATAGCCGGAAAACAAACTTATAACGCAAATAAAGAAAAATAACATCAGATTACAAAATATATTAAATGCAATTTCAAAATTACTATTTACAAACTAAAACGTTCTATTTTTAAAATTGCCTTGTCTAAAAAATGGGCATACTACATGTTTACGCCCGAACGCTGATTTCGGGATTGACGTTAGAGGGCGCGCGGCTCGACGATACCGGTTTGAAGTTCGGCCGAGCGAGGCAAGTGGCGCGCGGGTCGCAAGCGCAGCAGTCGTCTTTAGGCAGTGCTAACGATTGGCACGCTGTCATTCTGTTAGGGAAGTCTAGGATTTTGTGACGCGTATTCCTGCTGGAGAGCTTCCCGGGACTTATTGAGTCCGACTCAGAATCTGTATAAGTGCAATTCGACAATATTAGCTAGTGCGGCCTCTGATATTCTAGAACTAACTGTTGCAACGCGAAACGGTAGCGACCTTTGGTCCAGAGGCTCCGTGTGCGTTTTGTGCGGTAACCTTACACCCCGCGATAGTTAGTGGCTTCTGTAAGTTAGTTAATCGCACGATAGAGTTAATTGACTGTCATCGTGACGAAAGAGGAAAGTGATTGTGGTCCGGCGCCGAAGCAGTCTGAAGCGGTGCAGCATTTTGGAGCAGCCTGGAACTCGGCCGCGGCTGGTCGCCTATGCTTGACAAGGCCCCAAACATTCACACCTCACTGTACACTACTCGCCATCCACTATTACACACACTCACGGCCTGCCCAAGCCTTAGTGCGAAGTTAGCTTCGGATAATGGTAAGTACTATGTGTTTCTAGCGTCCTCCCATATTGTTAAGTGTAATTAGAGAGATTCCACGTGGCCACATTGAGGTCCGACCTACGTCTGCTCGGGAAGTCTTCTGCTCATGGGTCCCAGAGGATTGGACCCTTTAAGGGAGCAGCCGTAGGCCGTAACACTACATTTATAAAATATTTTTCAGCTGATAATTAAACCCTATACATTTTTTCTTCTACGTTACCTACGTATATCTCTTATTGTAAAGTAATAAGAAAATAATAAAAGGTCTATTGACTTTAAAAAACATAAGCAACCTAGGTTAGAATGTCAGTTCGTGTCGATATGTACAAATTCTTAGATTTCATGTCTTCTTTATAGCTTACTTAAACTTACTTTACTTTTTGATATAAAACAGCGAAATAAATAAAAATTTTAAATTTAATTTTAAAAAAAATACTTCCAAAAATATTTCATAACTACATACACAAAATTAATGTTTACTAGTTTGTGAAGCTAAGAAGTTTTCACTTATATCGTGCAGTCCTACGAATGGCAGTTTTTTTTTATACAGATTTTAATATGCTAACTTTTTTCCGTAACGCGAGAGTAAAAGACGAGGGTGGCAGTAGTAGAAAATCTTAAAGAATATGCTAAAGTTGAACTTAATTTTTTTATAGTAAGGTAGGGCTGTGAGTGCGCAATTACGTGTCCATTCATTTCGTTTTTAGGGTTCCGCACCTCAAAAGGAAAAAACGGTACCCTTATAGGATCACTTTGTTGTCCTTCTGTCTGTCTGTCTGTCTATCTGTCTGTTAAGACCCTTTTTCTCGGGAACGCGTGGAGGTATTAAGCTGAAATTCATATCAAATACTCAAGTCTACTGTCCCTTAGAGCTGTGAAAAAATAAAACTTCTAACCCAACGCAATCAAAATATAAGCCGTTTATGCCACAAATTTTCGACATTCGCAAGGGAATCAAAACCTACGGGTTCCCGTGAACTCAGAATCTTGAAATTTGGTACGAAGCAACGTTTTATAACACAGATAAAGGAAAAATTGCGAAAAGCATAAATTTTTAGTTACGTCATATAATAAAAATATTTTTAATAATTTTAAACTTATATACCTACAGATTTGTTCGGAACCCTCGGTGCGTGAGTCCGACTCGCACTTTGCCGGGTTTTCGTCAAACGTCGGCTTTCACTCGTATTTAGCTATTCTGAAATATACTTACTGCTAAGATTTGCACCTACGATGTCGTTGAGAATTTTGTATTTATGTGCAACATCGGATATACATATGTACATGAATTGTAAAAGTTTGTCTTATTCACAAATATATCTATACTAAAATATAGCAAGCGAAAAAGCGAAAACAATTCAACTGTATGACTAGAATCACTGCCTTATAAAAAATAAAATTTATAGAGCTAAAAGAAAATTACAATCTGTATAAGTCCCACAGCTGGGCAAGGGTCTCCTTTACTTTCTTAATTTTATTACTCAGCCATGCAGGTGTCCTTACTATATCTCCTTTCACCCGTTTGTCATATCTCCTCAGTTTCAGTTCACTACCTTTATTGCCTCAGCCAGTATCGGAATCCTCGGCGTCAACATATCGAATGAAGAGAAGGCCAAATTGGCCTCTTAAAAGCTTGGCGTACTCAGCAGACCGGGACAGTATTTCATGCCGGGTACCACCTGCAACTTGACTAGGCACAGGTTCGACATCGCATGGAATATTGTTCCCATCTCTGGAACGAGGCTTCCCAGTGCTAGCTCCTTTTCCATTGGATCAAATCCAGCGCAGAGCGGTTCGAATCGTCAGCGACCGAGTTTTTTATGATCGGCTTGACTGATACTGGCACTGCGAAGAGATTTCGCATCTCTTTGCGTATTTCATCGCATTTACCAAGGGGAGTGCTCAGAGGAATGGTTCGGACTAATTCCAGCTGCTCAATTTCACCATCGCACATTGCGACGAAACTCGCGATACCATTAATAGCATCAGTATGATTGGTGGTCCTTCTCTAAGCGATTTAAAAGAAGTTTTCTTCCTCGCACAACTTTCTTGTGAAATCAACTACCACCAGCGATTTTTCCGGACCAATACGATTTTGGGAGCTTCAAGAAAAGAGCCTACTCTCTTTTGAAAGGCCGGAAACCTACCTGCGATCCCCTGGTGTTGCAGTTGTTCATGGGTGGTGGTTGGCTTACCATCAGACGAGCAGCAGGCTCGTTTGCCCCCTCTTCTATAATAAAAAAGTACGCGGTAAGTGAAATTTTAAGTATTAACAATTTCCATGGTGCTGGCGGGGATCGAAATAGGAGGAAAGGAATACACCAACCTTTTCTTTAAATGCCAATCTCACTTATTGCGGTGCAGCTTGCTAGATGGGTAATCTGGTTCTTGTGACCGACCGATAACAGATATGGTTTTATTAAGTACAAGTGAGCGCATCCTTAGAACGGTCTGTTTCTGCAGAGCGTCCTAAGGATGCGCTCACTTGAGACAGCAGCTGAGGGCTAAGAGAACTCTTCAAATTGAAACTTAACAACATGAGATTGAACTCTAATTGGCGTCCGTAAAAAGCAAGCGTATGGCAACAATAAAAACGGACTCCTAGTCAGATAGATGCCATTTTGTAATTTAGAATCCAGGACGCACACATGACAAGTACTTGTGAGTCCATTCTAAATGAGGGTAGGTAAATTGTTGGGGAGTTGGTATCCTCTCTCTCTCTGACACATCCAGCCAAAAAGAAGTCTAGAGGGAACAGGAATTTTTAGTTTTCATTTAAGCTATCAAACTGGACTGAACAACGCACGTATTCAAAGAATCCGGTTCAAATTATAGCCACTAAAAAGCCGCATGAAAGGATGCATGCATTACACAGCAAAAGATATCAAGCCATAGCACGATTTAATTCTTTGCCTTCCTCATTTAAAACTTTTTATTGTCACCACAAATTTCAAAATAAACTTAAGTCGTTCTTAATTAAAAAAAGCTACTACTCAGTTGTCGATGTCTTAAATAACATAAATAAACTTAATGAATGTTAATTTTACTGTTTATATACTGTATAATTTATAATCTGTTATGACATGAAAAGTATTTAATTAATGTAGCATGATTGTCAAATGATGTTTAAATTTTATTCGATTGTAATTTTATTTTGGATAATTACATGCTAATGTTGTTATTCATTCATTTAATACTTAAATTTTCAATATATTGTAATATTGTTCTATGGAATAAAGTGTATGACTATGACTATGTCGTACACCTGACCTGACCAGATCAAATCGAACAGCAGTTCGTGCGACACAACAGCGGTTCGTGCGACACAACTGCTTTTTAACGGCAGAAACTGGTACACATACACTGGATAAGGGTGACAAACGAGCACACAGTCCACCTGATGGTAAGTGGTTGCTGCGGCCCATAGACATCTACATCAAACAAAATGCAGATGCGTTCTCATCCGTGAGGACTAAGATGGATTGCCTCACTTCCATTAAAAAGGGTCCCTGGTTCTCTACAGTCACCATACGAAACACAGCAGTGTTAAGCTGCTATTTTACGCTGGTATTCTGTGAGAGCGTGGTCCTTCCCCGGTCGAGCCGACCCATTCGTGCTACAACTATACTACTAATATTGTTACAGCCTTCAGTTGCCCCGACAAAAGTCAACAGGGCTAGGGCCCATGAGTAGCCCACTCGACGAGCAACCGGAGGGATAGGGCCCAAATGGCCTATGGATAATTACTATGCAATGGCTGATAAGCAAACACAAACTTACCGAGTTCCGGAGGTAGGGTCGACCACAGGGTACAGTCAGGGGTTAAGTAATGGTAGTGTAAGTGGTGTGAGAAAGTGTGTAAATGTAGCCTGACGTCACCGATGTAATCGGACAGCAGACCCACATGTGCTTCTCTGCTCCCAAAGAAGTGCCATCACTTGGTAAGGCGTTCACCTTTATGTAAACTCAAGTCTAACGTCACTTAGCATAAAATTAATATAATCACTTAGCACAAAATTAATATAATATAAGCGAAGACGAACGCGATCTCCTCTCGGGTCACAAATTTTTAGCGTTCTACCGACAAAGGAAAATGTCTTCGTACGATATTAAAATGCCACACAAACAACTCGTCGACGCAATTAATGGCAATCGAAGTGAAGTCAATCAATAAAAAACTCAAAAGGAGCCTCGTAGTCACGTAAAACGCACAAAAAGACAACGCAATAAGAGGCGGTTGCCACGCGGTCTAACAACTCGAGCGTAATTTACATACTCGTCGACACGGCCGCGGTGGACAAGACACTGACTGCCAGCCCACGCCGTCAAAATGCTGGGATGTCCACACGTCAGGCGACCGAGACGAGCGTTTTGAATGCAAGTTTTAAGTGTTATGATTTGGCCTAAACAAATATAGTTGCAGCATGGCTCTACTACGTACATTCTGACACCTTCCCGTGATTTTACCGCATCTTACCGCATTTGCGTTAGGTCGGACACAGGTAAGTTAGGAAGAGTGAGTATCTTCTTGCTAGTACAGTCACTCCTGAATATGTGCATTTTTTGTTGTAGGAGCGATTTTCCTTAACCTTCACGCTTAACAAACAATTGAATCGTAGCGCCAGACGTATTTTGAGTATTTTATGTCTGAAAGAAACGAGATAGTTTTTCTATCATTTCTCAACTATTACTACACCCACGGGATGAAATGGATTAATGCATATGTGGTGATACTTACAAAAACTGAATATAATCCTTTTGAAATTTTTTAGAAGATGCTCCTACTTGTTTAGAAGATTTTGTGACATATCTGGATTAAATATATCTTCATAATCAGTAATAGGAAATATAAGGGGATGAACCAGCATAAGCTTCATTTTGAAAGGGAGGAATTTTTTAGATGATTAAGGGAACGCAAGGTGAGGTGGTAACGGCAAAATTTTACAGATCTGCAATTTCCAGTTCACTGTATGATTCATATATAAGTTAAGGACTTTTATGGAATTATGATATGGAATTAAAGTCCCATTATAAAGTATGGGAGAGAAATTTTCATAATCATTTTTTAACTTCAGCTAGAAATCGTGTACTTTCTATATGTTTTGATCTCATGGTCACGACTCCACCACGCGGTCAATAAATGAAATACAAAACAACCTTATTAAAATATTTGTTACAATATTCTATACTGAAACAATTGTATTTCGTTTGTTTTGCTTTAGCCCCCATCTGAAAAACAGAGCTAAATCTACAAAGTCGTACCGCAGCACTGAGATCTTTTGTTCGAGTTTCTTTGTCCTACACAGCCTTAATTCTCTTTTTTCCCCAGTGCATGTTCGTTTTAACAATTTCTAACGTTAATTTTGAACAATAGTACTCAGTGTGATTTTCCGTACTCTAATAAACTTTTATCTGTTGTCTGTGCTTAATCTTTTTGGTAAAATATTAGGATTACGGTTTTCAATAATGACCTAGTGTTGTTTTCATTTGAATTTCATTAGTAAAGCTTATAATTTCGTTGTTTGTCCGTAAGTCCGTTGGCAAAAGCTATTCTTTTATTTTAGATGAGACTTTTATCCAGTAATGGACTGACAAAGACTGATGAAGTTGAAGTAAAAGTTTGTAAAAGCTATCAATTATTAAAAAAAAACGTTGTCTGTTCCATGAGGCATCTTTTTAGTAAATAAATTAAAAATGTCTGTCTCAACAAATTCATTAAATGTTTACCCATCTAATTTCCTTACATGGCAATATATGAGACGTAGGTAGCCATGACTGTTGGGTAACAATACCGCCACATGTTCCAAGATATAATCGTTGACGGTGTTGCCAGATTATTAAAACTTGCTAAATGTAAAGCAAAATCTAAAAATTATCATGTATTTTAAATAATAATAATACTCTTATATTCATAAATAACATAATGTTTTAATCATTTTTTATAATGTCATTACAGTACCTTTTTACGTACCCCCTTCCGTCCGTTTTCATATAAATATATAATAGGTAAAAATTCAGTGCATTCATTGTAATAGGAATAACCTTAAATTCTTCTATTATACTTTGACAAGATAAGCATATACAAATTCCGAGCATTTATAACTGACGGCCAGAAACAAAGCATTTAGCCTGACCGTTTGTTGTGATCCGAGTTTGAGATTGGCATTGTTCAACTTTTCAAGACAAACATTATTATTCATTTCACAGCATTATTCAATACAAGGGTAAAGACGAAAGTGCGTACTTAATACTAATTAACAATTTAACTGTTATCAGGATTTCTACAATTATTCGTCTTTTGATATACTTACCTAAATGGGATGTTAAATATAATTTTTGTACACAGATTTTATTTTTAGATATCGCTTAAAGTAAAATTAATATAGATAATATAGCGCAGCGGTGTAGTCAAGTTTTCTTTCTCAGATTAATATTGACTGTAAATTCATGGATCCTCCTAGAATAAGGCAAGGGCCTATGACAGTAAAGTAAGCAAAGTTATCATTCCTAGAATGGAGGAGAATAAAAGTGACAAAATGACACGCATTCCACCTGATAGTAACTGGATGCTTTGGCCGTTAAACATCTACATCTATACTCGATGACTTGTTCCGCACGGAACAAGTATTTGTATGGCCTGCAAATAATTGTTCTAGGCCTGGAAGTTTGTCCTTGTGAAATCTATGTATGTACTGCCCCCGCGATGAAGGAGAAAATCCTAGGGTGGAGATAACGTTTAAAAAAAAACATGAACACCAAGGTGAAGAATCAAAAGAATGCCTTATAAAAGCATGGTCGTTCTTCGAACGAACCGACCCATTTGTGCCGCAACCATAATATAGCTGCAGCGTGGCTCTACCGGGTCAAAATCGTCATCGAAATAATATATTTTTTTTAAATTCTCAGAGATGCAGGTTTTGTTACTATGTTTCCTTCACCGGTGAACACGAGTTAAATTATCACCAAAATTGCAATAAATAATATCATTGGTGAAGATTGATCCCAGGTTATTCATTTATTCATTCATTCACTTCTTACAGCCTATCAAAAATCCACTGCCGAACATAAGCATTCTCTATAGTTTGCTATAGTGGGAATATTTGCCATAGTTGCCACATTTAGCAAGCGGGTTGGCAACCATATGTTTTAATATTAACATGTTGTTATCAGGAAGTAGCTGCTGCCCATATCCTGTTTCAGTTTCCCTCTGTCGTCTCTTACGGCACCTACGGGGTGATATGAGGCAGTGGATTCTCTAACGCTGCATTAAATGGCACCGTTTCATATATCATAATCCTACTTACATATCAACAATTTCATATACCGAAGCATCAGTAGCCTAATGGCAGGGCGCGGACCGCGAACTTGAAAGGTCGTGGGTCCTAATCCGCCAAAAGCATTTTAAGCTTACCAGAAGTGGTTAAAGGGAATATTAGTAATGTTTAATAGCATTACTAGTATTTAGAAAAATCATATACCAACAGGTTGTGGTTCTTAATCATGGAACCGCAATGTACGTTTGGAGTCGCTTAATGTAATTACCTGCGAGTGTTATGCAAGGATTTCATAACAAATTTCAAAGCAAATACACATGTCCAATATCTGGGGGCACGGCAGTGCCCCCGCCAAGTCGAACAAAAAAGCGGCACGGCCGTACCATCCTTTTCTCGAAGCAGTTCAGGCTCTTCAGGCTTATTTCAAAATCTTATAACTTTGTTGTGGATACTACTAGAAGCTTAAATTTTAGTAATAGTAACCAAGTAGGCATTGTATAAACTCTTTATATTTAAAATTTCATTAAATTAGAATCAGTAGTTAAAGAATTATAACTAGTCAAAGTTTCTGAATTTTGTCACTAACTGACTGACCGATCATCAAAATTCCAAGGCACTTCTAGCAGACATAAAAGCTTCAAATTTAGAATACAATTATTGTATACTATATAAATTAAGGAAAAATTAAAACATTTTGCAATTTCGGTCCAGTTTTTGAGATACACCAACTGCATAAATAACTTTGTAATCCCATATTAATATATAGGATTACAATGTTACATTTGCAGTAAATGAATCAGTGTACCTATATATGTATAATATAATGGAATAATAGGTGTAGATAGGTACGTAGGTATAACTATTTAGAAAAAGAGATGAGATGCCAATAACTTACGCTAAAGCATTTGATTTGTTTGTTGTTTTGCTGTGTTTTGTTTTATTCATCAGCATATGTTAAAAAAGGTCAGCAGATCTTTTCAAGTTTTTTTTTATAATACTGAATTTACAAAAGGACTTATATCCCACCTGATGGTAAGTGGCTACCGCAGACTATGAGTCTGTACCTGCAAACAAATTAGGCCACAGTTGCGTTGTCACCTTGAAGACTAAGATCAAATTGTAGTTAAGGATGTAATTACACTATGAGTATGGAATTATACTCTTCAAAACAGAACACGACAGTGCATGAGTTGCAACTTGGCGCAGAATAGGTAAGTGGGTGATGCCTACCCAGACGGGTGCTCAGGGACAGAAGGAATCCTATAACCTAAGTTCTTTTGTCTATTCAGATTAAAAAAAGGTATATAAAGTAATTTTTATGACTGATAACATAGCGTGGAACGTCACACTTGTTTTCAAAGTCTTAAACAGAGGCATTAATAATAAAATCTGTGCACATATGATCGCACATATATATTATAAGATTATAGTTAAATTAAAAATTCAGACCCAACATAAAAAATAGACGGAGTGCTGTATTCAAATGATGCTAAAACAATACTAAACTTCTTGAAACGCACTCACGCACACGTCTTTCTTCTTTGTTTCGTTAACTGACTACAGGACGCTCACAATATATGCACCGAAAACTATGTTATTTTGCAAATGATTTTAGATGTACATGTAAACGTGAGTGCGTATATATGTATAATATAATGGAATAATAGGTGTAGATAGGTACCTACATATAACTATCTACAAAAAGAAATTAAATGCCATCAAAAACTTAACTTGTAAAAAAAGCCAAGTCTCGCAACTCAGTTCTTCTACCGTAAAAAGTTATGAGATCCATGTAATACCAAGTCGGTTAATTTATTCAGTCCCTACTTAAGGGTCCTTCTCTCTTAAATTTTTTTTTTTTTTTTTTTTTTTTTTATAGGAGAGGGGGCAAACGAGCATGCGGCTCACCTGATGGTAAGTGACTACCGCCGCCCATGAACAACCACAACACCAGGGGAATTGCAGATGCGTTGCCGGCCTTTTAAAAAGGAGTAGGCTCTTTTCTTGAAGGTCCCTAAGTCGTATCGGTCCGGAAAAATCGCTGATGGTAATCGATTCCACAAGGAAGTCGTGCGAGGAAGAAAACATCTTCTAAATCGCACAGTGGTGGACCGCCAATCATCCAGATGGTGTGGATGGTATCGGGAGTTCTGCCGCGATGTGCGTTCATGAAATTTGGCGGCTGGGATTAATCCGAACAATTCCTCAGAGCACTCCCCATGGTAGATGCGAAAGAAAATGCAAAGAGATGCAACATCTCTTCGCAGTGCCAATGAATCGAGCCGATCGGAAAGGGCTCGGTCGTCGACGATTCGAGCCGCTCTGCGCTGAATGCGGTCAAGTGGAAGGAGCTGGCACTGGGGAGCCCCTGCCCAGAGATGGGAACAGTATTCCATGTGAGGCCGAACCTGCGCCTTGTAAAGTTGCAGGCGGTGTGCCGGCATGAAATACTGTCCCGCTCTGCTGAGCACGCCAAGCTTTTTAGAGGCCAATTTGGCCTTCTCTTCCAAGTGACCACGAAACTGCACGTCACTCGATATGTCGACTCCGAGGATACCGATACTGGCTGAGGCAAGAAGGGGAGTGCCTTGAAACTGAGGAGATACGACAAAGGGGTTCTTTTTAGCGGTAAACGCGCAAACTTGTGTCTTCTGAGGATTAAACTGGACTAGATTTAGTCGCCCCCAATCCGAGACTTTGTCCAGCAAAGACTCGACTTCAGACACAAGTTTGTTCCGGTACTCGGCGACGTTTTCCCGAGAAATATTGGCCCGGCCGGTGTATAGAGCATCACCAGTGCTGTCATCCGCATAGCAATGAATGTTACCAGTTAGCAACATATCATTGATATGCAGAAGAAACAGCGTTGGTGATAACACACAGCCTTGTGGAACACCAGCGTTAATAGGCTTGTAGTCAGAACATGCACCGTCTACAACGACCTTGATGCTCCGATCTGCAAGGAAGCTGGTGATCCAATTGCACAATTTCTCGGGAAGCCCATAGGAAGGGAGCTTCGAAAGAAGCGCTTTGTGCCAAACCCGATCGAAGGCCTTCGCAATGTCCAGACTAACGGCCAACGCCTCCCCCTTGGACTCTACTGCCTCCGCCCATCTATGGGTCAGGTAGACTAGAAGATCACCAGCTGATCGACCCCGACGAAAACCGTATTGGCGGTCACTGATCAGCTGGTGATCCTCAAGGTACCGGATGAGCTGGCAGTTAATAATGGATTCCATTATTTTGGAGAACAAGGAGGTGATCGCGATAGGCCTATAGTTGGACGGGTCTGAGCGGTCGCCTTTTTTAGGGATCGGGTGGACAAAAGCTGTCTTCCATGAGTTCGGGACTACGCCTTGGGAGTAGGAGTACCGGAAAAGACGCGTTAGAACCGGTGCCAACTCCGGAGCACACGTCCTCAGCACAATTGGGGGGATTCCGTCAGGCCCACTCGACTTGTGGATGTCAAGGGAGAGGAGTGCTCTGCGAACCGAGCGCTGTGAGAATAGCACATCCGGCATAGAGCACTCACACCGCGGGATGGTCGGCGGTGTGTTCCCCCCGTCATCAACAGTCGAGTTGGACGCAAAAAGGGAGCCTAAAAGGTCGGCCTTCTCTTTTGCGTCGTGGGCCAGTGAGTCGTCCTCCCTGTGCAGAGATGGTAGTGATGGCTTACAGAAATTCCCTTGGACAGCCTTGGCGAGAGACCAGAATGCACGGGTTCCCGAAGGAAGGCGAACTAGTTTCTCGCCAATTCTGCCTATGTGCTCAGACTTTGCCTTGGCAATAACTCTTTTGAAGGACCTGGAGGCGAAGTTATACTTCTTTTTAAGTGTGCTGGTGTTTACATCCCGAGTCACCGAAGCCGCAGCCCAGGCTTGATAACACTCCTGCTTTCTGCGCAATGCAGTCTTACAGGAGCGACCAAACCAAGGCTGAGTTCTGCCTCCGATGGGTACCACAGATGATGGAATAAATAGTTCCATTCCCTGTAGCACCACATCAGTGACAGAGTCAGCAACAGCGCTGGGATCATCCGGCGAGAAGCAAACACGCCCCCATGGGTAGGATGCAAAGAAAGACCGCATTCCGTCCCAATCCGCCGACCTGTAATGCCAAACACGGCGGCAACCTGCAGAACGCAACCGCGAAGGGAGCGTGAGTGGCACCATACTCCGGATCAGACAATGGTCGGAAGAGCCGAGAGGGGCATCGACGGAAACCTGATATCCGTCCGGATGAGAGGTCAGCAGAAGGTCCAACAGGGAAGGTGTATGATCCTCCACATCTGGAATCCGTGTAGGCGAAGTAACCAGTTGTGTCAGACCATATGCCAAAGCAAAGTCATAAACAGATCTCCCCGCATGATCGGTTAAACGTGAACCGAGCCATTCGGCATGGTGGGCGTTAAAATCGCCAAGGATCACGATCTCTGCGGATGGGACCTGTTGTAGCAAGGAATCTGTAGCCATTTGGACGTGGTCGATGAGTCGGTCTGTTTCGGCATTACCGCTATGGGACCTATAGAGGCACCCGTAGACGCGCGGATGGTCGTCGCTGTCTACGCGTAGCCAAAGGATGGACAGGTCCGAACCTTCAAGACTGCCGAGGCGTCGAGAACAGATGTCCTCTCTGACATACACGCAAACTCCAGCCCGAGGCACAAAGGAGTGCTCCAATTTGTACCCCGGGCAGGAGAGATACGAAATATCAGCCGGAGAGGAAACCTGCGTCTCGGTCAGAAAGAGCAAGGCCGGCTTCGCCGTCTCGAGATGGTAGTGGACGGCGTTTAGGTTAGAGTGAAGTCCCCTGATGTTGCAGAAATTCACGGTTAGCGTGGCAGGGGTCGCCTTGGTATTGTTGCTCAGTTTGCCCCAAGCAGTTTTGTTTTTGAGCGGAATTTTGCCCCCCCCAGAATACGCGGGGCAGCCTGAGCACCCACGCTCAGGATTGGAATAACATGGTCGTGGATGCTCAGCGAGGGATTCTCCAGGGGTACTGGTACCCTCCTGGGGTAGTCTACTTTGAAATTCCGCTACCATGTTGATGGGGGAGGGGGGGGGGAATTGGGCCTCCGGCCACCTGCACTCACCAGACGAAACGCAGAAGCAGAGCCTCTACTTCACGCCGGTATTCTGTGAGGTCGTGGTACCAACCCGGCTCGAGCCTGCCCATACGTGCAACAGCAAAAAACTGCTGCGGGGCTCTACCACCGTTAAATTATTAGGTAATTAGCTAACCAAACAACATCTTATAGTGATCATATCAATATCAAAAATCTTTTATGTTTTAAATAAATAAATTGACTTGGCAATCGCACTAAACAATCTAATTTAATATAAAATGTATTACTTGAGAGGTACATTGTGTTTTCATGCGATGGCCAAGTCAATCTATTTATTTAAAACATAAAAGATTTTTAATATTAATATGGTCACTATAAGATGTTGTTAAGTTAGCTAATTACGTAATAACTTAAAACAGAAGGACCCTTAAGAAGTGACTGAATCAATTAACCGACTTGGTATTACATGTATTTCACAACTTTTTACGGTAGAACTGAGTTGCGAGACTTGGATTTTTTTACAAGTAATGTTTTTGATGGCATATATTTTGTCGCTAGAATAGAATGGTTTTGGTACGTGGTAGAGACATGGTGCAGCTATATTAGTAGTATAGTTGTAGCACGAATGGGTCGGCTCGACTAGGGAAGGACCACGCTCTCACAGAATACCAGCGTCAAATAGCATGGTGAGTGTAGAGTACCGGAGACCCTTTTTACTGGAAAAGAGGCATTCCATCTTAGTCCTCACGGGTGACAACGCATCTGCATTTTGATTCGCAAACGAGGATAAATGTAGATGTCTATGGGCCACAGCAACCACTTACCATCGGGTGGACTGTGTGCTCGTTTGTCACCCTATCCTATTGAAAAAGAACACGAGGCTCAGATCACTCCAATAATTCAGACAAGGGCTAACTGAGAGGTCTTCCTTCGGCTGGCCTTGGTCCTGAATTTCCTATGACGCCAACGTTGGGTTCGGGAGGTCAACGTGGCGTATGTGAACCCCGTGAAGGAGTATCACAAGAGAGTATCTGATGTTCCCTTTCTTTAAAGAGAGTTTCAGACGGGCCTTCCGTGGTCGCCCCAGTCCCGTCGCCTTAATTCTTCGATATGTGCTACGTTAGCACGTGATGGACTGTAGATTTATATTTAAAGGTGAAGGATCCCTCGGGAATAAAACAGCAATTATCTTCAAACCGCTCCGTGAGAGTGCGATAACTTTTCCTATCACTTCCGTATATGTTTTTCTTGATTATATATATATATATATATATATATATATATATATATATATATATTACTGGTAGCTGGTTCCGAACGATTTACATACTACGTTGTCATCTGCTGAGGTATGTGTATAACACCCAACAGGTCTCGGGCCTCGGGGCATCTCCCCCATTACCCGGATTTTCCTCACGGCCCATCTCTATAGGCTGGTCATTGGGAGCCGATAAATTGGGCCTGAGCCTGAAAAAGGCGCCTAATCCGGCCTATGGTTGTTCATTTTTTGCCTGGTCGGGTAAATCACCATGTGGGCGGCTAATACGGCCAGGGCGTCTAAGTTGGCCTATCTGCGGCATTGAGGGTTTTACTCAACTCTCTAATCTCTTATAGAGAGGAGTTCTCTTGGCAGAGGTCGCCCGTCCGGGGGGCGGGTGTGTAACGGTGCGAAGTTGTTGAGATGTGGATGTGGCCCATTATCAGCGCGGTCAAACATACCGCGCGACAACCGGACCACAAATTCTTCTATACATTCCATTTTTAGGTTGGCCGCTATGACGTCTTTCCGGACGTAGCGACCTGCACCGACAATGGTCTTTAGTGATAGATTCTGCTGGACCTGCAACCGCTGCCTTAGTCTGCTGCTCGAGAGCGCGTACCAGGCCGGAGCGGCGTATGTAAGTTTCGGTCTTATGTAGAGCTTATATATCTTGATCTTGGTTTTCCTCGGTAGTTTGGATGCCAGGACTGGACGGAGCATCGCCCGCGCACATCTGGCATTGCGGACGACGATGTCGACGTGCGCAGTCATGCGCAGCATCCTATCAATCCGGCACCCAAGGTAGGTTACGGCCTTTTGATACGCGATCTCTTGGCCTCTTAGCTTCAGTGATGGTGGTGGCTTCCTATATCAGCGGGTGAGTAGAGCGGCCGTCTTTCCTACGTTCACGGCCATCCTCCACTCTTCCAGCCATGGCGGCAGCAGGTCCAGCAGGCGCTGCATCTTGGCAACAGCAATATGGGTTCTTCTGGACGAAGTAAAGTAGGCACTATCGTCCGCATATAGTGCCAGCTCTACGTCGTCCTCCCATTCCTGCAGATGTCCAGCGAGTGTTGGTATGTCATTCGTATAAGCCGCGTACAGGATCGGCGAGAGACAGCTGCTCTGTGGTACGCCGGCTCTTATTGGCTTAACTGCAGACTCGGCATCCTCGACACAGACGTAGAAGCTCCGGTCGGCTAGAAACGACGCCACTAGCCGCAGCATAGCAGGAGGGACACTCGTTTGTTGTATCATCTTGAAAAGTAGTCCAGAGTGCCACACCCTGTCGAACGCCTTCTCTATATCCAAGAAGACGCCCACTGGCGTTCTCTCGAAGTTCTGCTCGGCCGTTAGCAGGGGCAGCACTCTGGTAAGCTGTGTGGCTGTAGAGTGTCCGCTCCGAAACCCATGTTGTTCCACCCTAAGTTGTATGCACGGGCGGACTCGTCTTAGTATTATTCGCTCAAATAGTTTGGCTATGTGCGGTAGCAGCGTTATCGGACTGTAACTAGCTGCTCTACGCCTATCCTTCCCGGGTTTTGGCAAGACGATAATTTTGCCGATTTTCCAGCTCTCCGGGAAGTGGAAAGTCCACAGAATGCCATTGTAGAGTCTCCCGATCTCTACAATTGTTCTGTTTGGCAGCTGTCGAAGTGCTGCGTTCGTGATCCGGTCGTGTCCCGGCGCCTTCCTCGGTTGCAGGTGGTGCTGGTGACGACAGGAACTCCTGTACGCGGCTCTCCTTTTGGGCATGAAGCTCTATGAACTACGCACTTGCTGGGTTCGGCATAAACTGCTCCTCAAAGTGCTCAGTTAGGATATCCGCTCTTCCCTTGGCCTCATAGCACTTCTCTCCTGTACTGTTTATAAGTGCGCAAACGGGTGATCTTGTTTTAGTTACGATTTACATGAAAACCCGTTTAATGGGGTATCAACAACGCTTTACTCGAAAGAGAGCCGCGCCCTCTGTGCGATTTCGCAACTCAATTGCATCAAATTTGTACTATTACACTCCCACGGTTTGCCCAATATCTTTATTTGTATAAAATATACATTTATACATTTTATTTATAAAGATAGAACAGCAAAATATCTATACTATGATATACATTACATTTTTATATCAAAAAAAACCTTTTATTTATTCAACAAAATATGTCTATTTTACAACATATATACTAAGTTAGAATTCTTAAAAATCTAACACATAAGGTTGGAATAATGTTCTTTATTTGAAAGTACAAATATCTTAACTAATACAATAGTTTAATTCACATTTTTCACACATTTTACTATTTAAAACACTTTTAAATTTCTCATACAAAACTATCAATATTTCACTATTCCAGAAGAACATGTATATAACACTAACATAGATTTCACACAGATTCACCTATTTGGCTCATATAGTCAACCTGATACATTTTATTTTATTTATTTATTTATTTAAGCTTTATTTGCACACATACAAGAAATGTACAAAACGGCGGACTTAATGCCTAAAGGCATTCTCTACCAGTCTACCTTTGGTTTGTGCAGAGAATCTAGTGATGGGTGCAAAACTCATAATTAAAAAAAAAATTAAAAAATTAAAGGTTTAAGGAAAAAAAAATACAAAATTATAATATAATGATAATAAATACAATACACATACATATACATTTACATTACTACTTACATGCATACAATAGTATTTTATACTTGTACACAAATACCCACAATAAATACATACACAGTAAATAAATATGATATTTTTATATTATACATATTTGAGAATATAACAGTTTCCGAGGTTTTTTAAATTTTTTATTATTATCCGAAACTATTGCTGCTTCGTTAAGTAATATTCCCAGAGCAAACGTTTAAAGATAGGTTTAGTTTTTGCTTCTTTTATATTTCTGGGTAACATGTTCCAGAGTCTTACTGCATTTGAAGTGAAAGAATTGTAAGAGAAGCCCGTGCGACAGAAAGGAACATGAAGAGTTAGATTTTCCGCGGAACGGAGACATCGGTTGTGAGAATCGTCCTGATATTGAAATTTGCATTTCAGATATGCAGGGACAGACGGATCGTGTAAAATAGAGAATAGCATAGAAAGGATTCTAAAAGATCTACGAAGTGGAAGAGGCAGCCATTTGAGCTGAAAACGGAATGAAGAAACGTGATCGAATTTACGTAAGCCAAAGATAAAGCGAATACAATTATTGAGAAGACGATCCAGTTTGTTAAGAAGTTCTTGAGAGGCATCAGCATAGCATACATCTGCATAATCTAGTATTGGTAATACGAGCGTTTGAACCAACATTACTTTTGTTCTCACTGGAAGAAAATTCTTGAGTCGATACAGACAACGCAAGGTGTTGATAACTTTTTTGCTTACTTCCGTGACTTGCAGCCGCCAACTTAGACTGCTGTCAATGATAAGTCCTAGATTTTTCACAGTAGCTGAATAAGGTATGACAGCATTATTAAAATTTACAGGTGGCAGTGAATTAAAATCCCATGCAGATAAGCGACGGCTACTTCCAACTATAATTGCCTGGCACTTGGTAGGGTTAACAGTAATACCGAATTTGCTAGACCAATCAGAGATACGAGTGAGGTCAGAGTTTAGCTCAGTGATCGCATCTTCGATATCGTTAACATCAGACTGAGCATATATTTGTAAGTCATCGGCATAGAGATGGTACGTGCAGCGAATGTGAGATGTAATTAGATTTATAAAAATTGAAAACAAAAGAGGTGAGAGAATTCCGCCTTGAAGAACGCCAGCAACCAGCGTGCACCAGTCAGAAATAACTGGACCCACGCGAACAGCCTGCTGACGTCCCTGAAGATAGGATGCGAACCATTCCCGCGCTGATGAGGAGAAACCAATGTGAGAAAGTATTGTAAGAAGGATGTCATGATCAACAGCATTAAAAGCGTTTGAGAAATCTATTAAGACTAACACAGTTAATTTTGACTCCTCCATACCTATACGTAAATCTTCCGTAACTTTAAGCAGGGCTGTTGTTGTACTATGTCCTGGCCTGAAACCTGATTGATAGCTACTTAAAAAGTTATTTTTAAAAACGTAGTCAGAAATTTGTCTGTGAGCAACAGCTTCAAGTACTTTTGATAAAAAAGGAAGAATAGAGATAGGACGGAAGTGAGAAACAGAACTAGGATTATTTATTTTTGGAAGTGGGAGAACAAAAGCATTTCGCCATAGTGAAGGAAAAACCCCAGTATTTAATGTAAAATTTACTATGTGGGTAAGTACTGGTAAGACATAATCGAGGATGAGATTGATCATGATTCTGCTCACATCATCAGAGCCTACAGCGGCGGACTTGATGGAAGAAATTGACTTTTTTATATCCTCATTATTAAAATTTACAGGTGGCAGTGAATTAAAATCCCATGCAGATAAGCGACGGCTACTTCCAACTATAATTGCCTGGCACTTGGTAGGGTTAACAGTAATACCGAATTTGCTAGACCAATCAGAGATACGAGTGAGGTCAGAGTTTAGCTCAGTGATCGCATCTCGAAGAACCGACAACCGATGGGGAAGAAAGGTTCTCGAGTGGCAGCCTCGTACCGGTAGGCGAAGTGTAGGGCGTCCCCCCACGAGATGGAGTGACGACCTGGTAAGACATGCAGGAAGTCGATGGATGCAGGTGGCTCAGGACCGTGTTTTGTGGCATTCTTTGGGGGAGGCCTATGTTCAGCAGTGGACTTGTGAAGGGCTGTAATGATGATGATGATGATGATATCCTCATCAGTAACGGGAGAAAAATTGAAAGAGCTTTTGTAAAATTTTGGAAGAGAATTAACATGGGCAATAGTAGTAGATTTAATTGACGAATGCAGCTGTGGTGCAGTAGAAAAGTATGTATTAAGTTGATTAACAGAGAAGATTGAAGGATCAAAGTTAGAAGCAGGTTTACCTATCCCGATTGATTTTAAAAATTTCCACGAATCAGCCATAGAAGCGTTAAGGATATTTCGATGAATATAACGGCGTTTAGCGGCCCGCACCATCTGATTACACCGATTCCTAGCGGCTTTGAATCGAGTCCAGTTAGCAGTACACCGATTACTCTTATATTTACTAAATTCTCGATCACGCTTTGCCATAGCCCTGGGGATATCCTCAGTAATCCACGGCGCAGGAGATCGTTTCAGTCTGACTTTGTGTGGAGGAGCGTGTTTATCAAACAACTTCTGTATATTTGAATTAAAAAGAGCTACTTTTTCGTCAACACTCTCCACACTGAAAGTATCACTCCAATCTATACTACAAGCACCTTGCTGAAGTTCTTCAACATTAAGTCTCGCTAGATTACGCAGATGCACCGTCACATGATTGACCTTAGGACATTTGATCCTATAAGAAATATACAGTAAATCGTGCTGCGAAAACCCAGGGGCGGAGAGTTGACCGTGGCCAACGACATGGTCTTCAGAAGCGACCACTATTAAATCTATTAAAGAATCAGCAGTATCAAGATTGTGGTGTGTGGGGTCGAGAGGAAGAAGTGACAAATTAAAGGAGTTCATAACTGTATACAATTCACGTGACCTCGCTGAGTTACAGAGAATATCGGTATTGAAGTCTCCCATTATAATAAAGTGCTGATAATCAGAGCCAATAGAAAAAAGAGCCGATTCAAGGTCACAAAAATAATTAATTCCTGGTGGACAGTAAATTGCACCGAGAACAGTCTTAGTCCCACTGATGGTAATCTCCAAGAACATGTATTCTATTGTACCAGAATAAACAGATGAAGAAGCACATAATTTTTTATAGGGTATACCATTACGTAAGTATACCGCTACACCACCACCTCTTTTGCCCGTACGGTCATTTCTTAAGAGGACAAAACCAGGTATTCCAAAGGAGGTGGACGGTAAGGTAGGTTTTAACCAGCTTTCCGAAACAAGTATCGCAGAAATAGACTGATTATGAAAAGTATCAACAAGTTCATTATAATGTTGCGGAATGCTCTGAGCGTTAATGTAACAAACGTTAAAGTTATTAGTCAAACCATGAAACTTTTGAGTAAGCAGATAACGAAGAGTAGTAGGTTCCGAAAAAGAGTCATTTAGTGAAAAGAAAGAAGAATCTGAATCAGCAGAGAGAAATAGTTCATTGGTATCAGAATCTGTCATAATATATGATTATACTTATGATATATGTCTAAAAATATAGAAAAAAAAACCCTATTAACTGATAATTGCACTGCAAACAAACGCGCCGGTAAACTGTTTACAAAAAGAAAAATTAAAATATTACACGAAAACAACAAGTAATACTTACTACAAGAAAGTATCTAATTTTAATTATTTACAATTGCATAGACAACAAAACTCGTACGTATTGAAAAAGAAGGAAAAAAAAAACATATGTTAATCACTACGAGAAGTGGTAATTTAAACGAGAAAAAAAATACTCTAATGCGTAATTTCACGAAATTTAAGGTTCAGATTAGTCTGTACTATTACTTGTGTCGCAAATCAGCCTAATAACCGGTTGCGGAGAACAAAAGGATCGAATACAAAAGCGCTCAGTGACGTACACAGTACACACAGCAGTAGTAGTAATTAATAAGCCGTCGAAGTGTAAACAAAGTATTACCACTATCCCGAGAATGTTTACTTATTTTTGAATGCTCGTCGGGTCCTTGGCTGCTCGCTACGGGAAACTACACTACTAGTTCCTGCCTTCACTTGTTCCGGCTCCTGGTTGCACCCAGCTTTATGAAGATCGCGCAGTAGTGCATCCAGGTCATTAGCGCTAAAGATGTGACGTCGAGACCCATCAGGCAGTCTAACGCTTATGTTACCCTCAAATGACCAGACTTTTTTAATTCCAAAATGCTTACGGGCTTGAAGAAATAAGTCTTGCCTGTATTTTGTAAGGAATTCCGATAATTTAAACGAGGTGCCTTTTAACATTGTTTTTTTAAACCAAACAGTTGAGCGCAGTGACATATCTGTGAAGTGCATTAATATAGGACGAGTATGGTGTAATTTGACCGGGCCAAGTCTGTATGCTGCTCGAAGACAAGATGGTGCTATATCTTTAAGACCTAGATTTTCGTGAAAAATTTTGATCACGACTTCGGATAAATCTTCGCCTGGTTTTTCAGGGACACCGCCCATTAAAAGGAATTTCCTGCGATGCCTTGTTTCTATAATGTCAAGCGAGCGACTGACTTCTGCAATTTGCTGGCGAAGAAGGTTAAACATATCCTTGACGTAACTCTGAAAAGCGGTATAGTCCTCGCTGATCCTGTCTACATTTCTACTCTTGGAAGCGCTGGAGTTGAGTTTTGATTCAAAATCTGCCATTTTACGGGTGATGAGCCCTTCCAAAGACTCCTGACTTCTGGAAATATCGGCAATTGTGGACATAGTGACGTATGTAGTAACAACTGTTCGTGTGTAAAAAAAAATCTTGGTTCCAGCAGTTTGTGCAGTGCTAAAAAAACTAGTGCATAAGAAGGTAAACCTTTACACGTTGATGCTTAATACTGTATTATATAGAAAAATAATAAAAGTATGGTAAATTACTTCTTTTTTAAAATAAATACGTTTTACGAAACGAAACACGTCTGCACTTATTTACACCCACCCGCGGACTTTTATAAGTCAATTTTACATAAATTGCTGAAATTTACGAACATTTAAATTTCCATTTATTAGACCTCTTATTTTACAAATTAGCGTGCGGCTTTTATCCAGAACTAAGTGAACAACCAATCCTCACACGACCCTCAACTGGTCGGTAAAGTAGATGCAAATTAGCACGCGCGGCTATTATCCATTACTAGGTGAGCAACTAATTCTTACACAACCCTCAACCGGTCGGTAAAGTAGATACCAAACAATGTTCTTATCAGTTATCATGTTTCTAATCAGATAACACAAACAAAATATTATTATGAATTAAGCATTTAATATAGATATTTCATACAAAATGTACTCAACTTACATAAACAATTATTATGCAATATTTGCTTTACATTAATTCCACTTATACAAAGTGATCATTTCGACCGCGGAACAAATCCTGGTCTAACCTTATTTTAATATTTCTTTAAATTGATAAGAAAACAATGGAAAGTAATTCAACCGGGGAACTGAACCCGGAATCATGAATTATATCTTAAATTAAGAAAATGTTACTAAGAAAACGACAAAGTAGTCCGACCTGGGAATCGAACCCAAGACTTTTAAATTATTAATTCGACATTTCTTTAAGATTTAACTAAGCCTTTTATTATAAGACAATTATTGCTTGATAATTTATCTTTAGAAGCTATTCGTAATCGGTAAACTAATAAATTGAAATATCCTTTATAGGCGCGTCGCCAACACCTATATAAAAATAAAAGAATAGAATAGAATAGAATAATTTTTATTCAATATAGATTATAGTACATAATACTTATTGAAAGTCATTTTTTACTTTTACCACTGGTTCGCAAAAAAAAAATCTCTGTCCTGGGAAGAATTAGCAAGAACCGCAGCGGGATTTATTTTTTAAAAGCACAATTTACAATATAATATTTTATACAATTATTATGAAAACCTCACAGTTACGTACTCTTTAGTAGTATAATAACCCTTACTAGACAATTTTTGTTTAATAAATAATTTAAACCTTTTGATAAAAAAAGGTCTGCATATTTATTGGGACTTTGTTATAAAAGCGTATACATTGCTCCATGAAGGAATTACTGACCCTGTGGAGTCGAGTAACGGCATAGATTGGGGGTAATCTGTGAGTAACGGGTATAACTAACTTATGCTTGTTCCTAGTATTTACAGAATGTACATCACTATTTTTAATAAAACTGTTTTTTGTTTGTATACATACAATAAGTTCTCGTAAATATATTAAGAGGCCAAAGTTAATATAGTTATTTCATTTAAAAATTAAAAAATTAAAAATAAAATTTTTCTCTAAGGGATTCCTTCGCACCTAGGTTATAAATCGCTCTTATGGCACTCTTTTGCAAAACAAAGATAGTTTCAATTTCAGTCGCATTACCCCATAGCAAGATTACATATGACATTATGCTATGGAAATAACTAAAATAAACTAATCTACCTTTTCAACACATGTAAGGCACTATTTTTTACAGAATATGCTGTAGAGCTAAGTTTGCTAGCTAGTTTAGATATCGTATCTATATAATTAATAGAATCAGGCGTTACTTTGCGGAAATCCATTATATAAAAGCTTTTACAAAAATTTACTTCGCAAATATCCGCGTTATAAAATAAAATGATGTGTCTTACCTAGTATGAAGAAGCACCTCCCGCCCTCCCTCAATTGCGTGCACTAACTCCGTCACCACTAATCCCAGCACCGCTACTCCCAACACCACTACACTAGGCAAGACACACCACTGACGATAATACGACACGTGTTTCGCCTCTACACGAGGCATCCTCAGGTGATATAGACTCTACGGTGGCTAACCGCTAAGTGAGCGGCGAGCCAAAACAACTGCCTTTTATACAAACCGATGACGCAACCGCTCTCTACCTAAGAAGCGAGCGACTGCGTCATGCGATAAAACATGCGACCAATCACCGCTGGACTTACGCAGCCGTTTGTAAAATTAAAAACAAACCGCCGCGCAACGCCCACATTATTAGAGAGCAGGCTTGAAGATATTTAAGAGAGGTGAGTTAGTAACATTTGTTTGTTCATTCAGCAATGCAACGGTATTATTATTACTTTTTAATATCTCTAACTGTTCCAGCACACACAGCCGCAGCCCTTTATTACACGTATGTAAGACTTTAAAGGAGTGGTCGTTGGCTAGGTTGTGTCCAGTGTCCAAAAGATGTTTGGCAAAATGGGATTTATCGGGATTGCAATTCCTGTACGCGGCTAAATGCTCTTTATAACGTGTCTCGAAATTGCGACCAGTTTGACCCACGTAAACGGCGTGGCATTCGTCACAAACAAGTTTGTAAACACCTGACTTTTGACGAATATCCAACTTATCTTTACTATTACAGATATTTCTAAGAGAATTGTTTGTTTCTTCGACAAAACGGCGTTTATGTGGCGTTTAAAACAAACAATTCTCTTAGAAATATCTGTAATAGTAAAGATAAGTTGGATATTCGTCAAAAGTCAGGTGTTTACAAACTTGTTTGTGACGAATGCCACGCCGTTTACGTGGGTCAAACTGGTCGCAATTTCGAGACACGTTATAAAGAGCATTTAGCCGCGTACAGGAATTGCAATCCCGATAAATCCCATTTTGCCAAACATCTTTTGGACACTGGACACAACCTAGCCAACGACCACTCCTTTAAAGTCTTACATACGTGTAATAAAGGGCTGCGGCTGTGTGTGCTGGAACAGTTAGAGATATTAAAAAGTAATAATAATACCGTTGCATTGCTGAATGAACAAACAAATGTTACTAACTCACCTCTCTTAAATATCTTCAAGCCTGCTCTCTAATAATGTGGGCGTTGCGCGGCGGTTTGTTTTTAATTTTACAAACGGCTGCGTAAGTCCAGCGGTGATTGGTCGCATGTTTTATCGCATGACGCAGTCGCTCGCTTCTTAGGTAGAGAGCGGTTGCGTCATCGGTTTGTATAAAAGGCAGTTGTTTTGGCTCGCCGCTCACTTAGCGGTTAGCCACCGTAGAGTCTATATCACCTGAGGATGCCTCGTGTAGAGGCGAAACACGTGTCGTATTATCGTCAGTGGTGTGTCTTGCCTAGTGTAGTGGTGTTGGGAGTAGCGGTGCTGGGATTAGTGGTGACGGGGTTAGTGCACGCAATTGAGGGAGGGCGGGAGGTGCTTCTTCATACTAGGTAAGACACATCATTTTATTTTATAACGCGGATATTTGCGAAGTAAATTTTTGTAAAAGCTTTTATCGTATCTATAATTGCTCCTGTGGGAAACCTTGTGAGAAGAAGCGACAAGAAACATACAAGCAGATTATTTTTCTCTCAACTGTTACAATTTAACTTTATAAAAAAAAATCAATTGATTCTAGAAAGCTCATTCAGCTCAGTCAAAGCATTCCTATATTTTTAATAATCATTTAAATTTTGGTTACCTTTTGTCCTTGGAATGTTTTTTTTTAAATGCGCCTTGAATTTATTGAAATGCAACTCGGTGATATTACATCTTGCTATCCCAAAAATGATATTAACTTAATAGATATAGATTTATTTTTATGTAAGATTTAGATTATAATATTGATTGATTGATTATTTTTTTGGAAACCATGGATATTGTACTTATATAACACCATGTATGTATTGGAATTTAATATGCTTAATTATAACTATATTAATTAACATTTACTACCATTTATAATAAAACTAGCTCGCCAGGCAGACGTTGTTCTGCCCTTTCCAACGACCCTTCCTACAAAAATCCTTAAATTCGCAATAAAAAATTTTGAGGGTCATTTTATCATTTTATTATCAGGATAAAAACTATCCTATCTCTCAAGTTGGACCAAAATGCACACAGTGTGCAAAATTTCATTGAAATCAGTTCAGTAGTATAGAAGTTCATCGCGGACAAACAACGTGACACGTAATTTTTATATATAAAGATTACAGTGAAGCAACAGTTAAGATATTAATGAATAGAACCACTTAGCTTGATGTAGTAAATTATGGTACCAATGGTCCTTTTCTGTAATATATTATATTTTCAATTTTAAACTAAGGGACTCATTTAGAGATCAGCAATCATTACACTACTAACGACAATAGCTAAAATAAACCAATACTGCTGTATAAATGTCAGTTAATTAATGTTAAAAAGTTATAGGATAAGGGTGACAAACGAGCACACAGTCCACCTGATGGTAAGTGGTTTCTGTGGCCCATAGATATCTACATCTATCTTCGATTAAGAATCAAAATGCAGATGCGTTGTCACCCGTGAGGACTAAGATGGATTGCCTCGTTTCCAGTTAAAAGGGTCTCTACACTCACCATACGAAACACAGCAGCATTAAGCTGCTATTTTACGCTGGTATTCTGTGAGAGCGTGGTCCTTCCCCGGTCGAGCCGCCCCATTCGTGCTACAACCATAATATAGCTGCATCATGGCTCTACCACGTATATATTGTCTTATCCAGCATTGGAATCCTCGGCGTCGACATAATTTGCAGTTTCGTCGTCACTTGGAGGAGAAGGCTTAATTGACCCCTAAAAAGCTTGGCGTGCTCAGCAGAGGGGGATATTATACTGCTTGCAACTCAACAAGGCGAAGGTTTGGCCTTACATGGAATACTGTTCTTATATCTGGGCCGGGGCACAACTTGTTTTCCACTCGACCGTATTCAACGGAGAGCGGTCCGAATCATCGACGATCAAGTTCTTTCCGATAGGCTTAAGCTATATTGGCTTTGTGAAGAGACATGCATGCATCTTCTAACGCATATATCACGGGGAGTGCTTAAAGTAATTTTCGGATTAATTCCAGAAGCCAAATTTTAACATCGCACATTGCGTCATAACTCACGTTACCATGCACATGTTTGGCGGTCCAGTACTATGCGATTTACTGGGAGTTTTTCCTCGCACGACTTTTCTGTGAAATTGTTTGCCACTGGCGATTATTTCAGACCAATACGACTTAGGAACCTTCATGAAACGAGTTTACTTCTTTAAAAGGCGGGCAATGCGCCTGCAATTCCCTTGGTGTTGCAGTTGTTCATGGGTGGCGGTCGACACTTATCATCTGATGAGCCGCATGCTCTTTTACACCCTTCTATTAAAAAAAAACTCAGCGGAACTAAGTCTCCTTTTCAAAGTTTTACTATGAGAAATCTATAGTAATTGGGGGTCTATATAAAACCTTTTGCTCTTAATGTATGCTGGATTAATTTTATATTCAACGGCAACGTACGACGCAAAAGAACTACGAAGTTAAATGACGAAGTGTCATGTGCGGTTAGCAGTTAGTATATTTGTATGCAATTATGATACGGAAGTCTTATCCACGTTAACGTTATAAACTGATTAAGTTATCTAACTCAGCAAGCGGTGACAATTTGGTGGATATTAAATTGCCCTGTATGATTTGAGATTTCATTGTGAGATGACGGTGACTTTAGACTTGTTGGATTTTCTTTTCGTCTCGACCGTGTCCGTGTTCCAAGCTGTTTTAGCTTGGAACAAGCGGCAAGAGCGAAAGCTTGTACATAATTCACATACTGTATATAATTTAGACACCAAACTGATGGTTTGGTAACGCAGTGACTGAGAGTGAGAAACATCTAACATAACTGATAGAAAGGCTGGCAAGCTCGTAATACTTTTTTTTATTTGAGCTAGCACAATCATTGGATATATAGATTTCCATTTCTAACAATACACTTGTAAGCCTTTTTTGTTAAAATTGCATTGCAGATGTACATAGTTAAGTGTAGATGGATTATCAGCTCCTTAAGCACTGCATTATTATTGTAGTATATGAGTTGAAATTATACGCATGTAGGTACCTAACGTAATCGTTATTAGGTCATGATACAAATGAATGACGTGATCGCAACTAAGCTATTTTACTTATTTATTACTTTAGTATTTTAATGTTATCGGAATTGGCTTTTATTTTGGGCATTCAATAAATGGACGTAAACGAGTAAAGTCTTTTTCAATCGCTACACCAACGACCCTAATATAGCATTGTATAACAAGAAAATATCGCGTAAATTGCCGGGCCCAAAAAGTCCTGGTAAAAACATTTAATCCGTCACCTAAAACTGTATACTTCGGTTTTTGTAATTTTTTTTTACTAAAATGGAAGAAAATGCATTAATATGGAATTTTTTTTAAATTTATTTCTATATTTAATTAAAATGCTCTTAACAAAATAAACTTACGTCAATCTAGAACAAATTATTTTTAATTTAAATTTGGTTTTCTTTAAATTTCTAATTAAGTGTGTGAGTATTTGATGATGTTTGTTATTTCGTTTTGATATAAAGCTTCATAGTTCGGTTCTAGAAGCAACACCATATCGTTTGTTGTTATTTAATTAACTTGATTTATGTATTAGTGGCAAACAAACTGAAAGCAAATGATAATAACACAAATTATGCACCGTCATCATGACAATTCCTCCCAAAGAGTAGAGTAAGATTATTTCTTTAATGATTATTTCATGTAAACATAGGTAATATTTCAAGTTAAACTCGTTTGTGTCATACGATACTCAACAACTTATTGCATATAAATTATCGCATCATTAAGGAAAAACACAAAAGACGGTCTTATTAAAAGATTAACGGGTTAGGTTATTTTTATAGAATAAGGGTAACAAACGAGCACACAGTCAACCTGATGGTAAGTCGACGGCTCCGTGGCGCAGTGGCTTAGCAATGAGTTACTGCGCTGGGGGCCGCGGGTTCGAATACCGTACGGAACAAGTATTTTTATGGCCTACAAGTAATTGTTCCGGGTCTGGATGTTTGTCCTTGTGCAATTTGTGTTTGTAAACTGTCTCCATGACACAGGAGAAAATCTTAGTGTGGGGGTAACGTTTAAAAGAAGAAAAAAAAATTAAAAACTAAGAAATATAATGATGATGCGTTATCACTACTGAGTACTGACCTGGAATACCTCGTTTCCAGTATAGTCTCCGGTTCTCTACATCCACAATACGAAACACAGCAGCATTAAGCTATTGCGTTTGATAGTATAAACCATAGAATTGATTTCAAATTACTTACCAATTGATGTAGGTAACAAAACATTTTCTTTTTTTTATAGGATAGGGTGACAAACGAGCACACAGTCCACCTAATGGTAAGTGGTTGCTGTGGCCCAGAGACATCTACATCTGTCCTCGTTTGTAAATCAAAATGCAGATGAGTTGTCACCCGTGAGGTCTAAGATGGAATGACTCTTTTCCAGTAAAAAGCGTGTCCGGTTCTCTACACTCACCGTACGAAACACAGCAGTGTTAAGCTGCTATTTTACGCTAGTATTCTGTGAGAGCGTGATCCTTTCCCGGTCGAGCCGAACCATTCGTGCTACAACTATACAACTCATATAGCTACAACATGGCTCTACCACGTATATACATATAAATTGATGTAGGTAATTAAAAACACAAATATAAGGTACGTTGGGGTAATACCGGACGGATTTTCGAATAGTTGGAAGAGTCTGCCAAAAACTTTAATTTCTCGACATTCGTATACGTCAGATTTATGGAACATGGAGCAAACCGTTAATCGTTAAACGTAGTTTAGCTCTGAGAATCTTTTGCTTGTGTAAACTCAACGATTTCTGCTTTAAAGGTGTGCGAAAACTAGACATACTTTTTTATATGCATAATGAAAAATTGGCCATTAAGGGGTAAGACCGGACTTAAATTTAAAACCACTTCTACTGCTTAGAGAAAAAAGTTTAGAAAAGAGATTTGTCCTACCTTTAACGCTAAAAAACATATTTCAATATGATCTATAAATTACTAGAAACATAAATGTTCCAAACGATTTTCTCTTTTTTTGTTTCTTGCCATCCGATCTTATCCCTGATATAAAGAAATTGTAATTTTATGTTTCTCAAACCTTGTTATGACATAAGATGGAATTACTCAAAATAAGAGAAAGATCGGATGCATTTGATTTTATATGGGGAAAAAAAATAACAGTAAGGACTGGCGAAATGCCCTGGGATAATGCAGGAGTTAAGGAAGATATAAATAGTTTAACAAAGCGGCATTTATTATTATAAATTATTTTTTAAATAATTATTATAAATTACATTTTGATTTGTAATAGAGGATAGATATAGATGTCTATGAGCCGCAGCAATCACTTAACATCAGGTGGACTGTGTGCTCCTTTGTCACCCTTATCCTATAAAAAAAATGTATTTTAATGTGTACTTAAAAGTAATAAAACCATCGTATTGTTTTATTACTTTTAAATATACAGACTTGCTAACGAGACTGAGTCCCATAGTCACTTGAGTAATCAACGAAAAAATATACACGACCAATGAAAGTTTAACAACCACTGCTATATTTGTAACGGGCAAAGATCGGATAATATTCATCCGATCTTCACTCACGAGGGGAAACATCGGATCTCGGCCTACAGCGATCTTACCCTTGCATGGACCAGCTTTATTTAGCTATAACTTCATAAAAATTAGTATCCACACAAAATAATAACAAAAGAAGCCATATTCTCGCTAAAAATCGTAAATAAAAGTGATAGGGAAAGATCGGATGGACAAAAATAATACAAAAATTACATTGTTTTATAAAATGCCACGCAGCACAGGTCCCACTTGCCGGAGTGACTGGCGCAAACTGAGGGTCGGGGCAGGATGAAATGGCGTCGTGTAGCATATTGTTAGTTTTTCAAAATATAGCATAATTCGCCGGGAATTTGAATCCTACGGTCTTGCCCCATCACCGATCTTACCCCAACGTACCTTATTGTAGGCGATTTTGAATCTCGATATTTAAGCTTGTTTTAAAATACATTTCTAATGATACACCATTCGTCAAAGGTGACAGGTGACAGAGGAAAATAAACCAAGAGATGGGCAGCAACGTTTTCCTCATAGAATTATTACGTAGTCTTCCTAATAACAACTAAAAGAAATTGCGAATCTCATACCATTACCGAGAAGAGAATACCATTTTACTGGTAAAAAGGCATTCCATCTTATCCTCAATGGTGTCAACGCACCTTCATTTTGATTCTCGTGTTAGATGTAAATGTCTATGCCGCAACATCCATTTATCATCAGGTAGACTGTACCGGCTTTTTATCATCCTCAAACTTATTAAAAAAACGGACAAAATTGATTTTCAAAAGTTTTCTTTAAATAGGTCACAGTTCAAAATGAAACTATGAAAAGAGCAATCAAAATTGTTAATTATTTAATAGAAAATTATGTACCCATAAAATAATTTATTGCATCGCATTTATAATGCGAATTGATTTGATATGATTTTTATTTTATTTACTTCAGCTTTAATGCAATGACGTGCATAATAAAGATCTTGAAATCTGTTTCGATTCGTATGCAAATTAAACTGCAAGTCGTCGCACTCCATATGCAGAGGAAATGGAAAATTAAAAAAAAAAAGAATCGTGCGGTTTATTCCGTATGAATTTTGTAAAGCAATTTCTCTTATTGAGAGGCAGTTCTATTTTCTTTTTTATCAATCTTTTTTTTAAATAATAATGAAGTTTTTTGAATATCTGAAAGTGGCGTTGGAATCCTCCATCACATTTTATAATATGTCTGTCGTATAGGAAATACTAGAAAAATCTTATGCCATCCAACAGATGGCGGAATAATTATCTCGTTTTTTCGTCTGGGAATATTAGTGTGGTAATATTTGAAATATATTTTTTTTTGGGAAGAGGAATTAATTAGCTGAGAATATTTGTAGTTGAGACCACTAATAACCTTATCTATAAAGTAAAAAGGCTAAAAGGTGGCATTAGGGACTGGGCTGGTATTACGGGCATCCATCGTATAAATAACAATAGTTTAAATCTTTAGATGTAGCGGAACACCTGATAATGACCGGGCCGTATGTTTGACAAGATTGGTTTGGATCATATTACTATCCAAATTTTGACATTGTAAAGTTTGAATTTAATAGCGAGACGGTCACTGAATACCATACCTGAGTGCGTGCGCAATAACCGCGCGTGATTTGTACCTGCGTTGGCAGTTATAGAAAACTTAGGAAACTGTAAGACAGACATTAGGCCGCCTGCGTCCATGTGCAGTACGTACTACTAACCTAACACTTATTGTCAGCACACGCAGTGCATTTACACGATAAACCGAGACTAAGTCCATGACTACTCGTATGTTGCATGCAGCTAATAGTATATAATTGTAGTGTGCAGCGGAATGGCAACGTCGCGCCACAATGAAGTTGTATTCTATGAAGGTTACGTCTAAAGTAGTTTGGTGTCATTATGCTGCTCATTATTAGGAACATAACACTGTTAAATTTTAGATTTTTACTCTTCTCCTCCCCGTACTTATCTTAAGTTATTTCGAGTCGACATAGTATGTCGTTCTTTTCATTATTTCTCTATCACCCGTTATCTCATCACGAATATTTTTACGCATATCATCTTTCACATACACTTCATTCATCTTTTCTTGACATGCAATCTGTAAACACTAGGAACAATCAGCAGCTGTTGATACCAGTTTCTCGACTACACAGTCATTAATTTATTCTTGGGGTATACGCTATTACAACAAAGTCCTATTATTCAATTTAAATATTTTATTAAACAAAAACTGTATAAAAAGGGTTATTATAATAACCCGCTAAGTCAAGCAAAAAAGCGGCACGGCCGTACCATCCTTCTCTCGAAGCAGTTCAGGCCATATTCGAAACCCTATAACTTCGTTTCCAATGAAACTAGAAGCCTGAGTTTTCAATAACCAAGTAGGCATTGTATAAGCTCAGTATATTTCAAATTTAATTAAATTTGAACCACTAGTTTAAGAATTATAACTAGTCAAAGTTTCTTAATTTTGAGACTCAATCACTGACCGATCATCAAATCATCATCATCATCATCATTACAGCCCTTCACAAGTCCACTGCTGAACATAGGCCTCCCCCAAAGAATGCCACAAAGCACGGTCCTGAGCCACCTGCATCCATCGACTTCCTGCATGTCTTACCAGGTCGTCACTCCATCTCGTGGGGGGACGCCCTACACTTCGCCTATCGGTACGAGGCTGCCACTCGAGAACCTTTCTTCCCCATCGGTTGTCGGTTCTTCGAGCTATATGGCCGGCCCACTGCCACTTCAGCTTACTAATTCGTTGGGCTATGTCGGTTACTCTGGTTCTACTGCGGATATCCTCATTCCTAAGTTTATCACGCAGAGAAACTCCGAGCATAGCCCTCTCCATAGCTCGCTGAGCGACCTTGAGCTTCCTCATACGGCCAGCAGTGAAGGACCACGTCTCAGTTCCATAAGTCATCACTGGCAACACGCACTGGTTGTACAATTTCGTTTTCAGGTTTTGAGGTATGTCTGACGAGAAGATGTGTCGTAGCTTCCCGAACGCTGCCCAGCCGAGTTGAATCCGCCGATTGACCTCTCGGTCGAAGTTGGACTTACCTAGTCGGACTATTTGTCCCAGGTAAACATAATTGTCAACAACTTCGAGCTTAGTGCTCCCAACAACTACCGGCATAGGTGTGACATGGACATTGAACATGATCTTTGTTTTGTCCATGTTCATCTTAAGACCTATCCGTTGGGAAACACTATCGAGGTCATTGAGCATAGTGCTTAGGTCCTCCAGCGATTCTGCCATAAGGACTATATCGTCGGCAAATCGAAGGTGAGTGATGTACTCGCCATTGATGTTGATACCGTATCCTTTCCAGTCCAGAAGCTTGAAAACGTCTTCCAATGCAGCGGTGAAGAGTTTCGGGGATATGACGTCACCCTGTCTTACACCTCTCTGCAATTGGATAGGTTTCGTACTCTGGTTCTGTACTCGGATAGCCATCGTAGCCCTACTGTACAAGCACTTCAACACTTCGATATACCGACAGTCAACTTGGCACCGCTGAAGAGACTGCAGCACCGCCCAAATTTCGACGGAATCAAAGGCTTTCTCATAGTCCACATACGCCAGACATAGTGGCAAATTGTACTCTTCGGACTTCTGTACAATTTGCAGAAGAGTATGTATGTGGTCTATGGTGCTAAAGCCCTTTCGGAAACCGGCTTGTTCGGGAGGCTGGAAGTCGTCAAGTCTGCGCGCGAGACGATTCGTAATGACTCTCGAAAACAGCACGTAGACGCGGCTCAGAAGGGAAATCGGTCTGTAGTTCTTCAAGAGAGCGTTGTCACCTTTCCGCACCGCACTTCTGCTCCACGCTTCCGGTGTAGTGCCACCATGGAGGACGGAATTAAAGAGCTTCTGAAGGACTTCAAGTACCGGTTTTCTACCCGCTTTCAGAAGCTCCGCTGTAATTCCATCCTCGCCTGGGGCCTTACCGTTTTTAAGGTGCTGGAGAGCCATTCTAATCTCGCTCAGACTGACGTCCGGGATATCTTCGGAATAGTGTCGGATGAGACTCGCTCTTGGATCGTTACTCACACTTGCGTGTGGCTCCAACGATGACGTGTACAGCTGCCCATAGAACCTCTCAATCTCACTCAAAATCTCAGGTGTCCCGGAAACGATGCTGCCACATTCTGTCTTCAGCTTTGACAGGTGGCTCTTTCTGGCAGACAGATCTCTGGCAAAGACTTTGGAGCCTTGGTTCCGCTCGATCGCTTCTTCAATACGAGCTGTATTGAAGTTGCGTAAGTCCCGCCGCATGCATTTGGAGATCTGTCTGTTCAGATGCCTGTATGCTGTCAAGTCTGTTGAAGAATGTAGCTTCATCTCCCGTCTAACAGCCATGAGATTAAGAGTGTGATCGGAGAGTTTTTGTGTTCTTCTGCGGCGGGTCTTGCAGAACTTAGCTCCGACCGCATGGACAGTTTCCACGAGCTTGTCATTCATATCGTCCACTTCATTGCAGTCTTCTAGGCACTGAAAACGGTTTTGTAACTCGAGCTGAAAGGTTTCGGGACTTTGGAACAGAGCACGAGGGGGACGGAGCAATGACTTCATTAGACGAGACCTCTCCAACTTAACGTTTAGGTTCAGTGTGCCTCTAACCATTCGGTGATCGCTACCAGTTTTCACCCTCGCGATCACGGAGACATCACTGAACAGTTGTCGTCTGGTCGTCATAATGAAGTCAATCTCATGTTTTGTCGAACCGTCGGGGCTCGACCAGGTCCACTTCCTGTGGGGCCGCTTCTGGAAGAAAGAGTTCATCATAAAGAGTCCCTCTTTCTCCATGAACTCGGCCAGCTGCTGGCCCCTTGGGTTCCGTTGCCCTATTCCAAATTTCCCTACTTTCAGCTCACCGTTCTCTCTTGTGCCTAGTTTTGCATTGAAGTCTCCCATTAACACCGTATATTGGGTTTTGGAGGAATGCATGGCTCTAGAGATATCCTCATACATTTCCTCCACCTCCCCATCGGGGTGTGCCGAGGTTGGTGCGTAAACCTGTATGACCTTCAGCGAATACCGTTTGGTGATTCTGAGTATAAGGTACGCAACCCTCGTCGACACACTCCCGATCTTTACAATGTTGTTAACGAGAGACTTGTGGACGATAAATCCGACACCTCCTTGGGACAGATGGTCGCCCTCCCGGTGATAGAGCAAGTTGCCGGATTCGAGGATTACCGTGTCCTGCCCCTCTCTTCGGATTTCGGATAATCCTATAATATGCCAGCGCAACTTGTCTATCTCTTCTTCCAGCTCCACGATCTTCTCGTCAGTCCTCAGGGTGCGTGCGTTGTACGTTGCCAGGTCGAGTCGTCTAAGGTGGCAACCGAACCTCCACCGGAGATTCTTAGCACCCCCTGCCCCGCCGTTACCATGGTCGCCACCGTAGCCAGGAATAGATGGGCCGCCGGGGACTGGGGGCCGTCTCTTTGTTACATTCATAAGGTATTTGCCATAGTTGCCACGCTTGGCGAGCGGGTTGGCAACCGCAGTTTTTTTATTATAATTTTGGCTATTATCAGGAAGATGCTGCTGCCCATCTCCTGCCTGTTTCCCTTTGTCGCCTTTTACGACACCCACGGGAGGATATGGGGTAGTGGTATTCTTGACCGCCACTACACGGTAAATCAAAATCACGATCACGATCATCAAAACTCTAAGGCAATTTTAGCAGACATAGAACCTTTAAATTTGGAGTACAATTATTGTTTAGTATATAAATTAAAGAAAAACTAAAATATTTTGCAATTTCGGTCCAGTTTTCGAGATACACCAACTGCATAAATAACTTTGTAATCCCATATAAATATATAGGATTACAAGGTTATTTTAGCAGTGAATGAATCAGTGTACCTATATATCTATACATATTATAATAAAAATGTAAACAGCCGATGTCTGTCCATTTTAGATTTATACAATAAAAGTGATTGAGAGGTACTAAAAATAAGTAATTAAATACATTTCGACCATTTTTAGAATTTTCTGTCTGTCTGTCTGTCTGTTTGTTTGTTTGTTAACGTATCACGTATAAAATACCAATTTATATCATAAGAATCGTTAAAGAAATTATAAAGTGTATCTTCAGGTTACATTTAGTCTTTATTTCATTAAAATTAGTTCATTCCATCAAAAGTTATGATAAATATTCTGAAGTATGGCTACGAAGTATAGGTACGAATTTGTTCAATGGTGGCGTTCGTTGAGTCATCAGGTACATTTTAAACTAATATCATATTATAAATCATAATTAAATGATGTAAAATAATGTTCTATAATGATATAATTATATCTGAAACGCAGTTAACCCATTTCATCGATAGATGGTCGTGTTGCACAAATGTGACACAAAAAGGCAGGTTTAGGTTTTTTCCGGTAGATGAGTTTTCATATTTGCTTCTAATCTTAATATTACACGCTGCCCTACTGCGTGTTGATAATATCATTTTTTTACCCCCGAATACTCCATGTGGTAAATCAAATTTTAAAAGAGCTATTAACAATTACGTTGGTTTCGGCGAGGATCAAACTTTCTTTTTTGCTTACTATACAGGCTTGATTTATAAGTTCTTTTATGTTTTTTATTGTATCAATGGCGTCAATTAATCTCTTTTATTTTTAGAATTGATTTTAACAGCGCCATCTATCTTTAAATCTCTATACATGCGGTGATAACATGTTGTGTCTGTTTCTGTACATTATATAGTATATTAATTTGTGACTAAAATCATTATGGAGACTTGTAACACGAAAATTTTCGTGTACATTATTTTAGCATATTTACGTTATTACATGCGATGAACAGACTTCAGAGCGCCATCTAACGTCATTAGTCCGAAGTAACTAGAAACGTATATTGACGAATCGAGCTAGCTAATTGCATGCAATTGACCTTTCGTGTTAGTTCGAAATCCTACCACGGATCGACGGTGGCGTGTAGCCCAAGGGAGGCCTAGTTCTTTTTGGAGCGAGCCGTTGTAATGATCGGACATGCACATATATAATTTTTGAATCGAAACGCCGGAACATGAATTTAAAGTGACGACTACTTGGGCGTACGGCCCCTTAAACACAATGTCTACGGGCAGTTTAATGTGTTGAAACACATCATCCCATAAATTGGGTCCTTAGTCCTTAGTCCTTAGTCCTTAGTCCTTAGTCTTTAGTCCTTAGTCCGTACTTTGAGTATGGTCCATTATCAAGTTTAACAATGTGAACGAGGCGAGGCAGCTTCAACGGGTGGCTATATTGGGACTGGGCGGCCAGGAGACCGCGACCGGCGTACACCTGGAGGATATCTGTTGCCTCACTGCTTCGCGGGATTGACCATAAACAGTGTAATATTGTGTAATCCACCAGGTTAGTCAAAACCTCAGTTCGTAGGGTATTTTAAAGTGAAAACTTGATATTTGGAGCTATATATGTGAACTTTAGAAGGAAATAAACTACTTTTTGTCTGTATATGTATCTTAGCATTTTCATTTACTAATCATCCAACAACAGGCGCCCTGGGATACTTTTATTTTGATCCTCGAGTCCCTTGACTCTCCGATAACCGTAGCCGGTGAGTAACGCCCTAAAAAAGTGTTATAAAGTGGCTACCCAACGTTGAACCTTAAGTTGCTGGATGTTAGTAGATGAATTAACCTTAATTGTAACTATTTAAGCTGTTAAAAACCCATTTAATATGAAAACTTAGTGAAATTTAATGTTAACATTTTTTTTTCTGATGTAGGTAGATTTAAGTAAGCTTGAGAACAAAGAAAGTTTAACTTGAATGTGATTTATATGTACTTAAATGAATTAAAACTTAACATAATAAAAATATTTGTGCTATTTTAAGTAGATATTTTTAATATCAACCGATTTAAGACTTTCTTGTAACCGTCAGTACATTTTAACAAAATGTCGATCCACAAGTATATAGACTCATTACGTAAAGATGAAATCAGATATGAACTCGCCATTATTGGTATTTCCACAGATGAAAATGTAACCACCGATGCAGTGAGGAGGCAGGTCCGCCAGGTGTACAAACTCGCACGCCGTGGAAGCATAAAGTGTGAACCACTCCAGTCACCCAGTATAGCCTCTGAACTAGAGATCTGCACCCCAAAGGTCGAACTTCTGGAATCCCAGCTGCAGGCGGGTAAAGTAGATGATCGCAATTTGACTCTTAACCTGTCTCGTCGTGCAAATTATTTGATGGATAGACTAGCTCGTATCTCTGAAAGTAGTTCGCATTTGTCAGATCTTCGTAGTCGTTTGATTCGCATTTTGAGTGTCATAGACGGTGAGGATAGCGACACGGATAGTGAGTACAAGGAAACCCAGGCACAGCCGTCTAACCAGAAAGTGGAAAGTAACGTGATCTATGTGAAAGATAAACCCTTGAACCTAAATACATTTAACTTAAAATTTGACGGAACCACATGTGTTCGTGTATTTATTGAACGTCTTGAGGAACTTAAAGAGGCTCGCAACATTACTGAAGCTCGCATACTTTCAGCTTTTTCTGATCTTTTAGAAAACTCTGCTTTATGTTGGTTTAGAAGTAATAAGGATAATATCCACTCATATTCACAGTTATTGAAATGCTTAAGGGACGACTTTGATATTCCCGATTTAGACTATAAACTATTAAATGAAATAAGACAGCGTACACAGGCCAGACACGAAACGATAGTAGTCTATCTTTCCATTATGCAGGGAATGTTCTCGCGACTCACTCAGCCGTTGTCGAGTAGACAACAACTCGAAATCTTGATGCATAACATAAGACCAGAGTACATGAAAGATTTAGCTTTACATGATATAACCTCTGTAGACAAACTTAAACTTTATTGCAAACAGTTAGAAATTGCGTGCGGAACAATTTAGTGAACCTAACTTGAAGAACTTTAAAATTACAGCGGACTTAAATAAACAAACGCCGCGATCTCACAGTAAACAAGTCTCTGTGCTGAATGAAGCTGGCTCTTCGAGGCAATTGGATAGGAAATGCTTTAGGTGTGGATTAAACACTCATTTCACCAATCAATGCGATTCGAAAGAGTTAGTGTGTTTTAAGTGTGGATTAAAAGGTGTTAAGCGTTCAGATTGTAGTAATTGCAATTCAAAAAACTAGTTAACACGGAACTATCCAACACCTTTAATAAAAATAGATCTTATACGTCCAATAATGAAGAGGTAGTTCTGTTTAAAAAAATACTAGGGATATAAGACCATACTTAAAATTAAAAATATTGAACTTACAAGCTTTTGGCTTATTAGATTCGGGTGCAACTTGTAGCATTCTTGGAAATAATGCGCATTTGATCTTTTTAGAACACGGATTTCAACTCAACTGGTTTGACACTGAGCACTACGTGAGAACTGCTGATGGTACGAGATTGCATTGCTTAGGGTATATGTCCTTACCTATTGAATTTAACAATAATTTCAGAGTGATTAACTTTTATGTTGTTGCACAAATAACTTCACCTATAATTCTAGGTGTTGATTTTTGGCAGGTGTTTGACTTAGGGAGTGACCTTGTATTCGAATTACAGTTTGACCGAAAGTCGGAGTCATCAATATGTAATAGCATAAATTCGGTTTCTCTTAATAAAGGCCTTGAAGAATATGAGTCTTTATCCATAGAACAAAAACAAATCATGGATATGTTAGTCCAACAGTTTGATACAATTAACACAGTTAAAGTAGGTTTGGGACGTACCAATTTAATTCAACACGTCATAGACACAGGGGATAGCAAACCTATTAAGCAAAGGTACTATCCATTATCACCTGTTAAGCAACTAGCACTTGAAAAAGAATTGGATAGAATGCTTAGTTTGGGAGTTGTGTCACCTTCACAGTCAGCTTGGAACTCACCTGTAGTAATGGTTCAGAAGCCAAATGGGGACCTAAGGCTTTGTCTAGATTGTAGAAAATTAAATGCAGTTTCCAAACCCGATGCGTATCCTCTCCCGTATATAAGCAGCATATTGGACCAGCTCCGCGACGCGAAATACCTAACGTCAATAGATCTTTCCGCTGCGTATTGGCAAATACCCTATGATAGCGAGCAATCAGCTGATAAGACCGCGTTCACAGTGCCACGTAGGGGGTTATTTAGATTCAATGTAATGTCGTTTGGCCTTGTTTCCGCGTCAAGCACAATGCAGAGATTAATGGATAGGCTATTTGGTCCCGAATTTAACAACAAAGTATTCTGTTTCCAAGACGACATAATCATAATATCCAGCACTTTCTCAGAACATGTGCAGCTCTTGCATAAGGTCTACGCAAAACTCAGGGACGCAAACTTGACTATAAACATGGATAAGTCTATCTTTTGCCGTAGAGAACTTAAGTACTTGGGATATGTAGTTGACAAACATGGACTTAGAACTGATCCGGGAAAGGTAGATATTATATTGAATTATCCAACTCCAACTTCCGCTAAAGAGGTTAAAAGGTTTCTAGGCATGGCAGGCTGGTACAGGAGGTTTATTAACAATTTTTCGAAAATTAGTAAACCGTTGAATAAATTAACTAACAAAAATGTCCGCTTTGAATGGACTACGGAGGCAGATGAGTCATTTAACCACTTAAAAACCGCTTTAGTGTCTGCTCCGATACTTAAATGTCCAAACTTTGATTTGCCTTTTTATATCCATTGTGACGCTTCCTCAGTGGCTGTGGGCGGAGTCTTAACCCAGACTTATGACGGGGTAGAACATCCCATAGCATACTGCAGTCGGTCTCTTGCCAAAAATGAAATTAATTTTTCCACATCGGAGAGAGAACTTATGGCCATGATTTACGCATTAGAGCAATTTAGATCTTATGTAGAAGGTACAAAGTGTAAAATAATAACCGACAACGCCTCGTTATTATGGTTTTATAAATTAAATAACCCATCAGGTCGCTTAGCCAGGTGGAGCATGCGATTGAGTCAATTTGATTTCGAAATAGAACACAGAAAAGGTAAATTAAATGTTATTCCAGACGCACTAAGTAGGATTCAAGTTGATGCAATCGCTACGCCAGCAACCAGTGATGCGTGGTATAGACATGTATACGAAGATTGTCAGGCCAACCCTCGCAAATATCCCCACTTCATGGTAAAAGACGATAGATTGCTTAGGTACTCTAAAAATAAATATGAGTTAACGAATGAGTTTAATTGGAAGTTAGTGGTACCCGAGGAAGACAGGTTAGATATTTTAAAGAAATGTCATGATGAACCAGTTAGTGCTCATTTGGGTGTCTTTAAAACCCACAAGCGTCTTAGTCTTAATTATTACTGGCCCAGCATGTACCGAGATGTGAAAGAATATGTTAAAAATGCGAGATATGTAAACAATACAAACCCGTCAACACAGCTAGACCTGGTTTAATGGGAAACCCGAAGGAGGTTAACAAACCCTGGGAGGCCATATGTTGCGATTTGCTAGGCCCATTTCCGGTTTCTCGCAATAGGAATATTCACTTAATTGTATGTACATACTATTTTAGCAAGTATGTCATGTTGCATCCTATACGGATCGCAACAGGCGCTGCGGTCGCTAAGTTCATAGAAGAGAAAGTGTTCCTAGTACATGGCGTATGTAAGACTATCTATATTGACAATGGCCCACAGTATGTGTCTAATCAGTTTATGCAACTGTTACATAAATATAACGTACCGAATATCTATTATAACCCGCGTTATCACCCACAGGTAAATCAAGCCGAAAGAGCGATTAGGAACGTAGTTAACGGTATATCATGTTATGTAGGTACCGAGCATAAACGATGGGACGAGAACATCCCACAGTTGCAATGCGCACTTAATTCAGCCGTGAATGATACCACTAAGTTTACTCCGTATTTTCTTGTGCACGGACGGGAATTCATAATAGATGGAATGTTACACAGCTTAGATAGCCCTCAGCCAGTTCAAAGATCACAAGTAACTCTCGGTGAACCACAAGCATACAGTAAAAAATTAGCGGAATTAGACACCATATTTAAAAAGGTACAAAAGCATATTAAAAATGCTCATTCTAGAAATGAAAAGTACTATAACTTAAGAAAACGACATGTTGAGTTAAAAGTAGGTCAGATTGTATATAAACGTACCCATTACCTATCTAATGCCTCAAAGAGATTTACGGCTAAACTAGCACCAAAATTTCAAAAATGTGTCATAACAGCGAAATTATCACCTTTAGTGTATACCTTAGCCAGCATGGAAGGTAAGACACTAGGTAATTTTCACATAAAAGACATCCTTAAACAAGATGACTAATAGTTTTGTAGAATGTGAGTGATGAGTATGATTGAGTGAAAGAATGTAAGAATAATAAACATTTTCAAAATTCATTTCCACCGGTGAACTTTCTGAGATAAATAAGCTGTGATTGTATTGATGAACGAGCGATACATAACTAGTAGGTCATCTTATGTTGTGAACATCGGCGCGAGTTAGATAAGAATTTGTTCTTTATGTCCGCACTCTGGACATTATATAAGAAAATGCATACCAGCCAGTGCGTAGCATTACTTAAGCTGTTTCTTTTAACTTAATATGATTAAACGTTAATTCACTTAACTTAATGCGAGATAGATATTTAACTTAACTTAATACTTAATATGATTTCCAAATCACTTAACTACTCAACTTAATAAATAAGAACACGTTCGTTTTTCGACTACTTAGAGAAAAGTCGAGTCGAAACGTAAACATCGTGTGTAGGCTTAGTGCACTGTAGGTATTCGTTTCTGTCCCGTGATGTTACGTCACGCACCGCATGAATGGTAATAGACTATTCGCGCGTAGGATTCGGGAACGTAATTATTCATAGGCGGTTGTATTTCATTATTGTAAAAACATGTAGGAATAAATGTAAATAAAGTTGCATGCCATTAGGTTAATATAGGTATAACAATTAGTGTAGTATTTTCTAACTTACAACACAAGTAGGTAAATTTGTGGTAGTCAAAGATGTTTATAGGTCCAGATACCGTGTTGCTAACACACCGCAACGTTCATAATGAAGACAGTCTTTGATTCATGTGTGCGTGAGTACCACGTGACGCGCATATCTTACGCACCATGACTGCATTAATGTGCGTGACTTCGGTAATAACAGTGCGAATCGATTACCCAAAAAATGTGGGAGATTTTATATTTCATTCCTATTGACGTACCTATTGATTCTAAGAGTATAAAATGTATGTGCGTGGCGTGTGCATGTGTGTGTGTATGGGGATATGGTTGTTTATGTGTGTTTTATGTAGGTACGAACATCGCACTAAAATATTGAAGATATGTAAAAAAACCTATAATTAATGTAACAGTTAAAATAAATAAAAAAGCACAGTAGATTTTTTTGTATGTAACATATATTTATAATCTATTATTACTAAATATATACAGAGTGCTACACTTTTGTACTGTAGAACACAAAATATTGACACTTTTTACGAAGACATTAAATTATTTTTCAATCCTAAGTAAAATGACGAAAAAAAGTAAGTTTGGTTAAGCGTAAACTTCAGCCAAGAGATAGAAAAATGTTTATTTTATTTAAATTGCTCCGTTCCGTTGCTGCGTGAAGGAAGAACAAAAACAAATAAACAATAAAATCACACTTTCACATTTATCATATTATATTAGTATGAATTGTCAAGAATGATAGATAAACTTTTAAAACCGGTTTACAATCGGCTTTTTGAGGGTGGAACTATACCGGTTATACTATACCGGTTCTGAGTGACCAAAAAGGATAGAAACACAGGAAAGTGCAATTTCATGCTGCCAGATGTAGTTCAACCCTAACCCTTAAAACGGTTTAACTCTATAGGTTGGGTAAAATCTGTAAAATTAGACTGTTTAAAACCCCTATACAGATAACCTTTGCGGTTGATCATGACATTAAAAAATGGTAAAAACATTTCATAGACTAGGCAATACTCGAATATTATTGCGCAGTATTATTACTTGTATTGACATTTAGCTTTCGTGTTCTTTTACAAAGAAATACACCATAAAATTGTATAGTTACTTATGAAAAGTGATGTTCTTATCCTTATCTTTTTTCCAAGAGTAATTTTTAAATGATTTCACAGCACAAACAGTAATATTGCGAAATTAAAAACACCGGTGCGTGACGTATGTTTACAGCAAACGTCGCTGGCGTAATGGCGGAACGATCGAACGAATACGCCAATATTGGCGCCTTTGAAATGGAAGCGTTTTAGGCGCGCGTACACGGTATCTATACCTATAAAACATCTTTGGTGGTAGTGTTTTTTTTTTGTGTTAACAACACAAGTAGGTAATTACATTTTGAGGTTAAATTGTTTAGTGGAATATAATGTAACTAGGTATATAGATACAGAAATGAAAATTAGGTAATAAGTAGAGTAATAATGAGCCTTGTGTAAGATTAAACGTCGTAATTAAGTGATTAAGTGATGGCTTGGTACTTGTTAGTTGTTGGTGCATGGGTGACCTGGAATTTAATACAATACAATACAATACAATACTCTTTATTGTACACCAAGAAAAGATAACAAAATCAAAAATAAAAAATAACAACTATTGAGGGAAATACAAAGGGCGGTCTTATTGCTACATAGCAATCTCTTCCAGACAACCCAGAAGAAGAAATAAATACAAAATAAGAAAAAGAACAATGGGTAGGGTGCACTAAAATAAAAAATAAAAATAATAAACACAAATAAAAATAAAATAAAGATACAAACTTATGCATTAAAAAGATAACATTCTTCAGGCAGATCAGTGACCATAATTAAGCGGAGGAAGTGAGAGGAGTTAGAGAAACAAATAGTATTCTTTAATCTGTTTCTGGAATACATTTAAGGATTGAGCACTTCTAATTGACTGGGGCAAGGAGTTCCAAAGTCTTACTCCAAGAACAGAGAATGATTTGTCATAATAAGTCGAAGAGTGCACAGGACATTGGAGGGAAAGATTTTCTTTGGATCGTAAGGAAAAATTATGACGGGAGCTGAGAAATCTAAAACGTTCTTTAAGATAGGAAGGACTAGCTATATTAAATAAGACGCAGTAGAGAGCAGAAAGTATATGAGTATTCCGACGAAGACGGATTGGGAGCCACTTGAGCTTAGTGCGGTATTCTGAGACATGGTCATATTTACGAAGTCCAAATATGAACCGAATACAGAGATTTTGGAGGCGCTCAAGCTTGTTAAGTTGCTCCTCGGTGACATCAAGGTAACAAATGTCAGCATAGTCGAGGATAGGGAGTAGTAACGATTGTGCAAGCGTAATTTTGGTGGCAATGGGTAAAAAGTAATTAAGCATCCGGAGTGAAGCATAAGCTGCAAACATTTTACGGCTCACTGCATTAATTTGGGGTGCCCAAGAAAGACTTGAATCCAAGAGGATACCTAAATTTTTAACAACGTCATTATAAGGGATGGGAACTCCATTATATACAACGGGTTGTAGTTGACATTTTTTTAATTTGCAAATCATTCTTGGACTCCCAATGATTATGGCTTGGGATTTTAAAGGGTTCACTGTTAACCCATAAGAACGACTCCAGTCGAGAATACATGTCAGATCCTTATTGATACATTCCACTGCTTTGGGAAGATCTTCAATGGTTGTTTGTAAGTATATTTGGAGATCATCTGCATACAAGTGGTAGAGAGAAGATATTTGGGATGTAATCGTATTAATAAAGATTGCGAATAAAAGAGGAGATAAGACGCCACCTTGTGGAACGCCAGCTACTGTATCAAGCCACGAAGAAAGTCTATCGTGGACACGAATACGTTGCCGGCGCCCATACAAATAACTATGAAACCAGGTAATTGCAGTTGGAGATATGTTAAGAGAACGCAGAATCCCTAACAGGATGTCACGATCAACAGTATTAAAGGCATTGCTGAAATCCAGCAACACCAATAATGTGACTTGATGATTTTCCATACCGTGGCGAATGTCGTCCGTGATTTTCAATAGCGCCGTAGTCGTACTATGACCAGATCTAAAGCCAGATTGGAAAGGGTTGAGGATGTTATTTCTTAAACAAAAGGAATTAATTTGTTGTTGCACTAGTCGTTCTAAGACTTTGGAAAGGAAAGGAAGAATCGAAATAGGACGATATTCAGAAAAACTTGAAGGATTTGCTTTTTTGGGTATAGGTATGATTTGGGCATCCTTCCATTGGTTAGGGAAAGAAGATGAGGATATGGAAAAGTTTAAGATAAAGGTTATAATAGGTGTTAAAAAATCTAACAAGGGAATGATCATTTTACGACTGACGTCATCACATCCGACAGCGTCAGAATGGATAGAGAGAATGTGTTTCCTAACATCACAATCTGCAAATTGCCTAAATACGAATGGGGAAAAGTCAGGAGTGGGAAACGATGAAAGTTGAGTAAGTGTTGTTGATTTTGCCATATTATCCAAGCAAGAAACAGAAGAAAAATGCTTATTAAGCAAATTTAAATCGACGTTATTTGGTATAGGGCATGAACGTGTTTTCCCAACTCCTATGGACCTTAAAAAGTTCCAAACACGACATGGATCTTCGTTTTGTACTGATTTATGGATATGGCGGCGTCGTAAATCTCTACACAACTTGTTGCATTGATTCCGCAGGAGTCTGTACTTTTCCCGAATCCTGTCATTCTTTGGATCTGACCTGTAACTCGACTTTGCGTTATTCTTCCTAACTATCAATCTTTTAAGATCTTCAGTCAACCATGGGGCTGGAGGATGACGTATTCGCACTGGGCGGACAGGAGCATGTATATCATAGAGCTGAACAAGAAATGAATTAAACAATGCTACCTGTTCGTCCACTGAGCAAGCCTTAGTTATAACACTCCAGTCCATGTTAGCAGCGTCTTTTTGTAGCTTTTCCAAATCCATTTCCTCAAAATTACGCTGCAGAAGTATCCTTGATTTGGCTTTCGGTGGTCTTATTTTATAAGATAGAAACAGGAGGTCATGATAGGAAAAGGCGTTGGCAGCACATTGACCAAATTTATCAACATGGTCGAGAGAAGAAACGATAACCAAATCAAGGAGGGATGGAACACAGAAATCAGGTTAGCAAAAGTACAATGCAGAGACACTAAAATATAGATGGAAAGCATAATGTGATATACATACGGTTTATTAAAGAGAACTAAAGTTTATAGACCAAATCATCATCACTTCTTCACTGCCCTCTTGGAGCGTTGAACTACCTTGTCAGGAGATCTACTTCTTCCAGCGACTGCCGTCTGTGCTTGGGAAGCATCAGCTGGTGCTACTGGGATGACTTCGAGCTCAGCCAGTGATTCAACTTGATGGCGCGAGCCGTCACAAGCGATAATATGAATATAACCATCCCTAGTCCAGCAGTTACTTATGCCAAATTTCTGCCTGGCCACCATGAACACCTTGTGACGATCTTTTGTTAAGAATTCAGACATAGTGATACCCGTGCCTTTCAGTTTTGTTTTTAAGAACCAAACTTGATCACGAACTGGGACATCCCGGAACTTTACAAGAACTGGTCTTGGCTTCTTTTCTTTTGGACGTCCAAGGCGATGGCAGCTGATAAAAGAAGTGTTGGACACATTGGATATCTTGAGCTTGTCCATTATAAGATTAGCAGCCATTGAAGATGTATCCTCGGATTTGTCCTCGGGAATACCATGAAGCAGCAGAATCTTACGCCGCCGTCTCATCTCCAAGCGGTCGATCTCTCTCCCAAGAAATTCAACCTGTCTTTGAACAGTTTCAAGAGCGGACAAGATTAAATTTCTGAATGTTGCAAACTCCGTTGAAAGTACTGATGTATTTGGGGCCACAGTTGGACTAGTCTTTTGTAAGTCCTGCTGAAACTCATTCATACGAGTATTGAAGAGTTCTGACATGGCTGACAGGGATCCTTTGAGGGCTTCCATAGTTTAGTGCAGTGTTAAAAAACAACAAGTTAAAGATAATATATATCAAGGAATTAAGGCTGGTAAGCAGATGATTATTACATATATGTGTAACACATTAAAATATCCTAATTTCTATTTTTAAAATATAAATTGCACGAGACAGATCAAAACGTGTGTTACTTATTTCACTCCTACCCACGAAAAAAAAAATTTACTATCCGTGCGAATGTTTTTAGCCAGATTGGATTAGAGACGCATTACAACTTCTTCACTGTCTTTGGTATTCAGTCGTTGTTCTGCAGGTGGCACGAAATGTCTTCGGAAAAAGTATCTTCATTACGAAGAACTTTTTAACCCAAGCAAAGGGGATGTGTAACACGAAAATTTTCGTGTACATTATTTTAGCATATTTACGTTATTACATGCGATGAACAGACTTCAGAGCGCCATCTAACGTCATTAGTCCGAAGTAACTAGAAACGTATATTGACGAATCGAGCTAGCTAATTGCATGCAATTGACCTTTCGTGTTAGTTCGAAATCCTACCACGGATCGACGGTGGCGTGTAGCCCAAGGGAGGCCTAGTTCTTTTTGGAGCGAGCCGTTGTAATGATCGGACACGCACATATATAATTTTTGAATCGAAACGCCGGAACATGAATTTAAAGTGACGACTACTTGGGCGTACGGCCCCTTAAACACAATGTCTACGGGCAGTTTAATGTGTTGAAACACATCATCCCATAAATTGGGTCCTTAGTCCTTAGTCCTTAGTCCTTAGTCCTTAGTCCTTAGTCCTTAGTCCTTAGTCCTTAGTCCTTAGTCCGTACTTTGAGTATGGTCCATTATCAAGTTTAACAATGTGAACGAGGCGAGGCAGCTTCAACGGGTGGCTATATTGGGACTGGGCGGCCAGGAGACCGCGACCGGCGTACACCTGGAGGATATCTGTTGCCTCACTGCTTCGCGGGATTGACCATAAACAGTGTAATATTGTGTAATCCACCAGGTTAGTCAAAACCTCAGTTCGTAGGTATTTTAAAGTGAAAACTTGATATTTGGAGCTATATATGTGAACTTTAGAAGGAAATAAACTACTTTTTGTCTGTATATGTATCTTAGCATTTTCATTTACTAATCATCCAACAACAGGCGCCCTGGGATACTTTTATTTTGATCCTCGGGTCCCTTGACTCTCCGATAACCGTAGCCGGTGAGTAACGCCCTAAAAAAGTGTTATAGACTGAAATTCAATAAATAAGTACATTTAATATATTCAGTCCCTACTTGAGGGTCCTTCTGTCTTAAGTTATTACGGAATTACCTAACCCAACAACATCTTATAGTGACCATATCAATATTAAAAATGTTTTAAATAAATAAATGGACTTAGCAATGGTACTAAATAATCTAATTTAATATAATATGTATTACTTGAGAGATACATTGTGTTTTCATGCGATGGGCAAGTCAATCTATTTGTTTAAAATATAAAAGATTTTTGGTATAGATGTGGTCACTATAAGATGTTTTTAGGTTAGCTAATTACGTAATAACTTAAGACAGAAGGACCCTTAAGTGGGGACTGAATAAATAAACCGACTTGTTATTGGATGGATCTCACAACTTTTTACGGTAGAAGAACCGAGTTGCGAGACTTGTTTTTTTTACAAGTTATGTTTTCGATGGCATAAATAAATACATGGTTGATAATAACTCCTGCGTATGAGGTTCCAAGCTGTTTCTAAAATAAATTTTGTCAATAGTTTGTAACCTTTCATATTGTATAATTTACTTTAAAAAAGTCCCGCTGGGTTTCTTGCTGGTTCTTCCCAGGACAGAGGTTTTTTCCGAACCAATGGTAAAGTAAAAAAATGACTTTCAATAAGAATTACATGAAATTTATAATGAATAAAAATAGTTCTATTCTATTCTGTATCCACTCACTTTGATATCCAACATTCTGCTAGTTACACGATTATCTTAAACTCCACTTAATATACGCATACTATGCTAGCCTTCCGCTACTCAACTTACTTGTCCGTGATGTTAAGAGTAATATTCATCATCAATTTCTTTTTTATCTCCATTTGAGAATTACAATAGTGTATTCTTAGTGCTCTTTAGAATTAAATTTATTTATTATTTAGAATAAAATTTAGACGACTCCATGGCGCATTAGCTTGGCATTGAGTTGCGGCGCTGAGAGCCACGGATTCTAATCCTGCACGGTACAAGTATTTGTATAGCCAAAAAATTGTTCCGGGTCTAGATGTTTATCCTTGTTCAATTTATGCCTGTTAACTGCCTCCACGATACAGGAGAAAATCTTATACGGGTAACGTTTTTTCGAGTTTTTAATGTGATAACATATAAAGGTTAGATATAACATTATGTGTTTGTGCTAGTAAAAACTATGTGACATACGCCATGATGTAAGTTTCTTAAAATGCCTAAATATTGTATGGAAACAAATGTCATTAGTAAGAGAGATAAATAATACCCAAACATGATTTATAAGGTCTCAAAGGGCAATTATTACAAATGATTGTAAATAATAAATGAAATATACTGCTAAAGTAATTGCTTAGTCATTGTTGTGCAAGTGGACAAAACTTTCCGCTTTAGAATATTATAGTCTAAGGTTTCTAAATACAATCGTCCCTTAAACATCTTATACTATATCTCTTATATTATACTTATATTATATATACCATCATTATTACAGGCCAAGCCCACTGCTGAACACAGGCATCTCCCAAGTAATGCCACAAAGCACGGTCCTGAGCCACCAGCATTCATCTACTTCCTCCGTGTCTTACAAGGTCGTCACTCCATCTAGTGGGGGGTGGGGGGTTTCGCCCTATACTTCTCCATCGGTAGTCGGTTCTTCGAGCTATATGGTCGGCTATATAATTCTTCAAGAGGGCGTTGACGAGTTTCTTGAAGAACAAGACCACTGCACTTCTGCCCCAAGCTTCCGGTGTAGTGCCACCATGGAGGACGGAATTAAAGAGCTGTAAAAGGACTTTAAGTAGCGGTTTTCTATCCGCTTTCAGAAGCTCCGCTGTAATTCCATCCTCGCCTGAGGCCTTAGCGTTTTTAAGGTGCTGGACATCCATTATAATCTCCCTCAGACTGAGGTTCGCAACATCATAGGAATAGTGTCAGATGGCTTGCTCTTGGATCGGTACGAACCTCTCGATTTCACTCAAAATTTGGTCCAGGAAACGATGCGGCTACATTCGGTATTCAGCTATGGCAGTTGGCTCTTTCTGGCTTTGGAGACTTTGGAGCCTTGGTTTCGCTCGAACGCTTCTTCAATATGAGCTGTATTGAAGTTGCGAAAGTCTCGGCGCATGCATTTGGGGATCTGTCTGGTTAGTTGTCTGTATGCTGTCAAATCTGTTGAAGACTACAGCTTCATTTCCCGTCTAAAAGCCGTGAGATTAAGAGCGTGATGAAAGAGTTTTTGTGTTCTTGCAGAACTTTATTCCGACCGCATGGACAGTTTCCTTGAGCTTGTCATTCATATCGTCCACTGAATTGCAGTCTTATAGGTGAAAGGTACTGAAAACGGTTTTGTAACTCGAGCTGAAAGGTTTCGGGACTTTGGATTAGAGTACGAGAGGGACGGAGCGTTGACTATACTAAACGAGACCTCTCCAACTCCAACGTTTAGGTTCAGTGTACCTCTAGCCATTCGGTGATCGCTACCAGTTTTCACCCTCGCGATCACTGAGAAATCATTGAACAGTAGCCGTCTAGTCGTTGTTATAATGAAGTCAATCTCATTTTTTGTCGAATCGTCGGGGCTTAGGTCCAGGTCCACTTCCTGTGGGGCCGCTTCTTCAGCAGCTGTCCAAAAAAGATAGGGCAATGGAACCCAAGGGGCGCTGTCCCTTTGGGTTCCATTGACCTATTCCGAATTTCCTCTACCTTCAGCTCATCGTTCTCTCTTGTGCCTAGTTTTGCGTTAAAGTCTCCCATTAACACCGTATAGAGTGTTTTGAAGGAATGCATGGATTTTGACAAATCCTCATTACATTTCTTCCACCACCTCATCGGGATGTGCCGAGGTTGGTGTGTAAACCAGTGTGACCTTCAAGGAATACCGTTTTGTGATTTTGAGTATAAGACACAGACAACTCTCGTCGACATTCTCACAATCTTCACAACGTTGTTAACGAGAGACTTGTGGACGATAAATCCAACATCTCCTTGAGACAGATGGTCGCCCTCCCGGTGATAGATTAAGTTGCCGGATTCGAGGATTACAGTGTCCTCCGCTTCTCTTCAGACCTCAGATAATCCTATAATAACCCAGCGCAACTTATCTATGTCTCCTTCCAGATCCAGAATCTTCTCTTAACTTTTATCATATATATTGCCATTGTAGCCACACGTGGCGAGCGGGTTGGCAACCGTAATTTTTTTACTGTACTATTGCTGTTATCAGGAAGATGCTGCTGTCCATCTCCTGCATGTTTCTCATTGTCGTATCTTACGTGTGTGTGTGTACACATGGGAAGATATGCGGTAGTGGATATTCTTAACCGCCAGTACACGGAAAACACATGAACATATATACTCGTATATACATATACATTTACATATATATATGCAGTGGATTTTACTTTTGTTCACGTGATATATGTACATAACGTGAACAAAAGTACAATTGTGTCAAGTTGCAGATGTCATTATCAGTTACACAATTACCTTATGAGTTACTCGTATTATTGAAGTGATTAATGAATCTAGGCTCCTCCTACTAAAGGCCATAACTTGTAACTTCCTATTTTCTTGTATATAAATATTAAATTTATCTAGTTTTTTACAAACGGGTTATTTTACAAACACGATTTTATACGATTTCTTCAAAATTAATATTTGACGTTTGCTTTTTTCAGATGCCATAAATAATGGACAAATAGAGCCAGAAAATGTTGCTTCAAGTTGTGGAGAATTCACAACTACCGAAATATAATATGCAGATTGCATGTCATCCAGGTATGATATTGCCCTTGATTTACCCAAACAGTCTTCGCCAGCTAGCGACGTTATTCACCACAATATAAAAATGGAAAAAACCAGTGGCATTTACTTTTTTAGGGACACTCGTTGCGAATCTTTTGCTATATCACTCTGAGCTTGTTATTTTAAAAGCGATGATTTCGTCACCAATTCATATCACCAACAACCAGAAAATGAAGTTTAATTTTCTTGAAGTTTAGACGGATTACAATTCAAAACACCAACTGTTAAAATTTTTCTGAAAAAGGTTCCAAAGTTTGAAGAATAAAAATATTAAATAAGCGTAACCGAGGTGAATCATATTATCTTACTTTCTGGGGAAGAAAATTACACAGAGATGTAGAATGAAATGCAAGTGATATCTATTGTTCACTGACAGGCATACTATATTGTATAAAGAATATTGGAATATGTGTTCTTATTAAAGAACTTTTTTTTTATATAGAATAAGGGTGACAAACGAGCACGCAGTCTAACTGATGGTAAGTGGTTGCTGTGGTCCGTGGACATCTACATCTATCTTCGTTTGCGAATCAAAATGCAGATGCGTTGTCACCCGTGAGGACTAAGTAGGAATGCCTCTTTTCCAGTTAAATGGGTCTCCGGTTCTCTACACTTACTATACGAAACACAGCAGCATTAAGCTGCTATTATATATATATACGCTGGTATTCTATGAGAGCGTGGTCCTTCCCCGGTCGAGCCGACCCATTCGTGCTACAACTACACTATTAATATAGCTGCAGCATGGCTCTACCACGTTGACTTCTCCTAATTGTGTGTATAAATCGTCACAGCATCGACTTACCATCAAGTAGACATTAAACGGAAGCTACTACACGAGAAAAAGCACTTAAAAAATATCTAATATTATTTTTAAATTTACAAAAAATTTGTACTGAGGGGAAACGCGAAATTCCTTCATCAAAAATGCACATTCAAAAAATTAATAAAACTGAATTTGTTATTCAAAAAACCAAGAGCAGCGACGTGTTTCACTTTTAGAAGTTCACTAAGAATTGTATATGATATATATCAAATAAAAGGTATTCTATTCTATTTTGTGATGAATTTAAAATGAACATACTATGTACTGAAGATGAACAAAGCAAAAATATTTTATTAGTGAACATAATCACTTACTTATAACTTAGGTTATGTAATATAATTATGAAGTTCAGCTGAAGACACAAAATTCAAAGCCATACGAATATTAAAAACATTATCTCATTATGATTTTTTTACGTCAATAAGTAAAACATTATATATAGAAATGAAATATATATATGTCAGAAAATCGTAATAAAAAACTATAATTATACCTATTAACTTAAAAACTTTTTACATTATATAAAACATTCCCAAAACCCTATTACTTTAAGAATATTAGATACATATACGCTATTTAAGAAACGCACAAAATATTATGATAAGTAATTTGTGAAGAAGTCATGAGAAAAATATTATGAGTGATGCTAATACAATAAGCAATCAACAATTACTTCAAAGAAAGTATAAAATAGTTTCTATTATAAATTTCGGTAACAAAGTTCACGTTACAATATTCTTAAGATCTGCGCCATTCCATCCTTTTATCCACTTTTAGTGTAACATTTCATGAGCAAAATAATAACTTCACATGTGACATTGTCCAAACCACATAATTCAGTTAAGAAATTATGTGGTTTGAACGAACAAAAATATTTCTATATCTTTTTATACTAACTTATTTAAGGATTTAAACCATCCTCATTATCTAATTCTTGAATTCTTAAAGAAGTTCTTACAAACGTAAATGTCGATTTAAAATTGATTTCTTGTTGATTTTCTACAATATCTGGATCTGTAATTCAAATTTAAGTAAGTACATTTCAGTATTAATGAATAAACGTTGTTTTCCTAAAATCAAAATTTTATTGTGTTTAAGTTTCTTGTTTCTTCTGTAAAGGTGTAGTTTTTGACTTATGTACTTAAGTCTGCAGACCCTACATTTATATTATGTATCTTTATTCACTCAGCACGTCAGTTAGTTATATTAATAGACGGCCTTCAGACGTCGACGTGTTTCATTCTATCATTTAATTCAATTAAAACAATGTTGTTAATTGCCTCTCTGCTTCTAAGTGCAATATTATTAATCATATTACGATGCATGATAATGTACAAGAACTTTTGGCGGAAGAGAAATGTTCCGCAAGAACACGGAGTCATTTGGAAGTTTATGACAGAAAATAAATCACTTTCTGAAATTTATAAAGGTATATATGATGCATATCCAAAAGAAGATAATGTTGGTATATTTCTTGGATCAAAACCAGCGATAATAATTAGAAATTTAGAAAATTTACAAGCTGTGTTACAAGGCGATTTTCAAAGCTTCTACAGTCGAGGTATTGTTATAAATTCTAATGATTTACTTGCCGATAATGTGCTATTTATGGATGATTATAATCGATGGAGAATAGTAAGACAGAAACTATCGCCTGTGTTTACATCCAGAAAACTTAAAAATATGTTTTATATATTAGAACGCTGCGCTCAGGATTTCGTTAAATTAATAGAAAACAGTCAACAGGCAAAAGACAAACCCTTCATTGCATTATACACTTATACAACAGCCTCGATAGCCGCAGCCGTTTTTGGCATCGACACTCATAGCAAAAACACCATGGATTCCCCGTTTCTTGAAATGGCATGGAAGTCTTTGAAGCCAACATTTTTAACTAATTTAAAATTTACCATTTCCAATATGTTCCCAAAACTTTACAATTTACTAAAGTTAAAAATATTTGGAGAACACGAGGAATTTTTTATTAATGTTGTAAAACGTGTATTAAAAGCTCGTCGCAATGAACTTGAAAAGCGGCACGATTTCATTGATACCTGCATAGAATTACAGAAAGAAGGCGTGATGCAAGATTCATCAACAGGATTTACATTGGATCCTTCCGATGAACTGATGGCGGCACAGGCGTTCTTTTTCTTCATTGCAGGTGCAGATACATCAGCACAAACCATGCTTTTCGTACTTTTAGAACTTTCTGGAAATCCTGGCGTTCTACAAAAGTTACATAAAGAAATAGATAATGTATTCGATCAATGCAAGGAAAAAGTTACTTTTGATAATATAGAAACCATGAAATATCTTGATATGGTAATGAACGAATCTATGAGAAAATATCCTACAATCGGTTCAGTTCAAAGGAGATGCACCAGACAAACAATGCTACCCGTTGGGCAAGTGAAAATGGAAAAAGATGAGATAGCTGTAATCCCAATTTACGCATTACACAGAGACGAAAGATATTTTCCCAATCCAGATTTGTTCGATCCCGAAAGATTTTCGCCCGAGAATAGTTCTAAAATTTTGAAGTTTAGTTACTTACCCTTTGGTGAAGGAAATCGTGTCTGTCTTGGTAAGCATAATATAAAAATTATCAATGATTTACGTATGTATATTCGTAACCTCATCTTGGTTATACACATTGCGAATGGGCTTATCAAGCCACTTAGAGCGCCAGCCTTCAGCCGGGTGTATGGCTCCCTTTAATTCACCGTGGCCAAGAAAGCCCATTCGGCATTATAAAGCGGAACGCTACGTAGTTTTTGTACTCGTATGTAAATTTTATTTCTATATTGCCCACCTTCCTGTTATAATAAGTAGATAATTTTGGTTTATCAGGTAAATAATTTCTCTTAATAAAATATTTATATATTTCTATTAAATAATTTTATATTTTTAATAAAAGTAAGGAGACAAAGAAACGGAACGGAATGGAAGAACACAGTTAACCTGCTGGTAAGTTGATGCTGTAGCCCATCTAACTTCGAATATAATCAAATCGCGGATGCATTGTGTCTCTTGAGCATAATAACGGGATGCCTAATCACCAGTAAAAGGGTATCCGGCTCTCGGCACTCACCATACAAAATACGTCCGCGTGTGCAGTTCTTCCTAGTTCAGGCCGACAAATACCGATGAAATATTTTTTTTTATATTAAGAAGTAGTTTTATATAAAGTTATAAAAATCAAATTAAATGATGAATGTAACTTGTTGATGCCCCTGCTATTGGAATTTTTGAATTGTGGATGAGGAAGGTATGCTTTACACTGTAAATTTAGTTCTACTAATTTTGCCAATTTCTATTTGGCTGGCTAGTGTCACGAACAAGTAATGGAAAACAGCAGTTCACCAATCTGGGTTGTTTATACGCCACCGTCACTTGCAGTTATTGACTATAACGATCAAAATAACTATTGCATCAGATAGCAAGAAGATATTGTGAACAAAAGCAAAAGCATCTTCTAGCTAATCTTTCGTTTCGGAGACTTTTTGGCTTGGTCATCCGGATTAAGCCACTGTGATGCATTTGCAATTTTCGTATAGTTTTTTTTTATCGCAGGTAACAATTAGAATCCAAATTTCTCTCCTTTCTGTGCCAATTTAGCAACTTAATGCTAGCTTGAACCCGGTCTTTCAACTGTGCGTCAGTGTGTACTTGGGGTACTCATATGTCAAGCTTTTTTATTCTACCGATGCTCTAGTTCAAAGTTGAGACGGATCCACTTTCACTATTGCCTTCTGTTTATCATTATTAATCACGAGGTTTATTTTAGGGTCAAATTTTCCCGCACGAAAGCGATTGAACGAATAATGACCAGTTCCTTCGTCAATAGTGCTAGATTCAAATACGTCATTGATATGGTGTGCCGCTTCAAACGCATTGTTTCCACATCGGGACTCATACTCAAAATAAACACACATTTCCTTAGAGTCCATGGTTATGAATATAGTGCTGAAAAAAATTACCAACTGATTTCGAAAAATATGAAATTTGCTCATAAATAAAAAAAGTATATATTCCTTATGATAACCGAGAAGCCACTTCTCGATTGTGTAATATTATTCACTACCAGACAGACATATCTTTCATAAGAGGCAACACAGGGATATTGAAACAGGAAATGGGCAGTAGCATCTTCCTGACAATAACCTAAAGTAATAGAAAAGCGCAAGCGGGGAAAATATGGAAAGGTCCCCCCTATGTGGCAAACTATGGGGAACGCTTCAACGCTTCTCTTTAATAGACTGTTATGTAATGGATCTTATTAATAATATTTTTTATTTTTTATTATTAATAATATTAATATTTTTTTTTATTTGCGTTTGTTTAGGTGAAAGATTCGCAAGACTACAAGTGAAAGTTGGACTAGCATGGCTTCTAAGACGGTACACATTGAAGGAACAAGTGTACAACCCGAAGCACTTCGAACCAAGCTCCTTCAGTATTCGAGAAACGAACGCCCGTTTCGATCTTATTGCCAGAGGAAAATTCTAGATAATATATAAAGAAAACCTAATATTAACTATATTGTATGTTAGATATTAAGTTCTTTTTCTACTGTAATATTACTTCGTAATAAAGGTCTATTGTAATAAATTACTTGTTCATAATTTTGTAAAAGTAGTTGTTATATTACAATCCGTGATGATGAATATAATTTCACGGCTCCGTAGCGCAGTGGCTTAGCAAAGAGCAGCGCTGAAGGGCCGCGGGTTCGAATCCCGCACGGAACAAGTATTTGTATGGCCTACTAGTAAATGTTCCGGGTCTAGATGTTTGTTCTGGTGAAATTCTAGTGTGGACAATCATATCAAAAATAATTTGTTCGAAGCTTAAAAGCATATTTCACAGAGATATTCCAACTAAAAATGCGAAAGAGGTAAACTGATACAAGAGATTGGCAGCAGCATCTTTCTGATAACATCTTAAAATAATAAAAAAGTCGGTTGCCAACTCGCTTGACCAAGCATGGCAACAATGGCAAAATCCCTATGAGAAAATCTATTGGGGAGGTCAATGTTCAGTTGTGGACTTTTATGGACTGTAATGGATGGATGGAACTAAAAGTGCGATATAATATCTGTTACTGCGATCGCCAATTCGCTAATTGTGCACGGCGATTGAGGCAAATCCTTCCTGCAATGTAAGAGACCTATCTCCAGCAGTGGACTAATGGATTCTCAACTCCAGTAGAGTTCGATGCACTCCAGTTGTCGGTGCATCCTTAGCGCCGCATAATGCATGCTGAGTGCGCAAGTGTAAATGATACCGGTGCGAACGATATGCTGGTGATCCCTACTTAGCTGTCAGCCACCTCAGTCTATTTCATCTGAATGTGCCTCGTTTAATGGCAAAACACGTGTAGTATTATAAACGGTGGTGTGTCTTTCCTAGTGTAGTGGTGTTGCAGTTAGTGGTGACACGGATAGTGTACGAAATTGCGGGTGGACGGGAGGTGTTCTTCAAACTAAGTAAGGTACATAATTTTATTTTATTACGCGGGTCTTAACTAATTATTTTTAACATTCTTAATAAAACTGATTTCCGGAAAGTAATGCCTGATTCCCTTAATTATTAATTTTTTGATGTTTCACTTTTTTAAATTTAATCAATGAAACTCTACTCGTAAATAATATTTCCATCGAAATAGATAACTGTGTATAAACTTGCCACAATTTCGACCGTCCGATCCGTACTTTGTTTTCTAACTTATTTGGGAACGTTATTAGACTAGACAAATTAATTGGTACACCCTCGTTGTGTGCCGAACAAGCAAATGTACTGGTAGTACATAATATATTCGACTTGTTAATTTCAATGTATAGAAAATGCTTTTTTGTATGAATTTAATTTAGCGAAGAATTTTTTTTTTTATAATTACGAGTACCCGTAAATTCCATGTTATATATCATATTCGTACTAGATCTAAGCCGCAGAGTAAGCTCGAATAGGTCGACTCACGCAAAGAAGAACCACTGTTTCCGTTACAGCTTATCTACTGAACATAGGCCTCCCATAGGTTGCCACACACGTTTCGCAGGTGGGTTGAAAAGATTTTTATTTTTAATAACAATATCAGAAAGGCGCGCATCAACTAATTTGTTTCGTTCTGTCACTGTGATATTCGATTATTGAAGGGACCACGCTGGAACAGAATACCAATGTAAAATAGCAACATAACGCTGTGTTTATATGTATATAATATACCTGTGTTTGACGATAACTTGAAACGCTTTAACTGGTGGTACCAAGATATGTCATCTTATTTCTCAGACGTAACAAAGTATTTGAATTTTGATTCTTGATCATAGATAGTCACAAGTGGATCCTCCCACGTAATGTTCGGTTTTCACGACACCACTAGTATCCGTTGTGCACGATAAAGTGGCTTATCTTCATATGTGTGGCCTGGTCAATTTTTTTTAATCGACGTAAGCAACAACCTCCGTTGGAAATTTAGTCGTGGCTAACGATCATCGACACCAAGTTAAGTTGGGCGAGCTTAAAGTGTTAAGCCTGTAAGTCACTTTCGTATGGTATAAACAGTTTGGTCTAACTTGAGAGATAGGATAGTCTTTATCTCGATAAATGATCCTCAATATTTTTTATTTCGGGTTTAAAGATTTTTTATAAGACAAAATATCGTTGGAGAGGGCAGAACAACGTCTGCCTGGCGAGCTAGTTAACTATAAAATGTAATAATATAATACAAGATTTTACTATTTTAGGAACAGGTATCCTAAGTTTAAATGAAAGCTGTATTGGTTTCTCTAAGACAATTCAATTATTACCATCTACGACTAAATCTACTAAAATTGAAAATAAAATGAATTGAAACTTTAATATTATACTTTTTATACTTTAATAAAGAAGTTTTAAATAAATCGATTCCCTACTTATCTCCTATATCTTTAACTAGCCTAGACATGGAAATATTAAAATATTCTTATCATTCCAAAGTGAAATCAATAAGTTTCAAGAACAATCTCACATTATTAAATATGTAATTACTATTCATCGTTTACATACTTTTTGATTATTTGTTTTATTTTATATGTTACCTATAAAATGTTTTGTTGCTTTATTAAGAGAAATAACGATTCTTGCTGCTGCATACAAATATTTAATCGGTGCAATACGCCATGTATCGAATTATTAAACACGAATCAAAAGTAAGTAATTCTATTAAGTTAACTGAAGTCTCATCATCAGACGATGATAAAAAAGATTCTATATCCTTACCTAAGATGCCAGTGCAAAAGCAAATGAAAAGAACATTTGGTAAATTCAATTTATCAAATATAATTATAAAATTTATAAAATAATAATTAATTACTATCTATATTACTAAACGATACTTATACCATAACTTTTATGTTACAATATAATTTAAGTTTATATTTCTTTGTTTTATACACTGTGTCTTAGATATTAATATTATTAAATGTTTATGTTTGAAATAAAAATAAAATAAATAAATCTTAGCATTAATACAACACTGAATATCTACTATTCACTGAATCTTTTACTATTTTATTGTTCACTGAAACTTATAAAAAATATACTACTTCATAATGTTAATAAATAAGTTTTAATAATTTTGTGAAGATATTCTTTAAGAATAGTTTAATTTTACTTTGTCTTTGTATTAACTCAATTTGATTTTATAATAAGAATAAATATTTAAAAGAATTCTATTTTACTATTTTATGATTATTTTTGTATTCAAATTATTTATAATTTTCATTGTATTGTTTGTAAGACTCTGCTCATCCCTTGTTACGGCCGTCAGTTGCCCCGACAAAGGTCGACTGGACTAGGGCCCATGAGTAGACCAATCGACGAGCAACCCGAGGGTTCGTGCCCTAATGGCCTATGGATAATTATTCACTAATGCTGATAAGCAAGCGCAAACTTACCGTGCTCCGGAGGTAGTGTCGACCACAAGGCGCTGTCAGGTGGTAAGTAAGGTGTATGTAAGTAGTGTGTGAAAGTGTGTAGATGTAACCTGACTTCACCGAGGTAATACGAGAGCAGATCCACAGGCGCTGCCTTTCTCCACAGTGTGCAAAATTTTATTGATATCAGTTCAGTAGTTTAGGAGTCCATCGCGGACAAACAAAGTGATACGTAATTTTTATATATAAAGATTTAAATTTTCGAGATTGTACATAGATAAAATTATTATTATTTATTTTATACCATCGATGTATGGCGATTTGTCCATATAAAAGTTTAGAGTTACATTGAAATGGTAAGGATAACGTTACTTCAGTTAACAATTTCGTTTCACAAGATCGATTCTTTATTGTAGAAAATATAGTAGTTAAAGGACATATAGAATAATATTATATATGTCTATAATCATTACTGATAATATTACAAACATTTAAATTATCTAACAAACTATAACTAAGTCTATCTTCTGTTATTCCAAGATAAGGCTTGGTGGATTGAATTAGGGCGAAAGAGTTAGGATTATGAGGAGTTGGTAAGGGTATGCATTTGTATAAAGTGAACTTTAAAGAAGAAATCAATGGTATGCGTAATATGAAAATTATTCTTTTATTATAATAAAAAGATATGAGTTTTGAAATATCTATCAGAGTATGTATATTTTCAACCTTTAATGGTATTGGAAAATCCAGTCGCTTATTTATATAGTTACTCTGTTTTAATAGCTCGCGAAATAAGTTTGTAGGACTTATCACACTAGGATGTAAAATGTTTGTATTAGAAAATAAGATAGAGTTTAGTACATTATTTAAGAAATTAGAATTTAATAATAATTCAATAGGACTTATGATATCATTACATTCAACGAAACCACGGAGTTGCAAGTTTTCGCAGAGCGTTGCAGTTTTGATTATAAGTGAATGTATATTGCCTAGATGTGGCTTAAGTAAAACTACGTTTATATGCGTTTCAACATTCCAAAAATCGTTATAAAAATTAATTGTAGTTATTTGATAGAAATAAATACCCGGACTATTTTAAATACAATTTGAGTTTCTGCGTTGAATTGGTGGCTTATGGCCCTGAAATAAAGTGAAATTAGGGATAGGGTTTAATTTCATTAATATGGTATTTCACATGCTTACGACCTATGAGAAGAGTTACATTATGTTTGCCATTTAATTTAATTATTTTATAAGGACCTTTCGAGATAGGGGATAGGGCTTTGCGAAGTCTATGGTGACATTTTAAGTAAACCATGTCACCTGTTTTGTAGGATATATTTTTAATATTTGTGTCGTAATATTTTTTTGATGTTTCTTTACTTTTGAGTATGTGTTCTAATGCCTTTTGTCGACTAAGATTCATGCGATATTGTAATGCGCGAATGTATTCATGATAAGTTGTAACATTGTTCATATTATATAAAGAATTAGGTATTGTTGGCTTATGTCCATATAATAATTCATGGGGTGTATATGTAGTAGTGGTATGAGGGGTAGTGTTATAGGAAAATACTACAGTGGCTAAATAACAATGCCAGTCATTCTGGTTTTCGTTAACAAAAGATTTAAGATATTCCTTGAGTGTAGCATGGCTACGTTCTAAGGCACCATTTGTTTGTGGGTGATAGGGGGTTTTATTTTAAATATTTAAATTACCTGTTTAAATAATTCTGACGTGAAACATATGCCGAGGTCTGTTAATAACGTTTTAGGAATGCCGAACAAAGAGATAAAATGAACTAATGTATGAGCTACTTCGTCACTGCTGGCAGTTATCATTGGATATACACATAAATATTTGGTTAGGACATCTTGTAGGGTTAATAAGAATTTGAAGCTTTGCAAACCAGCTTCGAGTAGTGGACCAGTCGGTCCAAACAATTCGAAAAACAATTCGAAAGATTAGCTCTAGATATAGTCATATCTAGAGCTAATCTTTCGAATTGTTTTGTGCTTGTAGAAGTTATCACCATTGGAGCCTTATTACTTGTTCTTAGTGGTTTATTTACTTGGCACAAGTTACAATTTTTACGTCCCACTTCTGACACCAAATTTGTTAGGAGGGCCGCTCTGAAGGTGTTGACCCAATCCCGGAAGTTATTTTGGTTTATTTCCCCAATATTAAAATAATACAAAAAATGTACAAAAGCTGCGAACAGCGTGTGCAATATGCACTTAATATGGGTTGGACACTGCCTCGATTACCTCAAACACTACGCTTTTATACTAAATAAAATAATCGAGTCAGCGCTTTTAACTAACTAGGGTTGGACATAACAGTGCGTTCAAATAGTAATATATTGTTTAATAGAATAGTAAACATAGCATCGTCATGGCATCCATCATTCGATCAATAATTTCCAACCGTAAACCTGTTTTAGCGTTCCGCACGCACCTAAGTGTAAATCCTGATATAGATTATCTAGCGTATAACTAATGTAAATGGGAAGTGATGGCGATAGGCCTGTTGTTAAACGGGTCTGAGCGGTCGCCTTTTTTAGAGATCGGGTGGACAAAACCCGTCTTCCATGATTTTGAGACTATAACTAGGCAGTAGGAGAATCTGAAAAGGCGACTTAGAACCGGTGCCAACTCCGGAGCGCACGTCCTCAGCACAATTGGGGGGATTCCGTCAGGCCCGCTCAACTTGTAGATGTCTAGAGAGAGGAGTGTTTTGCGAACCAAGCGCTGTGTGAACCGCACATACTCACATCGAAGGATGGTCGGCGGTGTGTTCCTACGGTCATCGAGAGTCGATTTGGACGCAAAGAAAGAGGGTTCTTCGCACCTTCTTGCGTTGGTCTTCTTAGGAAGTCCAACGCAAGAAGGTGCGAAGAGTTTCGAACGATTGGCCTCATGAGCCAAGTATGGAAACTATTTCCAACTGTCATACACGGGCGAATTAGAGCTAAATATGACGAACAACTCGCAGAGAGCCAGTTTGGCTTTCAAACAGGAGTGGGCACGAAAGAGGCTCTGTTTGCAATGCAGGTTCTGGTACAAAAAACTGAAGACTTACAATTGATTGTGACCCGTGTTAATGAGTGCAGTAAAAACGCTGGTCTGCGGATGAACACATCAAAAACGAAGATTTTTTTATAGAATATGGGCAAACGAGCATACGGCTCACCTGATGGTAAGTGACTACCGCCGCCCATGAACAACCGCAACACCAGGGGAATTTTGGGAAAATTGTAGATGCGTTGCCGGCCTTTTAGAAAGGTGTAAGCTCTTTTCTTGAAAGTCCCTAAGTCGTATCGGTCTGGAAAATCGCCGGTGGTAAACAATTCCACAGAGAAGTTGTGCGAGGAAGACTCCTAGTAAAACACACAGTCGTGGACCGTCAAGCATCCAGATGGTGAAGATGGTATCGTGAATTTTGACGTGATGTTCGTTCGTGAAATTTGGCGACTGGAATTGATCCGAACAATTCCTCAGAGCACTTTCCATGGTAAATTCGATAGAAAATACAAAGGGATGCAACATCCTTACGCAGTGCAAGTGTATCGAGCCTATCAGAAAGAACTCGGTCGTCGACGATTCGAATCACTCTGTGCTGGATGCGGTTAAGTGGAGCTCGCACTGGGGTGCCCCGGCCCAGAGATGAGAAAAGTATTCCATGTGAGGTCGAGCTTGCGCTTTGTAAAGTTGCAAGCGATGTGCCGGCATGAAATACTTTCTCGCTCTGCTGAGCACGCCAAGCTTTTTGGAGGCCAATTTGGCCTTCCCTTCCAAATGACCACGAAACTGCGCACTATTGGATATGTCGACACCGAGGAATCCGATGCTAGCTGAGGCAGCAAGGGGAGTGCCTTGAAACTGAGGAGATACGACAAAGGGATTCTTTTTAGAGGTAAACGCGCAAACTTGTGTCTTCTGGAGATTGAACTGGCCTAGATTTAGTCACCCCCAATCCGAGACTTTGTTCAGCAAAGCTTCAGATACAAGTTTGTCCCGGTACTCGGCGACCTTTTGTTCGGGAATATTGGCACGGGCGGTATCTAAGGCATCGCCAGTGCTGTCATCTGCATAGCAATGAATGTTATCAGTTTGCAACATATCATTGATATGCAAGAGAAATTGCGTTGGTGATAGCACGCAGCCTTGTGGAACACCAGCGTTGATAGTCTTAAAACCAGAGCATACACCGTCTACTACGACCTTGATGCTCCTGAAACTGGTGATCCATTTGCACTATTTCTCGGGAAGCCCATAGGAAGGAAGCTTCGAAAGAAGCGCTTTGTGCCAGACCCGATTAAAAGCCTTCGCTATGCAGAAACTAACGGCCAATGACTCCCCCTTGTACGCTACTGCCTTCGCCCACCTATGAGTCAGGTAGGCCAAAACATCACCAGCTGATCGACCCCGACGAAAACCGCTCTGGCGGTTACTAATCAGCTGGTGATCCTCAAGGTACCTCATGAGCTGGCAGTTTATAATGGATTCTATTATTTTGGAGAACAAGGAGGTGATGCGGATAGGTATGTAGTTGGACGGGTCTCAGCGGTCGCCTTTTTAGAGATCGGGTGGACCAAATCTGTCTTCCATGAATTCAGGACTACGTCTTGGGAGTAGAAGTACCAAAAAAGACGCCTTAAAACAGTGGGAGGGACTCCATCAGGCCCACTCGACTTGCTGACGTCCAGGGAGAAGAGTGCTTTGCGAACCGAGCGCTGTGTAAACCGCACATCCAACATGGAGCATTCACAGCGCAGGATGGTCGGCTATTAGATCATGGTATTATCTAAACATAGCTTCGATGACATTGCTATCATTATAGTGGGCCAAAAAATTGATAGGGTGCGCAAGTACAAATATATAGGGACATGGCTTAATGATACCTGGGGCTGTGAACAGGAGTTAAATATTCGCACAGAAATAGCTCTAAGTGCCTTCTGCACGTTAAAAAAATTACTTTGCTATCGCAGACTTAAGATCCCTGTGCGCATCGACTCCTACATTGCTACATCTGGCCTATACTACTTTACGGATGTGACGCGTGGACAATTAAAGACGACCTCATGAAACGTATAGAAGCTTTCGAGATGTTGGCATATAGTATGTTGGTAATTAGTTGGATTCAAAAGATCTCGAACCTAGAATTTCTGCGACGCGTCAACCTGGAACGGTAACTTTTGGAGACTGTCAAGAAAAGAAAAGTTGCATATCTCGGACAAGTATTTAGGCATGAAAGATATGAACTTTTGCAACTCATTATGATGGGAAAGGTTGTCGGAAGGAGTGCTATTGGCTAAGCGGTTGGTTGGTTGAGCGGCACAACATCCAAGTATGGACGGAAATCGGGAGTGTTGTCGAGCTCTTTCGCCTCGTGAAGAACAAGAATGAGTTTTCAAAGCTGATTGTCAACCTTTGATAGTTGGAGAGGCACTCGACGAAGAAGGAGTGTCAATATAAACCCTTAAGGACATACTGTCACTTACACCTATACAATGTCTGAATATTTTTTAAAATAAGTATTTGAAAACTTAATCGCAACCAACACACTATCGTGGGCTAGGGAGAGTGCCTGTGATCATGAGGTCCCGGGTTTGAATCCCGGGTTGGGTTAAAAATCAGTTATTGGTTTTAGACAAGATATTTTCAGTAGCAGCCCATAGTCAGGAAGTTGGCGGTGTTAGGACCCCGTGCCTCGAAAAGCACGGAGAATACCGTCCCATTCAATACGAGAGTGAGGGAATAGAGAATACACCTGTGTTTGCACATGCTCTCGTATACTATAAAGCTTCGGCCAAACTAAGGCGAAACCCGCGCGGGACGCGGGACGCGAATCTGCGCGATTCGCTCGCTCGCTTAGCCTCCCAAACTGGGGCGAATCCCGCACGTCATTAGTTTTGGTTTCTCAATAGACAAACATGTCTTTCGATATTGAAGCGTCTTGTTTTTATTAGTATTAACTGAAGAAGAATCTCAATATTTGAGGAAGAAAAGAAGAAAATGGGTTCATGAGTACTCAACGCGAATTTGGAGAGTTTCACACTTTGATACACATATTAAGAAAAGATAAAAAAGATTTTATGTATATTTTCGTATGCCGGAAGAATGTTATAACGAAGTTTTATTAAGAATCGAACAAAATATATGCAAACATATTTTGTTCGATTCTTGATAAAACTTCCCATACTCTATCTTTTTTCCTATTATTTTTATAGTCATCGTGACTGAGGTAGTATAGGATCTTTTTTTCTTTTATTTTTTTTGTAAAATAATTCAAGGCATTTCAAAAAAAAAAAACAGGCACTATCCCGCGTATATTTCGCTGCAGATCGTGCGACTATTCGCGACAATGTGAACACCACCATACAAGTTAGCTGACGCAATCGGCGCGAGCAAATCGCGTCCCGCGTCCCGCACGAGCTTCGCTTCAGTTTGGCCGAAGCTTTATCCTGTCCTGCTAAAATGGCTAGTCACTACTGAGGCTAGCCGCCCTGACCGAAATCAGGTTAGGAGATCATTATACAGGTGAAAGGAAAGGCGCTTACCTTTTCTCAATATTCTTGAATATAATACTGATAAGACACCTTTATTACTGATATCAACATAAACGGTAGGCGTATTACGTATCTTGCAGAAGGCTAGCGATAGCAAAATTAGAACAATAATTGCTGATCAATCGCAGATACGTATTTTTCGACCAGCGATAACCATTTTTTTTTTTTTTTTTTTTTTTTTTTTTTTTTTTTTTTTTTTTACATGGGGAAATGCCTACGCATACCCGCCTCGCGGGGGCAAGGACGGGTTATGTCGGACTCGCACCGACTAAAACCCCATGGTGTTCCACCCTCGTCGCATATTGGCAGGGCCACGGGAACGCTTTCGCACACTTCCGCGGCCCCACCTGCGCCGGCCACCCCATGGCGGCCCCTCCTCGGGAGAGGACCACTCCTCCCCCATCTCCTTCTCCGGTAAGGCGCACCAGAACACATGGCGCGCCCTCCTCCTCGGCCTCCAATTTCATATGCGCAACAGACGCCCCCGTGTCCGATGCGCGAAGGCCATGGGGCCAGGAAAAACTAGCAATAAGAAGCACCAGCCTTCCCGACCCCAGCGGCGGATCTGGTCTATGGCTCCGCCGCCAACCAAAATTCGGCTGCGGAGGGTAGGGAGAGCGGCGCCTCGCAATACCGACACTCCTCTCCCCCCGCAGCCCCACCACCACCGCATCATTCAACGGTGCGGCCCCGTCAGAGTCGCGGAGGATAGGGCGAGTGGCGCATCGCCATACCAACACTCCTCTTCCTCCGCGACTCCACCTCGGCTGCAGCGGTAGAGGGTTGCGGACTCCCCTCTCACCACAGCCCCCCGACACACATCCGAAGTGGGCTTCCCAAGCCCACTCGGAGTGGCCACCTCGGGCCGGCCCTACACCTCGGGCCAGCCAAGGGGTTCCTCTTCGTTCACCGTGGTTGACCAAGCCACGGCTACTAAGCCCCCCCGCCACGACAAGGCGGGAACCCGTTCGGGGGGGGACCAGCGATAACCAAGCCCTAGCTAATTAGCGACTACAAGGCAGCGCTGTCGCAAGTTAGCTTGGTTATCGCTGATACATAATACGAATCTGCGATTTATTAGCAATTATTGCTCTAACTTCGCTATCGCTAGCCTTCTGCAAGATACGTAATACGCCTACCGGTTACTTCACGTGTGGAGAAACCACAAACTTAATACGATCCGAAAGTAACTGTGTTCACATCACATAACAGTTTCACTCTTAAAATTGATTGTTGGACAATGTAAATAATAGGCATACCCAAAATAATGAATATCGTAATAATAAGAATCCTACATTGACTTCCTACCAAAAATATTTCACTCGTTTAGCAATCACAGTTAACAATTATATACCTACTTAGTGAAAAAATACAATTAATTGACTGCCACAATGCACGGTCTGGATTCATCTGCGTCATTTACTAGCTCGTCATTCCAGTAGTGTACCACCCTACATTACGCTCAGTACCGGTACGAGGCTGCAGGTCGAAAATCATGAAATGCAGTTGTTTATTTATTTATTTTTTATCGCATTCCTTATTCTAAAAGAAAATATTTCTTCGAGCTTTAAGGCCGGCCAATTGCCAATTCATCTTACCGATTCGTTGGGTTGTGTTGATTACTCTTGTTCCTCAGTGGATATCATCGTTATAGAACTTATCCCACAGAGAAATTTCGAGCATAGCTCGGTGAGTGATCTTCAGCTTCCACATACGGCCAGCAGTGAAGGACCACGTCTCAGATCTATATGTCATCACTGGTAATACGCACTGGATGCACTCTGTTATCTTTAACTTTTGATGTAATGCGTGACTTGAAGATGTGTTGTAACCTTCCGAACGCATACCAGCTGAGTTGAATTAATTTTTAGTTAAATTCTTTAAATCGGCCAATCTTCAATAGTGCACTGAAAGGCTTTAATGGTAATGATGATGAGCAAATATAGCATGAATAGTCTAATCTTTTTGTGCGAGGGCCATAAATCACGCCATTATCATTACAGACTATCAAATTGCGACGCTTGGTCAGCGGGTTACAAGAGCATTTTTTTATTCAGTTGTCAACAGGAAGATGCTGCCCATGTGCACTTTCCTACTGTCGCCTTTGGTTAGTGGATATTTCGTACATCTTTCGTTGTTAGAAATTAGCCAACAGTTCTGAAATTAAACATTTATCTATTATTATATGTCATATGTTTGTTTTTAGTGTGTATTTTCAAAGCTTATTGTTACGTTTATTTTTATATATTTTTGACACCTTTTTATTTTTATATAGAATATAATATGATATGAATATATTTATATATAATATGTCTTGTATGTATGTATGTGTGTATATCCCTAAATGTATATGTAGGTATATTTATGAGCAACGAAATAATTCAATTTATAAAATAATTATTGAAATGTATGTCATAAACACTTCCGTTATTGCAGAATCATCAGCGCTGTAGGTTACCCTGCAGCATTACGCAGTCATAAACTTTTCACTGGCTCGATACACTCTTGTAATTTTAATCTACCATACTTTCAACTTTTTATATTTTATTTTTGTGATGTGTACAGTTCCAGTGAATAAATGTCTTTCTTTCTTTCTATAATTACTACAAAAGTTTTATTGAATGCCAACAAATTTCTATTTAGTTACTACTTAGTTAATGCTAAGTTTGATTACTTCTATTAGTTTGAAATTCCTTGCTATTATGAGCTTTCGTAGTGACTTCAAGGGTTATTTAATTATCCACCGGTTTGATATTGACGAACTGTCAAAGTTAGTTTGGGGTACTACTCAATAAAGCGTTTTAGTTAATATTAGGTCTTGACATCTGGGTTAGGTTGGACTGAAATATTGATGGTCATAGACAGTTAAGATTATATTTTATGTCAATTAATTTAAAGGACTTCGCATCTTTGTGTAATCCATAAATTTTAAGAAATATTCAGAATAATAGTAATGTAAAAATACTTTTCCTGACGATTTCTTTGTATAATTTAAATTTAATTCAGATGTGCATAAATCGATTTCACATGTAATTTCTTGTAAGCGATTAATTTTAAACTATAAATCACACGAATTTATAATTTCCAATTTATTAATACATATGTTGGCGAGCTATGGAGAGGGCTATGCTCTGAGTTTCCTTGTATGTTAGACTTCGTAATGAGGATATTAGCATTCATATTCCTATAGCAATTACTTACATAAACTTTCTTAACTTGTCGCATTCTTCGAAGAAATGAGGCGAGGACTTTACCGAGAAGTTACGTAGGTACCCATACGGACTGTTATTTTACTAGTTAACTTTTTCCTTTATAGTTCCATGTACTCCAAATATAAAAATATATCCAAATATTTATCATCTTCACACTGCAGCGTGTGTACTTTTCTCACTTCTTTCTTCTTTCTTCCTTCGGTTACAACGACTCTGGCAGATGTAGTCTCCGATTACTAGGACCTCCTCTTCCGATGTTCCTGGTTCCTTATTCTTTAAGTCAGTTTCAAAAGCTTGATTATATTCATTTGCGTAAGTTTATTGCATTTATAGCAACAAAAGTAAAAAGTAGATTTTTTTACATTTCGTAGTGTCGTTTTGAACACCGCAACATGAAAATATTTTTTTTAAAAGTACATAGTAAATGCAAAAAATATACTCGGATCTAGCTCTCTATTTTCCGTGCGACGCGTTGCAATTATTTGTTTCAAGGGTTGGGTTTCCTTTTTCACAGGCGCTTCTTTTCAGGCCCGGAAATAGCTTTTGTGTGACAGAGCGTCATGATCGTCTTCCGTATCATAAATCGTGGCAATCTAAACACGGTACCTGGTATTATTATATACGTGGTAGAGCCACGCTGAAGCTGTATTATATATGCAGTTCGGCCTGAAGATGACCATGCTTTTACGGAATACCAGCATAAAAAAGCATTTTAAAGATGCTGTTTATATGTTGAGAGTAGAGATTCGGTTACCACTTTACTGGAAATGAGGAATTTTATCTTAGTCTAGCCAGCCATATAGGTTCCTCCTAGTTTACGCCCCCCCCCCTCCTCCCGCCGCACGACAAGGTGGTAACCCGTTCTGGGGGGAAAGTGACAGGCTTAACACAACCTCTATTTAGTGACACTCTACAATATGGTTATTACGATATATAAGCGATAGGGTCCGTTATAGGGCACGCATTAGCGACGTTACTCAAGCATGATGAGGAAATAGCAATCTCCTATTAGTAGTTCGGTTCAATTCCTCCTTACGTAGCGCTGGCTCTCATGGCAAGGTATGTACTTCCACGTATAAGGACACGTTCTTCCCAGGGCATTTTTGCGAACGGTGAAAGCAGGATCATATGCGCACTCGTTTTTTTGCACGGCCTAGACTATTTTGATATGAAACGTGTGTTGAGACGGGAGACACCCTTGTTCCCCGCATGGTCTCTACGTTTCCAGCCATTGGTTGATGCAGTTCATCTCAACTTCTTCAACTGTACAGAGGCTTTCCGCATCGACTTTATCTTTTAATTATGGATGGTGACAAGTAGCATCCATAGTAATATTTGTTTATGCCAAAAATGGGCATTTGAAATTCGCATTCAATTACGTTTGACTCGGCGCGTCACCCGATGGTATGTAGGTGACGCCACCGGCGGGGAGGGGGGGGCGGTGTGCCGCTTCCCGGAATTCGACCGCGTGCGCCGGCATCAGTAACTTGAACACCGCGGTTTTGTCTACTAGTATGAAAAAGAGGTCGTTATGGGACGGTCGGCGCGTGCCTCCTACGGTGTTATCTTAATTGTTTTTTTTTTGTGATAAAGAGGCGGGTCTTAAAGTATGGAAAAGATTTTGTCGCGCGTCGGCCTGGTAATTGCTTTTGGAAGTTAATATTGAATTGTAACGTCGCGTTGAGTGCCTTTTTTGAAGTTGTCTAATCTCGTGCATTTTTACTTGACAACAAGGCGGATCTCATATAATTTTGTTGTAACTGTTTTGAGTATTGTTTGCGACCGCTGCGTTGGTTGCGTGCGGCCGGAGTAGATTTTGTGACGGTCTAGAATTTGAGTAAATTGTGCGCGCCTTTTTTACTATTGAATTTTTGAGTCTCGGGTAGACCGCCTCGAATTGATTCGTCTGATTTGTACGTTTCGTGACGGGAGGCTTGTATTGGGTTTGAATTATTAACTTAACTTTGATTGACATTAATTTGATTCGACGAGTTGCTTTGTGGCATTTTAATATTGTACGAAAGAAATTGGCTTGGTCGGGAGAACGCTGAACTTTATGACTCGAGAAGAGACCGCGTTCGTTCCCGTGTTTGTAATTCTGTGCTAAGTGAACCCGGAACATTGAATATTGAACTTTGATCTACTGTTCTTTACTTGTGTCGAGTGTCACTTGTTTTAATTTCAATGAACGTTGATTTGGTTGACTTTGAAGTTAATTAAATGTCCAATAAGTTGATAAACTAATACAGTTAAATAAAAGCAGAAGTTTTCAATTGGTTATCGCCCCCCTTGAGAGATCTCACCTTTGGAGAGAAGCAGCGCTTGTGCATCTGCGGTCAGACTACAACGGTCAAGTCAGGTTACATTGTACACACTACTACACAATAGTTACATGCACCTCACTTATCACCTGACCAACCTGTACCCTGTGGTCAATCCTACCTCCTAAAATCGGTAAGTTTTGTTGTGCTTGCTTATTTGTTAGCCGTTTTTGGAACCATTATCCATAGGCCATTGGGCTCCACCCTTGGTTGCTCGTCGAATGTTCCGCTATGGGCCCCGGAATAGTCGACTATTGTCGAGGCAACTAGGGGCGTATACAATATTATTACTAATAATGTTAGATAATAAAACCAAGTAAGCTAATAAAATATTATAAATATTATATAGATTTCGATCCGATTTTGAGAATGCGAATTTTCATCAGATGTCCACGTTTTCAGGTCCTAGAAAGCCGTTCTGACTATTCCCGGCTAGACGTACGGTCGTGTGTGTGTGTGTGTGTGTGTGCGCGTATGTGTGTGTGTATGTATGAATGTAAAAGAAATTGTCGTACCACACTACAGAGAAACCACATTCACAATCAAGCTTGTACGCTTATGCATCTTGCAGAAGGATATTACACTTGACTGATGGTGAAAACTGATTAATCTTCTTCAGCGACTTGAAGAATATTTTAATGGAAGCACGCTTAAAGATGTAGTTAATCTTATCAGTCATACCTCTGACATATGGTAGTAAATCAGGAACACACTCGACTTTGGCAGGCTTAACTCGTTAGCTGTGACGTAAGCGCAGCACCAACGAAGCACTAAGCTTGTCGTCGTGCAAAATTTGCTTGACTTGTTGGAGCTTGGCGGCCAACGGTAGTAAGAGTTGACAGAGGGAAATGAAATAGTAAATGGGCGCCCGCATCTTTCTGATTATGACTGAAAACAGTAAAAAGCTGCGGTTCCCAATTCGTTAGTCCATTACCACTTTTATCAGGTTAACATTATTCAATTCCATATAAATTAAAGCCTTCCCCTTTTGAAATGTCTCACAATATTTATATACGTGTACTTGATATAAGTACTTCACTCTCCAACATTTATAAAAGGTGGGGTAGTGAAGTCCTACACAGCCCAAATCCGTCTGCGGTGAGCTCCAATCCAAACAATTCCTTTCTATTGACGAGTAACTAGAAGTTGGGGACTAGACCGAAGTCTACAGCAAAATAACTAGCGAACCAGTAAAAAGAGCTAGAAGTTGGGGACTAGACCGAAGTCTACAGCAAAATAACTAGCGAACCAGTAAAAAGAGTCTGGACCATTGGTGCGTAAGCACAAATATTGGTTCAAAGTTACGCATATCTATGTATATTTACGCCCTAAAGAATACAGCAAAGTCCAGCTACCAATTGCATAGTCAGCACGGCTTCCAACCGCAAAAAGCTTCATGAATCCACTGCTGACCCGGTACTGGGGTCCCATGTTGAGCGGCTTTCGTCCGTCTTGAGAGCCTCTTCTAAAATTTGAAATTTCGTTTACTTCTTGTATTTAATAATGAAAAACGAAAATGAAGTTATATTCTCATAGAACTAATGAAATTATGTTATTATTAATTTTATAAAATAAGTAGATTCTAAAACTCGAATAAAACCGGAATTCATAAGATTTTATTGGATAGAATTGAACTTGACCCACAAGACCGTCATCTTAGATAACACAATTTATTAGACTGTGGACGCGTGAATACGATTATATTAGCATTAATCTTATGAATCATGCTTAAAAAACATTTAAAAATATAATTTATATAATTTATTTTTATTTATTATTATTTTATATTATTATTTATTTATCAAGGCTGTACTTTCGCAACGAGTACAAAAATAATATTTTTTACGTCCTTCTTATTTTCTGGGACTTTGTTGTCTAAGATTATGCTACCTGTTCAAGGAATTATGGGCTCTTTGGACTTGAGTGACAGTTAACATCACTGGTTTTGTTGTTGTACACATAATTTTCTTATAAATATATAGAAAGGCAAAATTTAAATTTATTTCTTTATATTTTTTAAGACTCGTTTGGACTTATTGCATTGTTTTTTTTATAGAATCGGGTGACAAACGAGCACACAGTCCACCTGATGGTAAGTGGTTACTGTGACCCATAGACATCTACATCTATCCTCAATAAAGACTCAAAATGCAAATGCGTTGTCACCCGTGAGGACTAAGATGGAATGCCTCTTGTCCAGTAAAAATGGTCTCCGGTTCTCTACACTCACCATAGGAAACACAGCAGCGTTAAGCTGCTATTTTACGCTGGTATTCTGTGAGGGCGTGGTCCTTCCCCGGTCGAGCCGACCCATTCGTGCTACAACTATATTACTAATATAGCTGCAGCATGGCTCTACCACGTATATTGTAAATTCCCAAGTATTAAAACTTCTTAATTTTGTGAATTATTGAGACTGAATATTATGTGTACCTAATTTTATATCGCTTTTTTATATAACTATAAATAGATAAAGGTGGCTAGATGCCTTAACCTCTTTCGGTGGCTAATTCGCCTGCCAAACGTTGCAACTATAGCAAAAATACCCTTATTAGGCAGTCTATGCAGAGGCTTATGTTAATCAGTGAACTTTCGATGACCTGTAACAGTACGTTAACGGTAATCTAGCTATAAATAATAATTAATTACCGGACATTCTGTATGTTCACAAACATACTTCTGAAGAGTATAAATAATTGAAATTTTAATAACCATACACTCTTGTTCACGCAAACTCTCTCTCTTCAAATTCACAAGTTACCCATTTCAGAGTGACCTAAATCGAAATTTCGGATGATCAGGTAAGCACTAAATCTCAAGCCATTTGCCCAGAGTCTGGGCCTCGTCCGTAAGCGACTAAGCCAAGGGTAACTCTTGACAGCGTTATGGAAAATGTTATTCATAATTAAAAGTGCATAGTGGAAATTTCTACGCATTCAGTGGTAAAGAAAAATATCATGCCGAAGCTGGTAAAACGCACTGACTTAGTTTAAAATACCTTATTCACTTAATATTATTATTGATTTATTCATCATTTTTTCTTCATTCGTTATTAATTTTGTGGTATTGAGTATTTACTTTTGTTTTTGCCCCGTAAGAATACCCACTACCCCATATCTTCCTGAGGATATCGTAAGAGGCGGCAGAGGGAAACTACAAACGGCAGAAGATGGGCAGCAGCATCTTTCATCATGAGCAGAAACGGCAAAATAACAATAAAAACTGCGTTTGCCTACCCCCTCGCCAAGCATGACAACTATGGATAAAGTAACAAAGAGACGGCGCCCCAGTCGCAGGTGGCCTCGCTATTCCTGGCTACAGTGACGATCATGGTAACGGCGGGGCAGGGGGTGCTAAGAATCTCCGGTGGAGGTTTGGTTGCAACATAAGACGACTTGACTTGCCAACATATAACGCACACAGCCTGAGGACTGACGAGAAAATCTTGGAGCTGGAAGAACAGATAGACAAGTTGCGTTGGAATATTATAGGAATAACCGAAGTCCGAAGAAAGGGGAGGACACGGTAATCCTCGAATCCGGCAACTTGTTCTATCACCGGGAACGACCATTTGTCCCAAGGAGGTGTCGGATTTATCGTCCACATGTCTCATGTCTCTCATTCATCGACACGTTGTCGAGGAGGGTTGCGTATCTTATTCTCAAAAGGTATTCACTGAAGGTCATACAGGCTTACGCACCAATCTCTGCACGTCGCGATGAGGAGCTGGAAAAAATGTGTAAGGATATATCTAGAGCCATGCATTCCTCCAAAATATACTATACGGTGTTAATGAGAGACTTCAACGCAAAACTAGGCACATTTTTTACGTGGTAGAGCCAAGCTGCAGCTATATTAGTTGTAACACGAATGGGTCGGCTCGACAGGGGTAGGCCCACGCTCTCACAGAATACCAGCGTGAAATAGTAGCGTATGATTAGGCCAAATCTTAACATTTAAAACTTGCATTCAAAACGCTCGTCTCGGCGCGTCATCCGATGGTATCTAGATCACGTAAATGCGGCCGGGGGGGGGGGGGGGCGGCCGTGTACTCACCAGTCTGCAAATTACACTTGAATAGTTAGGTCGCGTGACTACTATTGAGGCTCTTCTTGATTTTGAGTGATTAACTTAACTTCGATCGCCATTAATTTGCGTCGACGAGTTGCTTGTGTGGCATTTTAATATCGTACGAAGACATTTTTCCTTTGTCGGTAGAACGCTAAAAATTTGTGACCCAAGAGGAGATCGCGTTCGTTTTCGATTATAATTTTGTGCTAAGTGACGTTGGACTTGAGTTTACATAAAGGTGAACACCCTACCAAGTGATCGCACATCTTTGGGAGCAGAGAAACACATGTGGGTCTGCTGTCCGATTACATCGGTGACGTCAGGTTACATTTACACACTTTCGCACACCACTTACATACCACCAACTAAACCCCTGACTGTACCTTGTGGTCGAACCTACCTCCAGAACTCGGTAAGTTTGTGTTTGCTTATCAGCTATTACATAATATTTATCCATAGGCCATTTGGGCCCGAACCCTCTGGTTGCTCGTCGGGTGGATTACTCATGGGCCTTAGTCCAGTCAACTACTGTCGGGGCAACTCAGGGCCGTAACAGCTTAATTCTGCTATGTTTCGTATGGTGAGTGTAGAGAACCGGAGACCCTTTTTACTGAAAACGAGGCGTTCTATCTCAGTTATCAGGGTTGATAACGCATCGGCATTTTGAATATTATTCGAGGATAAATGTAGACATCTATGGGTCACAGCATCAACTTACCATCAGGTGGACTGTGTGCTCGTTTGTTATACTAATTCTATATATAAAAAAATAAGAGAGAGTACGGTTAGCTGAAGGTTGGGAAATTCGAAATAGGGCAACGGAACCTAAGGGGTCAGCAGGTGTCCGACTTAACGGAGAAAGAGGGACTCTTTATGATAAACTCTTACTTTCAAAAGCGGTCCCATAGAAAGTGGACTGGTCAAGCCCCGACGGTTCGACAAAAAATGAAATTGATTTCATTATGACGACTAGACGGCAACTGATCAGTGATGTCTCAGATATCGCGGGGATGAAATCGGCAGCAATCATTGCAGGGTAAGAGGCACACTGAACATAAACATTAAGTTGGAGAGGTCACGTTTAATTAAGTCAACGCCCCTCTCGTGCTCTAATCCAAAATCCCGAAAACTTTCAGCTCGAGTTACCAAATCGTTTTGAGTGCCTAGAAGATTGCAATGTAGAGGACTATATGAATGACAAGCTCGTGGAAACTGTCCATGCGGTCGGAACTAATTTTTACAAGAGCTGCCGCAGAAGAACACACTTCTCCGATCACACTCTTCACTTCATGGTTGTTAGACGGGAAATGAAGCTGCAGTCTTCTTCTTCATTCGCAATATGGCAGGTTTGAAAGATGACCTTATCACAAAAATTGATAAGGGCGTGCTTCGCTGGTTTGGGCACGTTGAGCGAATGAGTGAAGACCGAATGGTGAAGAAAATATATAGCGCGAAAGTTAATATTAAAAGGTGTCGAGGTAGACCGAGACTAACTTTCGAAGACCATGTGAGCAAATTGCTCGAAGAGGGTAGGGTCAGGAGTACTCGGGTACCTAGACGTGCATGTATGAAGAAGATAATGTATTTGAAAGAAGCGAAAGAGGTATGTAAGGATCGTGACACTTGGCGATCTGTTCTCTCTGGCTACCCCGTCAGGGATTGTGCGTGAAGTCTTCAGCAGAATTGATAGCGTACAGGCAACTGAACAGACAGATCCGCAAATGCATGCGCGGGACTTACGAAACTTCAATACAGCTCGCATTAGGGAAGTGATCAAGCAGAACCAAGGCTCCAAATTCTTTGCCAGTGATCTGTCTGCTAGAGAAAGCTAAATGTTGAAGCTGAAGACCGAGCGTGTCAGTATCATATCCGCGACATCTGAGATTTTGAGTGAGATTGAGAGGTTCTATGGACAGCTGTACACATGATTGTTGGAGCCACACGCAAGTGTGAGTAACAATCCAAGAGCAATGTTATCCGACACTATTCCGGTGATATACGTCAGTCTAAGCGAGATTAAAATGGCTCTTCAGCACCTTAAAAATGGCACGTTCCCTTTGACATCTGACCCGCGTCTAATTGCTGTTTTCGAAAGTCATTACTAATCCTCTTCAACGCCGACTCGACAACTTCCAGCCTCCCGAACAAGCCGGTTTCTATAAAGGCTTTAACTGTTTATACGGTGCTGAAGTGTTTATACAGTGGGTCTTCGATGGCTATCCGACTACAGAACCAGAATACTGAAACCAAGCCGAAATACTGAAACTGAAGCTGTTTACTTTATACAAAGCGCAAGTCCGGTCGTGCATGGAGTATTGCTGTCATATATTGGCTGGTTCTGCAAAATGCCACCTAGTAGCTTTAGAATCAATGGAAAGGCGTGCTAAGAAGCTTATTGGTGACCCAAATTTGGTTAAAACCAATCTTACTAGCCCCGAACATAGACGCAAGGTGGCCAGCCTTTCGGTTTTCTACAGGGTGTATTTCGGAGAGTGTGCGCTTCAATTGCATAATTTAATTCCTCCCTCTCCCTTCCACCATCAGACAATCAGACGTTTGGCCAGTCTCCACCCTTTCGTTGTTGACTTACCACGCATTCGAACCAAAAGGTTCGCTACGTCGTTCATCATGCGTACAGCAAAGGAGTGGAATGAGTTGCCAGCATCTGTCTCTCCATCCGATTACAGTGTGGGTGTCTTCAAGGCAAGAGTGAATAGGCTTTTATTAAGTCAGTGCGTTTCACTATTTTAGGCTACATCACCACTTACCATCAGGTGGGATCGTAGATAAGCGCTGGCTTAGTACAATATAAAAAAAAAACCGTGTACTATATACTATCCAACATACTATCCATACTGCAGAGAAGTGTTAAGGTGACGTTAAATCCCCAAAACTCTTCATCGCTGTATTGTAAGACGTTTTCAAGCTACTGGAATGGAGACGATACGGTATTAACATAAATGGCGAGTACATCACTCAACTTCGATTTGCCGATAATATAGTCCTTATAGCAGAATCACTGAAGGACCTAAGCACTATGCTCAATGACCTCAATAGTGCCTCTTAACGGAGAGGTTTTAAGATGGACATGGACAGAATAAAGATATGTATAACGTCCATGTCACACCTACCTCACGACGATCTAGACGGCCCTCGTATTTGTTTAAATATAATTCATAAAATCTGAAACTAAGCTTTTGCACGTCCACCTAGTAATTACACATCCATGATGCCACGAACGAATTGTCAATAATTTAAATTTTACATGGTATATTCAGTAGCATTCTATTATTTAATTTTATCAGTGACTTAAGGTTTTAGTTTATTTAGAAGTAAGTAGATGGCGTTATTATTATATGAAATAATGAAAACTAAAACTGTACTGTCTAATAATATCAGCGATAGAACCGAAAATGTATTTATTATATCAGTAAGGCATAAAGTGATGTCAATTCTGTTAAAAGTTCTGTTTCAACGATTTAATTATATCGTCATATGACCATTATATGAAATAGTAACGTTGTGTAATATCTTCAAACGATTTCTGTTCATTGATTTGGGCAAGCTATATCATGACATGGTCAAAAAACACTGTTAAGTAACATGAAATGACCACATCATTTCACGAAATGATAGATTACTTTATGATATATGATGAATTCTATGATCTGGCCTCGACATATATAAAAAATTTCTTTAATAAAACCATAATTATAATGAAAATTTTGCAATAATTACAGACAGATCAGTTTTAATTAGTTTACATACAGATTAGTAATTGAAATAAAAACCTTATCAATTTTCATATTTTGATAGACGTCACTATTATGTATCTATTGAAATTATTACTTTTAAAATAAAATAAAAAAAATGCTACAAAAACTAAACGTTAGAGTTCTTAAATAATTTTATAAATCCAATTATTTAGTTATATAAATATAAATTATTTATATTATTTAATTTATTAGTTACTTGATAACTAAATCGGTGTAGTTTCAAATTATTTTACCAAGTTTATAACTATATTTTAAACGTTATTTATAGATATGGAATTTTAGAAAGTCGGCCCGGGTTACTAACTACCTACATACAAAATTTCATGTAAATCAGTCCAGTAGTTATTGCGTGAATCCGTAATACACAGAAATACAGACAGACAAAAATTCTAAAAACAACTAATTTGGCTTCAGAACCTATTATTTAGTCCCTTAGATTTATTTTTTAAAGAATATATTAGAATTACAGACATGACTTTTCGACAGATTTATTATAACTATGTATAGATGAGATTGTAAAGCGGAAAGTTTTGTCCACTTACAAAACAGGTACTCACCAATTACATTAGCGATATATTTCATTTATTATATGTAATAATTCGTAATATAATTCCCCTTTGAGACCTCATAATTCATGTTTGGGTATTATTTACCTCTATTATTAATGATATTTATTTCCATACAACATATAGGCGTTTTAAGAAACTTACATAATGGCGTATGTCACATAGTTTATACTAACACAATATGAGGCCTATGTTCATCGGTGGACTTGTGAGGGGCTGTAATGATGATGACTTATAAATATTTGCTTTTGAAACAAATAATTTATCATCTAGTTGAAAAATTTACTACGTGGCGTTACGGTGTAGGTGAGGTAGGTAGGAGTATATCCAGCCACCCTCTTATCTATTTATGTCACGAAACAACAGAGCGTGCACTACCGTGTTCCGGTCTTAACCTGCACTGCTGTGTTCCAGTCTCAACCTGCAATGCTGTGTTTCGGTCTCAACCTGCACTGCTGTGTTCCAGTCTCCACCTGCAATGCTGTATTTCGATCTCAACCTGCACTGCTATGTTCCAGTCTCAACCTGCAATGCTGTGTTTCGGTCTCAACCTGCACTGCTGTGTTCCAGTCTCCACCTGCAATGCTGTATTTCGATCTCAACCTGCACTGCTGTGTTCCAGTCTCAACCTGCAATGCTGTGTTTCGGTCTCAACCTGCACTGCTGTGTTCCAGTCTCCACCTGCAATGCTGTATTTCGATCTCAACCTGCACTGCTGTGTTCCAGTCTCAACCTGCAATGCTGTGTTTCGGTCTCAACCTGCAATGCTGTGTTTCGGTCTCAACCTGCACTGCTGTGTTCCAGTCTCCACCTGCAATGCTGTATTTCGATCTCAACCTGCACTGCTGTGTTCCAGTCTCAACCTGCAATGCTGTGTTTCGGTCTCAACTTGCACTGCTGTGTTCCAGTCTCAACCTGCAATGATGTGTTTCGGTCTCAACCTGCACTGCTGTGTTCCAGTTTCAACCTGCAATGCTGTGTACCGGTCTCAACCTCCACTGCTGTGTTCCAGTCTCTACCTGCAATGCTATGTTTCGGTCTCAACCTGCACTGCTGTGATCCAGTCTTTACCTGCAATGCTGTATTTCGGTCTCAACCTGCACTGTTGTGTTCCAGTCTCAACCTGCACTGCTGTGTTCCAGTCTCAACCTGCAATGCTGTGTTCCGGTCTCAACCTGCACTGCTGTGTTCCAAACTCTACCTGCAATGCTATGTTTCGGTCTTAACATGCAATGCTGTGTTTCGGTCTCAACCTGCACTGTTGTGTTCCAGTTCCAACCTGCAATGCTGTGTTTCGGTCTCAACCGGTACTGCTGTGTTCCAGTCTCAACCTGCAATGCTGTGTTTCGGTCTAAACCTGCAATGCTGTGTTCCAGTCTCAACCGGTAATGTTGTGTTCCAGTTTCAACCTGCAATGCTGTGTTTCGGTCTCAACCGGCAATGCTGTGTTCCAGTCTCAACCTGCAATGCTGTGTTTCGGTCTCAACCTGCAATGCTGTGTTCTAGTCTCAATCTGCAATGCTGTGTTTCGGTCTAAACCTGCAATTCTGTGTTCCTGTCTCAACCTGCAATGCTGTGTTTCGGTCTCAACCTGCACTGCTGTGTTCCAGTCTCAACATGCAATGCTGTGTTTCTGTTTCAACCTGCAATGCTGTGTTCCGGTCTCAACCTCTACTGCTGTATTCCAGTCTGTAGGATAAAGCAAGGGCAGGCTTGAAAAATTCTAACTTAGACCTCAGAGATGACAATATAGCCTTCTTTGTTTGAAGTTGTTTGCACCTACCGTAGGCAGTATCATGTTGACTGTAAGTTCATTTTAGTTTTATAAAAAAAAATAAAAAAGTTCATCTAACTTACAGAATATCTATAGCGTGCAATACAAAGGATATCAAATTCTATGAATAAAATTTTCTTATTCCCACAACCGTTTGTAATATTTCCTTTGTTTAGGCCAAAAATTGGCAATTGAAATTTGCATCCAATAACGCGCTCTCGGCGAGTCACCCGATGGTATCGAGGTGAGGTAAATACCGCGGGGGGGGGGGGGGGGGGGGCAGCGTGTGCCGCTTCCCGTTATCTCGGCTGTGTAGGCTGAGAACAGTGACTAGTAATTATTGTTGTAACCGTTTTGAGTATAAGTTGTTGCGCGACGGTCGGTTGCGTGCCTCCTACGGTGTTATCTTAATTTGTTTTCCTTGATAACGAGGCTGATCTCATCTAATTATTGTTGTAACCGTTTTGAGTATTGTTTGCGACCGTTGCGAGGTCGCGTGCATAAAGAGACTCTAATTTGTGTCGTTTTTGTTAGTACGTTTACGTAACGACGAGGCGTTTATTGAGTTTGAGTGGCTAACTTAACTTCGTTTGCCATTAAATTTACGTCAATTTGTAAAGGAATGGCCTGTTGAAGTGCCATTGGCAATATTTATTTTGCTTGTGTGGTATGTTAATATCGTACGAAAGAATTTAGCTTTGTCGGGAGAACGCTGAACTTTGTGACTCGGGAAGAGACCGCATTCGTTCCCGTGTTTGTAATTTTGTGCTAAGTGAACCCGGAACATTGAATATTGAACTTTGACCGACTGTTCTTTACTTGTGTCGTGTGTCACTTGGTTAATTTGGATGAACTTTGATTTGGTTGACTTTGAAGTTAATTAAATGTACGGTAAAGTTGATAAACTAATATAGTGAAAATAAAAGCAGAGGTTTTCAATTGGTGAACGCCCCCTGGATGGATCTCACATTTGGAGAGAAGCAGCGCCTGTGGATCTGCAGTCCGTCTCCAGCGGGGATGTCAGGTTACACATTGTACACACTACTACACACTACTTACATGCACATCACTTATCACCTGACAGGTACCCCGTGATCAACCCTACCTCCAGAAATCGGTAAGTTGTGCTTGCTAATTTGTCAGCCGTTTTTGGAACCGTTATCCATAGGCCATTGGGCCCGAACCCTCGGCTGCTCGTCGAGGAGGCTACTTTGGGCCCTAGCCAAGGCGGCTTTTGCCGGGGCAGCTGGGGGCCGTAACATCCTTTCACATTCGTTTTATCGATTTGTGCTACATTAACATGTCTAGCCTATTTTATTTTCACATCAACGGCCAAAGAAAAAGAAACAACTTTTTATATTTTTTCTTTACACAAAATGCTTTTTTAACACGCTCTTAACTACTACTACTTAATATACAAACAAAATAACTATACTCTTTATAGTGTCGATGAAAGACGCAATACCTCGTATCATCCTGTGGGTGGCGAAAGAGGCGACAGAAGGAAACAAACCAGGAGATGGCAAGCAGCGTATTCCTAGGAACAACTAGAGAACAAAAAACTGTAGTTTTCAACCCGCCTGTTAAACTTAACAATTATGCCAAGTAGCCTCTTATTTTGCAGTCCATTCGCAACGACACAAATTAGGAGATAGAAGAAGCAATCTCTTTACGTCCAAGAAGATGTTAGCGCGGTACTGTTATCACCTATCGAATCTACAAACTACAAGTTATAGCTACCGCTTTACCTCGAGGCGTTCACAATTGATAGGAATCCTATTCTCCTTCTAAGTCTGTTAGGATATACCTTATTACCCATTTCTGCCGCCAAGAAACAATGTTTGCACTGCTGTATACTGGTCTAAGGGTTTGTATATAATATTATAACAGGACCAAAATAAGAAATACCCATCTTGTTCCTCAGAGGAGAAATGTTATTTGTAGTTGTTTGCAGGAGTTCCATTTTCATTTGGCTTTTTTCTTTGTTTCCATTAAAAAAAAGTATATGTCTTTTTACTTTGATTCAATGATTCTATCTTTATATTTTAAATTGTGTATCTATAGAGATACTATACCCAATTCGTAGATTGATCGAAATGTCATTAAATTTTATCCAAAATGGAGAACATTTTTTAAATAGTTTCTCTGGGTTAGTTTTTGAATTTCTTTTGAGCCTCTTTTAAATATAAGTATATTTTTTAGACCCATCAATTTTCTAAATTTCACAAGCAACATACGTGGACGAAACCGCAGACTGATTGATCGTTAATAATAAAACACTTTTAAAGTGGTTCTGTTCACCGCTTAGAATTGAGCTCGACCTTTCTACCCTAATAAGAGTTTATTTTTCTAAATATTCTTCAGTATAAATATATTTAATTTAGTAATATTGTATCATCAGTCTAACAAATTTCAGTTTTATATTAATCATTAATTTTTGTTTCGATTTGAAAGCTTAGCGACGGAGTATAATGAAAGGAGTAAACAACTTTATCTCGTGTGAAATTTAATCTTGATTATGTTAAATACTTAATCTACGTTAGTTAAGAATGTGGTAACTCATCGCTACACTCATTTGCGTAATTTCGAAAGAAAATAACGCTAAAACACTTACTTTAATGAAACATTACATCATGTAATAACATATAATATAAATACGATCTTCACCCAATGACAAGTACCTTTTTTTTACCTTTACCTGACTTGTGACTCGCACTTTAGTTTGCTAATACAGAATGCTATGTGAGTGAGCTTGATTTTGCGGCACAAACACAGAGCGCTACCTTGCGACTTTGATTATAAGTTGAATTTCTTAATTTACACTAATTTTACCCCACAGAGGGAGAACATAGCTCTTTTCATCACTCGCTGAGTAGTTTCGTTAGTGGATTTGTCGCTCCGTTTAATCCCCCTACTTATTAATGTTTCAGCACCACATGTAAGTACAGTGGTAGAGCCACGAATAGGTCGACTCGATCGAGGTAGGACCAGGTTCTCACAGAATACCAGCGTAAAATAGCAGCTTTATGCTGCTGTGTGTCGTATGGTGAGTGTAGGGAACCGGAGACACTTTTACTGGAAATAAGTCATTCCATCTTAGTCCTCAGGGGTGACAACGCATCTGCGTTTTGATTCGCAAACGAGGATAAATGTAGATGTCTATGGGCCACAGTAACCACTTACCATCAGGTGGACTGTGTGCACGTTTGTCACTCGATCCTATAAAAAAAAAGTCTTTGGACTGGCCCGTGATTGGAACTCTTTTGGATACATCTATGCTATAACTAGTCAAAATATACTTCAAAGGTTTTTTTTAACTTTGACATTGTCAGATTGGCAGAGAATAATCGGTTAGGCGATGGAGCCCTTACTCGTCGATTGTGTGTTGCGTATAAGCGACTATGGAATATACCTGAAAGATGTTATAACTTTTCCGATAGATGGCAGTATAACCATCACGTTAACGCCAGACGTAAAATACTACTAGATACTATAGGTGATGGGACTCCTTTTCTGCTTAATAGTATGCAGGGGGTATTTGAAGTCAAAATTTTTGGAAACAGGCTCCCTCTTACGACGTTTCTCGAAAAAAGTTTGGCGCCATGTTTAATAAAATGTCAACAGGTACTCTATTGTCAAATGTCAACATCGCCACTTTCTATTAGCGTTTAGCGCCATTATGCATCACGTTCACGAGATTTAGTTTGTTAACCTAATAATTTTCTTTGTTCTTATTAATATTTCTGTTACATTGCATTTATTACTGCTATATCGTTCTTAGGATGTCGTCACGAAAAAAGATTTGTTACGCTTTTACATTTTTATTTCTTAATTAAAGATAAATGTAGAAGTTCATGGGCCATAACATCGACTTACCATCAGGTGGACTGTGTGCTCGTTTGTCACCCCTATCCCTATCGGGGCACGCACAATGTCAGAGTACGTTTCCGTAGTTATCCTGTCTCAATCCGTGAATTTAGAAGAGGACTTCTTAATAATATGAGTATATTAATTGAGCTCATGGGAGATTAAGACACATCTTCTCATTAGGCATTCCTCAAGACTTCAAACAAAGATTATTCAAGCAGTGCGTGTTCTGATATTTAGACGTAGTCCTTTGTATGAGGAAGTTCAAGATTGCTCGCCACATTTGGAGAGGGCTATGATTGGGGTTTCTCTGAGTGATAGCTTTAAAATGAGGATATCCGCAGAAGAACCAGAGTACCCGACATAGCCTAAGGGATTAGTAAGATGAAATGGCAATGGGCTGGGTATTTAGCTTGAAGAACCGACAAGCGATGGGAAAGAAAGGTTCTCGAGTGGCAGCCTCGTATTTGTAGAAGAAGTGTAGGGCGTCCCGTACTAGATGGAGTGACGACCTAGTAAAACATGCACGAAGTCGATGAATGCAGATAGCTCAGGACCGTGCTGTGTGGCATTACTTGCGAGAGGCCTATGTTCAGCAGTGAACTTTTGGAGGGTTGTAATGATGATAATGATGATGATGAAGTGAGTTCTCGGTATGGCCGCTATAAAGACTAAGAATAGGCCCAAATAAGACGAAGTTAACTGAAGGACTTATTTTCCAAGCAGACTTATAGGTAGTGGTATTCAAAAAAGATTTAAAAAAATAACGATTTTAAAAATAATACAATCTACATTAAGTCATTCACATGTCAATAACACAAATATGGTACCATAATACTATCCCTATATATACCCTAAGGCATAGATATAAGACCGTAACGAACCTTCACGTAAACCATCACTGCCCTAAACTAGCCAGCTCACCTCCGCAGCTTTCACTACTTGGTTGCCGAAGGCGACCAGCCTCTGTCACTACGGCTCGCACAGATGCCTACGATTTGCCACGGTGGGCGGGGGCTGCACTTCCCGCAGCGCCAAAGCCGATGCAAAAGTAACTTTGGGTCCATATTTCTGTGTAAAAAAGTGAGGTGAGATTCTAAATGTCGTGTCTGTTTGAAGAATTCATTCATTCAAGTCATTACAAACAGAATGATGTGTCTGTATGTAATGTCAAAATAACAGCTTTTTTACTAAATGCATATGAAAGTATATACGGTACTTAGAACAAAAACACAATTTTTATAGTTTTTGTCTGTCTGTCTGTTTGTTTGTTTTAGCAAATCTCTAAAATGACTGGAACTATTTTGACGAGACTTTCACTGGCAAATAGCTGATGTTATAGGGATAACATAAATTACTTTTATTTTAGAAAAAGAATTAGGGTTCCGCGCATAAAAATTAAAACCCATGAAATCCAATCGTTATAAATTACACGCGGGCGAAGTCGCGGGGAACAGTTACTTAGTATACGAGAATTGCTCTCCATGACAGCCATGGACTCATAATAACTTAACTACTTAATTTTAATATTGATAAGATTTTTTATTCAATTTTATAAAAAAAAAGGTAAGTCTTGGAAAAAGTTAACTCCAAAGCTTTTTTTTTTGAGAAAAAATATAATAATATAATTCGTTACCTCGTATTATAATAATTGATTGGGCAAAGTTTCAAAGATGAGATTGATAGGACCCCTCATTTATGAAGTTATTGAAGCGACATAATTGATCGCTGACGATTTAAATTAAACGAGATTAAAATGTATACATATTAAAATATTTTCCATCCTAATGGCTAGGTTTATTATTGAAAGTGAAAACGACTTAATAACAAATTTAATATACATGATTACTGTATGTGTATTATATGTATCCTATATAATATCATCATCATCATCATTACAGTCCTTCACAAGTCCAGAGGCCTCCCCCAAGGAATGTCACAAAGCACGGTCCTGAGCCACCTGCATTCATCAACTTCCTGCATATCTTACCAGGTCGTCACTCCATCTAGTGGAGGGACGCCCTACACTTCGTCCGCCGGTACGAGGCCGCCACTCGAGAACGTCTCTACCCCATCGGTTGTACCGGTTCTTCGAGCTATATGGCCTGCCCATTGCCACTTCAGCTTACTAATCCGTTAGGCTTTGTAAGTCACTCTGGTTCTACTGCGGATATCCTAATTTCTAAGTTTATCACGCGGAAACACTCCGAGCATAGCCCTCTCCATAGCTCGCTGAGCGACCTTGAGCTTCCTCATCTGGCCAGCTGTGAAGGACCACGTCTCAGTTCCATAGATCATCACTGGCAACACGCACTGGTTGTACAGTCTCGTTTTCAAGTTTTGAGGTATATCTGACGAGAAGATGTGCCGTAGTTTCCCGAACGCTGCCCAACCGAGTTGAATCCGTCGATTGACCTCTCGGACGAAGTTGGACTTACCTAGGCGGACTATTTGTCCCAGGTAAACATACTCATCAACAACTTCGAGCTTAGTGCTCCTAACAACTACCGACATAGGTGTGACATGGCCATTAAACATGATCTTTGTTTTTTCCATGTTCATCTTAAGACCAATCCGTTGGGAAACACTATTGAGGTCATTGAGCATAGTGCTTAGGTCCTCCTGCGATTCTGCCATAAGGACTATATCATCAGCAAATGGAAGGCGAGTGATGTACTCACCATTGATGTTAATGCCGTATCCATTCCACTCCAGAAGCTTGAAACGGTCTTCCAATGCAGTGGTGAAGAGTTTCGGGGATATAACGTCACCCTGTCTTACACCTCTCTGCAATTGGATAGGTTTCGTACTCTGGTTCTGTACTCGGATAGCCATCGTAGCCCTACTGTACAAGCACATCAACACTTCGATATACCGACAGTCAACTTGGCACCGCTGAAGGGACTGCAGCACCCCCCAAATTCGACGGAATCAAAGGCTTTCTCACAGTCCACATACGCCAGAAATAGTGGCTTCTGTACCATTTGCCGAAGGGTATGTATGTGGTCTATAGTGCTAAAGCCTCTTCGGAAACTGGCTAGTTCGGGAGGCTGGAAGTGGTCAAGTCTGCGCGCGAGACGATTCGTAATGACTCTCGAAAACAGCACAAAGACGTGGCTCAGAAGGAAATCGGTTTGTAGTTTTTCAAAAGAGCGTAGTCACAATTCTTGAAGAACAAGACCATCACACTTCTGCTCCACGCCTCCATTGTAATGCCACCATGGAGGACGGAATTAAAGAGCTTCTGAAGGACTTCAAGTACCGGTTTTCCACCCGCTATCAGAAGCTCCGCTGTAATTTCATCCTTGCCTGGGGCCTTGCCGTTTTTAAGGTGCTGGAGAGCCATTCTAATCTCGCTCAGACTGACGTCTAGGATATCATCGGAATAGTGTCGGCTAAGGCTCGCTCTTGGATCGTTACTCACACTTGCGTCTGGCTCCTATGATGATGTGTACAGCCCATAGAACCTCTCAATCTCACTCAAAATCTCAGGTGTCCCGGAAACGATGCTGCCACACTCGGTCTTTAGCTTCGACAGTTGGCTCCTTCTGGCAGGCAGATCTCTAGCAAAAACTTTGGAGCCCTGGTTCCGCTCGATCGCTTCGTCAATACGAGCAGTATTAAAGTTGCGTAAGTTCCGCCGCATGCATTTGGAGATCTGTCTGTTCAGTTGCCTGTATGCTGTCAAATCTGTTGAAGAATGTAGCTTCATATCCCGTCTAACAGCCATGAGATTAAGAGTGTGATCGGAGAGTGTTTGTGTTCTTCTGCGGCGGGTCTTGCAGAACTTAGCTCCGACTGCATTGACAGTTTCCACGAGCTTGTCATTCATATAGTTCACTGCATTGCAATTTTCTAGGCACTGACGAAATGGTTTTGTAGCTCGAGCTGAAAGATTTCGGGACTTTGGATTAGAGCACGAGGGGGCGGAGCGTTGACTTCATTAGACGTGACTTCTCCAACTTAACGCTTAGGTTCAGTGTGCCTCTCATCATTCGGTAATCGCTGCCGCTGCCTAGGATTTTGTGTGGGTAGGTTAACCTTTAACTATTTTTGCTGCCAAATAGCGGTGCCTGTACTTCTTCATTCCAGTATGAACGATATAGGGAGCCAGTATAGCTTTAGGCTGTAAGAAATTCTAACTTAGTCTTCAGATACGACCATGCTAGCTTTCCATGTTTGAAGTTGACAGCAGGTGTTCATACTGTAGTATCTACTTACTATCTCATGAACAGTAAGTTCGTTTGTCACGTTTTTATTTCAAAATATAATATATTGTAACACGATAGTACAAGCTTTACATTTTTTTTTCACTTCGTTTACAAATACACGGTAGCGCTAACTTTCAGCGCGTCTAGTAGCAGAAATAACAAACAGAGTGCAAGAGTTGACAGGCATACGAGTTGCGTCCCATTTTAACATTCGTTTGTAATGAATAGTGTGATTAATAAACATTTTTTTTCTTTTATCACGTTACTCCCACAATAGCGTGTTCCCCTGCATCATTGAGGCAGTATACATATATAAATTGCACACGTTCAAATATCCAGAATTATTTTGTACATACAACTGCAATTTTTAAATTGTTTATGTTATATTTTAACTTTTATCTGGAAATTAATCCTTAATTGTGATTTAATAAAGGGTTATAATATACACATACAAGTGTATATATAAATGTATGTAGTATAGTAATGAAAAATCATAGCAAGTCATAAAACACAACAAAAGGTACATTAGTAGCGGAAGCCTCAGCGCAGCGTCTAGTAACGTATGCATACAAGCGCAGGGTTTACCTACATTAATACAAAGAGAAAATAACGCGATATTTAGTACTGCAGACGCAGGCACAGTCTTTTTTACCGATTTCAAAAAGGTGGATGTTTTCAATTCGAGTGTATTTTTTTTGTATGTATGTTACGAGATATTTTCGCAGATTTTGATCCAATTTTGATGATTCTTTTTTTATTAAACAGGTTATACTTCAAGAGTGGTCCCGAATAAGTTCGGAGAGAAAAACTCGACCCCAATGGTAGCAAATAAATCTTTTTTTTAGCAATTTGAAATCTGTTTTTACTTTTGTTAAAGTTATAATTATTGATAATCTTTTTATAACAAAAAGTATTTAACCCATAGTTTTACTCTTACTGATTTAAAATATGAGCTTTTGAAGTATATTCCATTTGAAAAATATATTTTAATATTATATATTCATTCATTGGGGGAGGCTTATCTTTAGCAGTGGATTTGTGACGGGCTGTAATTACTATTCATTAGTACTCACAATACTAATATTCCCCGTAACCACTCCTGTTAAGCATAAACAATTTGTGTTAGGGGTGGTTCACAACAGTTGTCGAATGGCAGATTTGAGCCGATGTGTAATGGATGCATGTATTTAAAAATATTATATTTTTATCTTTTATGGGAAACCAAGATAAAAATAACCAAAATAAATCAATAATAATTATTATTTATACAGACACGCTTGATATAATTATATTAATACGTAAGTACACAAATACATGAGACGTGGTCCTTTACTGCTGGCCGTATGAGGAAGCTCAAGGTCGCTCAGCGAGCTATGGAGAGGGCTATGCTCGGGGTTTCTCTGCGTGATAAACTTAGAAATGAGGATATCCGCAGTAGAACCAGAGTAACCGACATAGCCCAACGGGTTAGTAAGCTGAAGTGGCAATGGGCCGGCCATATAGCTCGAAGAACCGACAACTGATGGGGAAGAAAGGTTCTCGAGTGGCAGCCTCGTACCGGTAGGCGAAGTGTAGGGCGACCTCCCACTAGATGGAGTGACGACCTGGTAAGACATGCAGGAAGTCGATGAATGCAGGTGGCTCAGGACCGTGCTTTGTAGTATTCCTTGGGGGAGGCCTATGTTCAGTAGTGGACTTGTGAAAGGCAGTAATGATGATGATGACACAAATACATATTGTCGTCTCGTGGGTGTCATAAGAGACGACAAAGGGAAACTGAAAGTTAAGATGGGTGGCAGCATTTACTTAATAACAAACCACCTGCTAAGCGTTGAAAATATTGTAAAATTCTTCCTATGAGGCAATCTATAGGGTAGGCCTATGTTTAGCAGTGGACTTTTACAGGCTGTCTTGAATGAGTGAATGAACACAAATACAAATAATTACTTAGACATACATATAATATGCATCAATGTCATAGAACCATTCTATATATTCTACGTTAACTTTTCTTAATTAATGAAAACCAATATCTTAAGGTAGCCTCAAATGGTATTTAGAAAGCCACTGCGAGATTATTTCTTAGTTCAATAGAACCAAAGTTGAACTAGTAGAACACGGACTGCTGATACAATATTTTCCTGATTCACTGGTTTGGTACGTGAGCGGCATCGGAAACACTTAATTTGTGTAAAAAGAATTTGTATAGATTTTGCCGTAGCAAATAAAATATTTCTTATTCAATTTAGGAACATTATAGCAGTTAGCTTACTGTAATAGCATATTTTAAATTTGGTAAATACAAGCAGAGTACTTTGAGGCTGGTTTTCTGCGGGTATAAATGAATATAATATATAATTTACATAATTTCATTTAAAAATTGGTTAAATTTTACTATCCATCATATATACACTCACTTATTTAGGATTTTTTTAAATTGTGATCAAAATAAGAATCTTCTTAGTAATTTTTTTCACTATAGATATATTATTAGATATATAGATACTTTTTACATCACCTAGCCTGTTTTAATGATTGTCCAGAGAGATCAGGCGCAGGTCCAACGGTTTTACGTACTTTCGGGGGTAAAATACCACCTGTCCGGGCTGCTACTGAGAATTTCTGATTTTGGCTGACACATTATCAGCAGTCACATGTTTCACCATTAGACTAACAAGGCAGTCAACACAATTAACAATTAAATGTCACAACGTTGCTCCAATCGCAAATTTTTCGAGTGTATGATTTTGATGAAGTTAATTTTAAAATCTGTTATAAAAGTATCTGATCTGTGAAATATTTTCATCAGCGGTAAATGCCCAGTGAAATATAAATAACGATTGATTAGGCATCGACACTAGAAAACGTATTTTTTTAAATGGAAAATATTCTTTAAAGTTTTATCAATCTGGTGAAAATAATTAAGAAACAAAAAACTATTGCACTGGCTTATTTAAGTTGAAGTTTAACATGAAGGCGTAAAAGTTAATTATTTAAGACTAGCAACATACCCCGGTTTCGCCTGGATGGAATCTATAAATCTTTTAGATTGTAAAAATAGACATCAATGACCATTTATTTTATCGATCTTTCCATTTGAAAAAAAAGTCCAATTATTTTTAGTTAAGATCTCTCCTGAAAGAACCATAATCACAGATTGAAGTCACAGCCTATCTACGTCTCAGAACTGATCACAAGCCTCCTCTTATTTTTGAGGGTTAAGTTGTAATTATATCGCCGCCTTGCTCCAGGGCGTGCTGGCAGACTTCAAGTCTGTCCTCAATATATTTTATTCCTCTGACGTGCAGGCTTCCTTACGATGGAAAACTCATTCACCACGAAGTACGCCAATATGCTAAACTCAAATTTTACACTCTGGTAATTATATGTTTATATGGTGTATAGGCAGCAAGAAAATCAGCTGTTCAGTTTTTTGAATGAAGTCTCCGCAATAACTCGATCGCTCGATACCCGTCTGTCAGTCAACATGGTGCACTGCTACATGTAAGATTTATTTTATAGAATAAGGGTGACAAACGAAGACATAGTCCACATGATAGATGTAAGTGGATGCAGTGGACTATAGACAGTTAAATCTATCCTCTATTAAGAATCAAAATTTAACTCGTAAAAGAGGGTATCCGGATCTCTACACTTACAATACGAAACACAGCAGCATTAAGCTGCTATTTTACGCTGGTACTCTGTAAGAGCGTGGTCTTTCCTTGGCCGAGCCGACCCATTCGTGCTACCACCATATACATAGCTGCAGCATGTTTCTCCCACGTAATGGGTATTCATAGGAAAAAGACGTATTGTCGATTACGAGTAAACCAGCGATCAAATCGTAAAACGATTAACAAGTCAAGCAAACAACCTCTGGTCACGTCGTTCGAATTTCGATAGACACAGCTATGTATATAACAGATTACTAGTAAGTACCCAGCGATTTAAAGAAAATTCGGTTTTCTTCCTTTTATAAAAAATCCAAAACAACATATACGGGAACTTTTCTGAATTAGAAAATTTGTTATTAACGAAAAACTGTTTTGAGCTTCTCTCAAACGAGTAGTGCATGAAAGTTGTAATTACTATAGTTGCTAGAACACGTACCAGCTTCCTTTTGTTTTTTTAATGAGAAATAATGACAATATAATTACATGCAATTTGCAACACATTATAATAAAAAAAATGATTGTAATGCTTAACTATAATTTTAGCTCTTGGGTAGATTAAAAATAAATTTATGTAGTACCTAATGATTTTGACCGTCATGTGTAAATTATTTTTTTGTTTCTAAACTTATTCCATCTTATAAAAAAACTTGATTTATTGATAATTTCGGGCTTAAACTACGGTTTATGGAGGTTTCTTTTTGAATGAATGATTTAGCTGCGACTCCACAGTCTTTGGAAAATTTCACATTTTAAAATTTCATACTTATTTGTTGTAATATGTTCTGGATTAAGCCTGATACTAATAATAAACTACTTTTTGTAATAATACATTTATATGTATTTCTCATTGTAAGTGCATCATGTTCTTTTCGGAAATACGAGTATGTATTTTAAATTTGTAATTAAAGATATTAAAATTCATCATCATCATCATTACAGCCTTTCATAAGTCCACTGCTGAACATAGGCCTCCCCAAGAAATGCCTCAAAGCACGGTCCTGAGCCACCTGCATCCATCGACTTCCTGCATGTCTCACCAGGTTGTCACTCCATCTCGTGGGAGGTCGCCCTACACTTCGCCTACCGGTACGAGGCTGCCACTCAAGAACCTTTATTCCCCATCGGTTGTCGGTTCTTCAAGCTATATGGCCGGCCCACTGCCACTTCAGCTTACTAATCCGTTGGGCTATGTCGGTCACTCTGGTCCTACTGCGGATATCCTCATTTCTAAGTTTATCACGCAGAGAAACTCCGAGCATAGCCCTCTCCATAGCTCACTGAGCGACCTTGAGCTTTCTCATACGGCCAGCAGTGAAGGACCACGTCTCAGATCCGTAAGTCATCACTGGCAACACGCACTGGTTGTACGATTTCGTTTTAAGGTTTTGAGGAATATCTGACGAGAAGATGTGTCGTAGTTTCCCGAACGCTGCCCTCCGAGTTGAATCCGTCGATTGACCTCTCGGTCGAAGTTAGACTTACCTAGTCGGACTATTTGTCCCAGGTAAATATACTCGTCAACAACTTCGAGCTTAATGCTCTCAACAACTACCGGCATAGGTGTGACATGGACGTTAAACATGATTTTTGTTTTGTCCATGTTCATCTTAAGACCTATCCGTTGGGAGACACTATTGAGGTCATTGAGCATAGTGCTTAGGTCCTCCAGCGATTCTGCCATAAGGACTATATCGTCGGCAAATCGAAGGTGAGTGATGTACTCGCCATTGATGTAAATACCGTATCCTTTCCAGTCCAGAAGCTTGAAAACGTCTTCCATTGTAGGGGTGAAGAGTTTTGATATTAAAATTATTAACCCGAAATTCACTTTAAAAAATAAAAATGATGTGTCTAACCCAGTTTTTCACCTCCTTTTAATTAGCGGCTTTATTTTCCTTACGCGGCGGTCAGCCATCGTCGAGTGTATTTCTACTGATGATGCCTGGTTTTGAGGCAAAACACATATCGTATTATCGATGCTGATGTGTTTTTCCTAATGTAGTGGTATTGAGTTGTATTGAGAATTAAAAAAAAATAAGTATGATATACGTAATAACTATGACAAATGTAAAGCAGTCTTTTTTTAGGACTTTATAGGTAGCAACAGGAAAGGCTGCTCCAGTGTGTGTTCTCGGATTTCTTCATCATCATCATCATCATCATTACAGCCCTTCACAAGTCCACTGCTGAACATAGGCCTCCCCCAAACAATGCCACAAAGCACGGTCCTGAGCCACCTGCATCCATCGACTTCCTGCATGTCTTACCAGGTCGTCACTCCATCTCGTGGGGGGACGCCCTACACTTCGCCTACCGGTACGAGGCTGCCACTCGAGAACCTTTCTTCCCCATCGGTTGTAGGTTCTTCGAGCTATATGGCCAGCCCACTGCCACTTCAGCTTACTAATCCGTTGGGCTATGTCGGTCACTCTGGTTCTACTGCGGATATCCTGATTCCTAAGTTTATCACGCAGAGAAACTCCGAGCATAGCCCTCTCCATAGCTCGCTGAGCGACCTTGAGCTTCCTCATACGGCCAGCAGTGAAGGACCACGTCTCAGTTCCGTAAGTCATCACTGGCAACACGCACTGGTTGTACAATTTCGTTTTAAGGTTTTGAGGTATGTCTGACGAGAAGATGTGTCGTAGCTTCCCGAACGCTGCCCAGCCGAGTTGAATCCGTCGATTTACCTCTCGGTCGAAGTTGGACTTACCTAGTCGGACTATTTGTCCCAGGTAAACATACTCGTCAACAACTTCGAGCTTAGTGCTCCCAACAACTACCGGCATAGGTGTGACATGGACATTAAACATAATCTTTGTTTTGTCCATGTTCATCTTAAGACCTATCCGTTGGGAAATACTATTGAGGTCATTGAGCATAGTGCTTAGGTCCTCCAGCGATTCTGCCATAAGCACTATATCGTCGGCAAATCGAAGGTGAGTGATGTACTCGCCATTGATGTTGATACCGTATCCTTTCCAGTCCAGAAGCTTGGATTTCACTTGTCCTTAAAATAATTTATGACATGCAGATTTCAGTAGTAAATATTTTTACATCGCCACTACAAGGTTATATATTTATACTCGTATTGCATACGAATTAAAAAAATAAAATGAAAAATCCAATAAACAGAAGTAGGAGAAAAATATTACTAACTATCTGTTCCTCGTGACTTCGCCCGCGTGTTTTTAGGGTTTTTAATTTTTTTGTGCGGAATCCTAATTATTATTCTCAAATTAAATTAGCCTAAGTTACTCCTTATAACATCAGCTGTGTGCCAGTGAAAGCCAGCCATTTCGGTTAGCCGTAACAGACAGACAGACAGACAGGCAAACATTTTAAAAATTGTGTTGTTATATGTACCGTATATATTTTCATAAGCAATTAGTTAAACTGTTGTTTTGATATTACAAACAGACACAATTTCTTTATGTGTACATAAAAAATATCAAAATGATAATATTTTTCAAAATACGAGTAGCTACAGTATATAGAACAGACGCAACATTTGACCTACTTAAATGATTTAAGTTGATACTTTACTTCATACAAGAGAACTAACGAGGGAGTAAATAGCTTTTTGTGAACAAGAAGCAGTATAAAATTTTAATTACACGTGTTTCAAATTTCTTTAACTATTTTAAAGTTTTAATTTAAAACATTAAACACCTAAACAAACTTTAAATATAATATAAATTTAAAAAAATGTATTGTTCTCAGTGGCATATTAAAAGATGCTAGCGTTCGGCGTCACCATCAACATTCTCACTATTATTACAGCCCTTCAAAAGTCCGCTGCTGAACATAGGCCTCCCCCAAGAAACGCCACAAATCACGGTCCTGAGTCACTTGCACCCATTGCCTTTCTGCATCTCTTACCAAGTCATAACTAAGTATATCTAGAGAGAAACCACCACATGCCTACTGGTACATCTACTCGATAACCTTTTTAGCCTCTCCGAGCTTAATTTTTTTATATAATAAGGGTGAGAAACGAGCACACAGTCCATCTGATGGTAAGTGGATGCTGTGGCCTATAGACATCTACATCTATCCTCGATTGAGAATCAAAATGCAGATGCATTGTTATCCTTGAGGACTAAGATGGAATGCCATGTTTCCAATAAAAAGGGTCTCCGGTTCTCTACACACACCATACGAAACACAGCAGCATTATAGTTGCTATTTTGCGCCGGTATTCTGTGAGAGCGTGGTTCTACCCTGGTGGAGCCGACCCATTCGTGCTACTACTACTACTACTAAACTACTAATATAGCTGCAGAATGGCTCTACCACGTAAGAAATGTATGTTCAGCAGTGACTTTAAATAGGCTATATGAATAAATGGAATAAATTAAATGGAGAATTCATGTTATCTGTTGTTCAAATTATCACACAGCCCCATTGAGACATTGATAAAAACAAAACACTTCTTGTTCTAATCAATGCATTGAAACGGGAAAATTAAATCAACTTCAGATAATATCGTGTAAAATGAATGCAAGACGTAATAGCAGAATAGGTATTTATAGTTTAAAAACACAAATAATGTAACAAAACCTTTTGGAATTCCTATTAGCGTTCTGAACAAATTTAAAATTTGCTTTCATTCCTATGACTCGAAGATATTTCAAGAAAGTATATTTTTAATATGTACATTTAACCTTTTTTTTAATACAATAGCTCGCTGAGCGACCTTGAGCTTCCTCATACGGCCAGCAGTGAAGGACCACGTCTTAGTTCCGTAAGTCATCACTGGCAACACGCACTGGTTGTACAATTTCGTTTTCAGGTTTTGAGGTATGTCTGACGAGAAGATGTGTCGTAGCTTCCCGAACGCTGCCCAGCCGAGTTGAATCCGTCGATTGACCTCTCGGTCGAAGTTGGACTTACCTAGTCGAACTATTTGTCCCAGGTAAACATACTCGTCAACAACTTCGAGCTTAGTGCTCCCAACAACTACCGGCATAGGTGTGACATGGACATTAAACATGATCTTTGTTTTGTCCATGTTCATCTTAAGACCTATCCGTTGGGAAACACTATTGAGGTCATTGAGCATAGTGCATAGGCCCTCTTTATAGAGTGCATTATTTATTAGGAGCCACTGCAATGCTAATTGAAGTTTACATACATCTATTTGAAACTCCCTAGAACGTTCTAAATTTTCACGACTTTCTACTACAATCACTAATCCAGTTTGATTAGGTTCAAGCGGAAGTTGCTCCGCCAGTTCGACCACATCCTAAACAAAAATAATTGCCTGCCCTTTGCACCAGTCTTGGCTCAAACGATTTTGAACTTTTATTATTTTAAGAAATGGCACTACCTACTCTGCAAATAAAACGTTTCTCAATTTCCGATAAGTCATCGATTTCTGTAGGCATTACAGCTACCGACATTTTATTCCAATAGGCCTACGGTGGAGTGTTGGTTTTTTAATATTATTTGAGCATCGTGAACAAGTAATAATATTACCTAAAGCTACCAATTCATTAGGGAAAATAGAGTCTAAATATGTAGTTTGCAATATCGTACGTTGCTGAGGGTACAAACTTTTTTCGAATATTGAACACGGCAAGTCAGCATAAACATTAATCGCTTTCTTAAATTTTTCTGCATTACACATAAACATCCTTTTCTGAAGTTAGCGATCCCATGGCACACGTTGCATATTGACGCGACCGGGAAATTCAACGGTAAGAATGACAAGGAGGAATAGATCTTCATCATCATCAATGCACTCACGAAGTACGTGTTACTTCGCCATACCTTGCACATTGACTTCTCTAGCAGCATCAAGGCACTGAAAGACTACATTTTGCTCTTCGGCGCACCAAATCGAGGACCAAGGACGATGCTTCGCAAGCAAAGAGTACTGGGAGTTGGTAAATATAAAGCTCCATTTAATTGTGACAGTTAGCTCACGAGCTATTGGCCTGGTTGAGTGGGAATCCTGAAGAACATGATTACCACCGCAGATACCAGCAACCGTTCATGGCAAGACACTCAACTAGATTTGCAGCTCGCGCTTAACTGCACCCAGAACGGCGTTTTTATGGTGAGTTGACTGGAGTTGCTCATAGGTAAAGTTTTTAGACCTATAGAGATAATGTTTGCTGATGGTGAGGAACCAGAGGTCGATATCGACAATGTCTGAGCTGAAGCAGTAGGAAACATGGAACGCGAGCCTCTGCTGAAGACAAAGCCCGATTCAACAGCACCAAGGCGATTCTGTGTTGGATATTATGTTCTCTTGCAGAACGAAGAACGTTATCAAACTAAGCTTGACCCAAAATACAAGTGTCTATTTAAAGTTGCGGAAGTCCTGGAAGGTGATCGTTACGTTCTGAGAACCGTAAGTTCTAACCGAACGTACAAGTACGCACATGGTAGGTTGCGCCAGATTCCTGGCAGTACTTGTGTCTATGACATTGATTCTGACCAGTAAAATGTTTTAGTAACTGCCGAACAGTATTGCCTTTTGTTTCGTTCGCTTTTGACTCGCAATGTCATGACTGTGCTAGCTATCGGATACCGGTTGGAGGTTATCTTGAGCTATCAGATACTGGTTGGAAGTTATCTTGAGCCATTAGATACCGGTTTTTTTTCCACAAAGATCAACACCTTTGTGGTAATCGGCAATTTTTTTTGGCCGGTTGGAGGTTGTCTGTAGTCATCAGGCACCGGATAGAGGTTTATGAAGGTCGGCTGTCTTGTAAGCATACCACCAGTACCAACTTTACATTGAGCTATCAGATACCGGTTGGATGTTATCTTTAGCTATCAGATACCGGTTGGAGGTTATCTTGAGCTGTCAGGCGCCGGTTGGTGGTTGTCTGTAGTCATCAGGCGCCGGTTAGAGGTTGTCTTGAGATCAATCGGACGCTGGATGGACGCGGTCTTCTGGTCTATCAGACACCGAACGCAGGTTTGCTAGAGCCTCTGGCAGTTTACTGTTTCTAAAGTTTTGTTCGACAAGGTTATTTACTTTGTGTGAATTTAATTTTCTACTCCATTGTACCTTTGATGTTTTTGGGTACGTTTAAATGTAACTGCTTGTAGAGTTTGAACATTACAGTTAGCTTATTTGTGGTCAGGTTGACCAAGCGGATGCACTTTTACTGTGGTGATCCCTTTGCTCTTACTAAGTACTTCCCCATAGGAGGATGTGTAAAATGTCAAGATGGCCATGTCGAAGCGTGAGCGTACTAGCGCCGCGTCGGGAAGCCATCGATAACTTTCGTTTGTTTACTTTAGTTTGTATTCAGTGACAGTTTTGTACAGTCCACGTTGTGATATGAGATGATGAATATTTGAGGGCTAGGTTGTGTAGGTCCAAATCATCATAGGAGATGATGGCTGGTCGATAGGACGCCTTAGCTAGTGTTAGTTTACATGAGGTGAAACTTAATCTACTTGCGTATATGTGCGAGTCCCTAAATGTCCAAAGATAGTGTACCAACTCATGTCAGGGTGAACGATCGGACGAATTGGTGACTTATACTATTTGTTACAGGAACGCATGAAGATACACGCCCGAGGACGGTCGTACGTCAGGATGTCCGTGTCGGAGCATCTATAACATATCGGTTAGATCGAGGTGGAAATGAGGGTATATCGATAAACCCGCACTTGTTTGTGTAGTATAAAGTTAACTATAGGCGCCGTGGGAGAGAGATTCTGCTTAAGTCATTCTATAAGTGTAGTCATTCTACTAGTGCTAAGACAGTGTCGTGGTTCTGTTCGTTGTTGTAATTCTTCTAGTGCAAGCAAGGCGGATTGGTGTTGCTGAGAGGCTGCCCTGTTACATTGAGATAAGTAGTGTTGTTGTCGGTTTGCATAATTTGATATTATCATGTAATTACGTATCTCACGTTACACTGATGTGTTATCGTGGCGGGGACGTGTTACGTTGCGGTCGAACTGTAATTTCACTATACTCAATGTATAGTGCGTTACGTTATCTTATTACTGACTAGCTTCTGCCCGCGACTTCGTACACTGATCCTGTTGCTTATGCCAGCGACAACGGGATTGTCAATTCGAGACGTTCTAGATCTTTCATTTTTGTAAGTCAACAGGAAGTGCCCATCAGAATAAACAACTTTTGCTAAGAGGTCATTCCTATATATGTTATAGTGTCGCTGAGCTTTGGATGGAGTGTAACTCCTTGTGTGTTATTAAGTTAATATATTGGTAATATTGTTTAGATCATGTTCACATGAGGCTTAAGTAGGTATAGAACAAAAATACTTCAGCGCAAAGCTTCCGGGTTAACTATGTTGAAAGTAGTAAGCAGTTCTAGAACTGCTAACCCGGGAAAAAGCGACGTACAACTGACCATGCGAGAAACAACTGACACCGAGATCTACTCCAGCAACACGAAAAGTCTGCCCTTGAGCCTTATTAATTGTCATTGCATAACACAATGATACTGGGAATTGCGTTCTTTTAAATTGGAATGGAAAATTATTTGATATTATGGGAATTCTGGGAATAAAGACGGTTTCTCCTGAACCGCAACCTGTTAAAATTTGAGCCTCGATTATATTTTGTTGCAACTGGGTTACTTTTAGCCGAGTTCCATTGCAAAGTTGTGGGGGTCTTAAATTTCGGAGCAGAATAATCGGAATGCCAATTTTTAAACAAATTTCATGAGAAGGAAGTCCGGGCATATTTAAAGAATTTAAAAATTCTATCGGGTAATTAGTGGCTTCTTGTTCATCGAACATTCTATTTATTGAACTATAAACTTTGCTTTCTCCCTGTATATTCGACAGTATTTTGTTATTAATCTCAGATGCCTGGTCATTGCGAGGAGTTAAAATGGATCTTTCGCATAGCCAAAAATTGTCCCTATTTAATATAATTGTTACGTCACCGTAAGCCGACGATATAAGATGTGGTTGGGATTGCACTATACAACATATCTGAGGCGTCAGAAGAAGTTTTCCTTGGTGTAGTTGTGGATAGGTACCTTCCCCAATCTTTAATAATTTATCAGAAAATTGACGATCATCCGGGTTATCTCCAGTTCTCACTCGCATGTTTATAGTCAAATGTACCGATTGTATATCACGCCACAAATAAGAGCTTTTTAGGCAAGCCCTAACCTCATCAGCTCGGGTTCCCCGTGGTATTGCCGGTAAGGTTTGTCGGAAATCACCACAAAATAAAACCGTGATACCGCCCATTGGTCGATCATTTTGTCTTATATCCCTTAAAGTTCTGTCTACCGCTTCTACTCCTTTTCGGTGGGCCATCGTACATTCATCCCATATGATTAAATTACACTCACCTTAGCTTTGTCGCTATTTCTTGAAATACTACAGGTTGGACTTTCCGTGCGATCTAAATCAATTGGTATTTTAAACATAGTGTGAGCAGTTTTACCTCCTGGTAGTAATGTTGCAGCTTTACCTGATGAAGCCACGGCAAGAGCAATTTTTCAAAAAATTTGTCAAGAAGGTTTTCCCACTTCCTCCAGGTGCATCTAAAAACCATATTGTTCCCAAATTATTCTGAACACTCTCGCACACGCGATCATAGACTGAACGTTGTTCTGCATTTATCATTGGGACACCGTTTTCTAATGTTGCCAGCAGTTCCATTGAGTTGTAACCAATCTCTGCAGAATATTCCCTATTGGTAACCTCTCCGACTGAGTTTGGTGTTGGCAAACCATATTCACAGAGTGATTTACCACCTACTGCTGTTAAGTCTTCCTGAAGAGCTAATAAGCACAGATTTATGGCAACATCACGAAAATTATCATTAGTTGCGCCTTCATCATTGTGAGATATATTCCGAAGAAAGTCTTCTGCTAATTTTTCTTTATATTTTTCCCATAATTGTACAGCATCTGACAAATTACAAAATGTGAGTAATGTTACAAATAAATGGCGTAACCGTCGTGGATTATCACTAACAGGATTCTGCTAAAGCGTCATCCCAATGCTGATCATTTTCAAGCAAACGACGCGCTTGGCAAGCTGCATGATAAGTTGGATAATCAGCATCGTCTACTTTTCTCAAATCTATAAATGATGTTGGTCCTCGCACTGTATGTAATAATAATCGCAAATAAAAACACTCAGCGTTGTTAGGATGAACGGTATACACTCTACCAATAACATGTTCTTTGAAAATACCTGACTCGCCATCTACAGGCCTGCCACGGCGTCTACGATTAAAGACACCTCGTTGCTTATCGTAGGTATAATACGATGGAACTTCCTCATACAAAAGAGATTTTGCAAAATCATCAGTTTGGCAAAGTCGAAAGAATGCTAACAAAGTTGTTTGTCTAGGGTTCTCTAATCGTTCTGTAACATTTTAGGCGTTGAAATATATACGTTGACCGCCTTCAAGATGAACATCTAGATGAGTCACAGGTGGATATCTTTCGTGAATGTTGAAACTTAAGATCCGCCACACAGCTTCTGAAGAGCTAATATATCTGCCTGACTGAAATCTAGTAACTTCATCATGTTTCTTTTCTCAACGCAAATGTAGCTTGGTCACTGCTCTTGTTAATATACTTACAAATATATTTTATTGACTCTACACTATTACACATTTCAACATTTATGTGAGCTTGAAATGCTCTAGACATCACAGAGGAATACGGAACGACCCACCTATTATCTAAAGTAACCTGTTGTCCAGACACTCGCTTTTCAACAGTAAAACCACCATTGTCTCTTGAACGGCGACGATATAATGGGTATCCATCATGTCCTGTTACAGTTTCATCCACTAATGCTTTTGGAAATCTTTTAGTGCAACGACCGTCTTGCATGCAAGGAGCATTCCCGTTAAATGCACCACATGGACCATGTATCATATGAGTTTTAACAATGTCGTATAACACGGGATCTGCAATCGGATCTGGAATTTCAGCACTGATTGAACTGTCTAAATCATTAGGTTGAATCTTATCTTTTAACCAAAGCAGGATATGTGCGTGAGGTAAGCCGCGTTTTTGCCACTCAACACTATACATATAACACAATACATCTCCAAAAATGTTATCTTTGGTAAGTAGATCTATCATTGATTTTAATTTTAAATGAAAAACTCTTGCGATAATATCATGGCGGTCATGCGGTGCTTGACCCTTAATAAGCTCCCGAGTGATTTCATCCCACTTGGGATTGGTAGTTATAGTAATAAATTAGTCGGGACGTCCATATTTCCTTACGTAACAAAAAGCATCTTGAGTACGTTCGTGCATGTAGCGTAGACCAGCAGTAAAAAAAGAGGCTAAAATAACTAAACGGCCCATATTCACCGTATCATTATCTTGCTGCATGGCGTCGCGAAGGTGCACGTATTCTTCAGCGCGCAGCTGACTTTCATTAGATCGTATATAAACTAATCTTTCGGTTTCAATTTTTGCGTACATGTCAACAATAAACTGATTGAATAAGCCACGAAAACGTTGAAAGTATACAAATCTATTCCGTCTCACTTGCAAGTGGTAACAATAAAATTGAAAGCATGACATCTTTTTATTATAATTAGGTGCGTCTGTATGCGGATCAGTTTGGTATAAAGCGAAATTATAACCATCTTCCCCTCGAGAGTATATCAAAGGATATTACAAACTCTCGTAAGCCCTGTGGGTTTTGTAAATACGTTGCAAACGATTGTCTCTGGAATGGATAACGATATCACGCCTACCACATTCCTGGTCGATCAATACTACAGCAACTTCATTAGTGGATGAAACGTTATAACGCCCAGGGTGTTCCTGAGTTGGACGCCTATCGCCATTTATAACAATTTTATAATTGTTATCACCATCTTGAGGAAGAGCTTCTAATGCCGATTTAAAACTGCATACATACGAATTAACCTAATGCAACATGTTCTGAAGTTGTGAAATAAGTTCAGTATTTAAATTCGGGAAATATTGATTTCTTATATTCGACTGTTCGTTGTAGTCGGATACAAAATATATTTGAAGAAACTTAGGTTGGTCTTCAGGCAAAAGGGATCCTATCAAATGGTAAACCTGACCTTGTATCTTAAAAGTAGGCATGAAAGGACCTTCTGAGATTTGTTGGGTTGATTTGAAACGCACTATTATAAGTGCGAATATTGTCTAAGAACTGTTTAGATTGCACATGTTCCCCTAAAAGTAGTGACTTCAAAGGTTCCGGTGGATCTCCGAACGAAGGCAAATGTATTTTACCTCCAGAACAACAGAAACCAGCCGACTCCTTACTCCACTTTGAAGCATTACAAAAAGAACATACTACGTTCATATCGCCTATTACAGAAGATGATCTGTAATCAATTGTGAGGTTTTAAGCAAACCCACTTTTATATTTGTCGGACCACGCCACCGAATTTGTAGATTGATCTTCTATGTGTACATCTAAGTCATTAAGACTATGTCGAAATCTGTCTGCAGTAAGACGGGCCTCTCGCTGTTCGTCAGTTTCAAGAGACCGAATATTTTCTATTCTTAATCTTTTATTAGACAAACTTATTAATCGTTCTTGTCTCAAAGAGTTGTAATATTCGCGTCCCGACTCTAGTCGTTGTTCATGCTCACGTTTATCTTCAAGAGATCGAATAATATTATGGTGCACCCTATCGTTTGTCAAACGATCTTCACTTTGTGTAAAAGTTTCAGATTCTCGAGATAAAATATAACGTTCGCGATCAGCTGTGATACGTTATTCCCTCTCAGTGTAGATTTCGGAATCGCGGGATAATGTATGTCGTTTGCGGTCAGCTGTGAGACGTAATTCCCTCTCAGTAAAGGTTTCGGACTCACGGAATAGTACATGCCGTTCGCGATCAGCTGTGAGACGAAGTTAGTTAGTTAGTTTAGTTACTTTACGACGGGCTGTTTTCCGCAACTCCACGTCTATGCGCGTATTTTGCGTGTGGACAGGAATAATATACTTATTCGAGCCATGAGATCTCCCCGAAGAAGCTCAATAGTCCTTTGATGTTGCATGTAACTTCGGGGAGTGATCTCGGCGTGCCGAGATATATAGCCCTGTACGTAGCGACCTCCGGACATTTCAATAGCACATGGATCGCCGTTTCTTTTTCCCCCATACATGCCCTGCACAGGGGACTATCTGTAACACCTATAGTAAATAAATGCTTGTTAAAGTAGCCGTGTCCTGTGATAGCACTTGATACTATCCTGATCTGCGGCTTGTTCAGTCTCATTAGAACTTTGGTTAAACGACTGTTTATTTCAGGCAGGGCCTCCTTAGCTTGTCTACAGTCTACTAGGTTTTTCCAAAGCTGAGCGTGTAGATTAGTGAAGTGTCTACGTACCAGTGAACGAACATTACCAAAGGGGATTGGTATGATTGGTTCCGGCCCTATAGTGGCCAGAGCCGATCCTCTTCTGGCCAGTTCGTCTGCTGCATCGTTGCCTCTGGATCCACTGTGTCCCTTTATCCATTGCAGAGTCACATTGTTGTTTTTACATACCTCATTTAATCGTTGATGGCATTCATATATTAGTCCCGAGTTCACCACATTGCAACCCAGAGCTTGTAGTACCGCTCTACTGTCGGTTAGTATTCTGATGAGGAACTCATTAACCTTCCTAGCATCTATTGCTATGGCCGCTTGAATGATACCCATACATACTGCCTGAAAGACTGTGTTATGGGTGCCCAGCGGTGTGAATATGTGGATATTGAGGTCTTCAGAGAAAGTTTCAGAACCTACACCTTCATTTGTTTTAGAACGATTGGTGAAAACTCTAAGCTCTTTTGGGCTTAATCTTTCCGGTTGGCTGGTTTCATTGAATTGTATCCTATATTTCTTATCGAAAACAAATTGTTTTGGAATCTTATCGTACTTGGCTTGTAAGATAGGAATTTTTGAGTGAATTCTATCAATTATGCCTGTATGAGGGACACTATTCCTAAGATTTAGGGTCTTGAGTCTGATGGCAGCTAAAGTCGCTTCTTGTTGTATATGTAGATGAAGCGGGGTTAGCTCTAGCATCGCTTCTAAGGCTGCTGTTGGCGTAGTCCTTATGCAGCCTGTGGCAGCCATACAAGCCAGTCTCTGGTAGCGCTGAAGCTTCTTTATAGTGGTGGCTTCGTTTGTCTTGGTCCACCATACCTGAGCGCCATATGTGATCATGGGCCGGATTACAGTTTTGTACAGCCACAGTATGATTTTTGGCGTCAGTTCCCATCTTTTGCCACTCATGTTTCTGCATTGCCAGAAAGTTGTACTAGCTTTTTTGATTTTGTTTTCTGTGTTTATTCCAGTTAAGTTTTCTGTCCAAGGTAAGACCTAAATATTTTACCTCAGAGGATAACTGGAGTTTTGTGCTGAAAAGACTTGGTAGATGATAGTCATTCAGCATTCGTTTTTGTGTGAACATAACTAGAACCGTTTTATTTGGATTGACAGTTAAGTCGTATTCCCTGCACCATCTCTCCACTATACGGAGAGCCGCTTGGTTCAGGTCACATACTATGCTTGCTATCTTTCCAGAGGCCAGGATTGTCAGGTCATCAGCATAACCTACTGTGTAGAAGTGATTGGCATTTAATTTGCTGATGAGTTCATTAATGACCATATTCCACAGGAGAGGTGAAAGAACCCCACCCTGCGGGCAGCCTTTCTTAATTTGGATTAGTTGAGATTCACCAGCAATCTTTATCATTCGTGTACTGTGCATGTTTACTATCCAGTCAATCAGTGCCGGTTCAACTTTATGTCTACTGAGTGCACATTGTATGCTGGAGAAGTTCGTTCTATCAAAAGCACCTTCTATATCAATGAAGGAACGTAGACATATTTCTTTGTTTTGGATGGCCTCTTCAATCTTTGTTATTACCTGGTGAAGTGCCGATTCTGTTGATTTGCCTAGACTGTAGGCGTGTTGCTTGTCGTGTAGTGGTAAGTTCATTAGCGCCATTATCGCGTATATTAACTTATTTTATATTCCCGACGTTTCAAGCACTTTACAGCACCCATGGTCACGGGGTACTGAGGTGTATGACGTCCTAATGTCATAGTTAACCACGGCTTCCTTCAGATTAAAAAATATTAATTTATGTTCCAATCTACGCAATATGAACTTACAGTATCATGAAGTCTTGCAGTTGGGTTGGAATTTAATTTGGTTAATTATGGGATCCCAAGCAGATGGTAGCACCCAGCCATCTTCTCTATTGAAATTAGGATGTTTTTTGATTTCTATAGCCTCGCGAATCATTGGAAGGAATCCGTGTTCTTTAGTGAAGATTTGTGGTCTATCAAATCAAATGTAGTGACGAGGGCGATCCTGTACGTGTTTACAGACTGCAGACTTCCTGGAGCGTCGATTCTTCACATCAGCTATGTGTTGTTTAACGCGGGTTTTTATGGATCTTTTAGTTTGTCCTATATAAGAGAGACCACATTCACAATCAAGTTTGTACACTCCTGCATCTTGCAGAGGAATATTACACTTGACTGATGGTAAAAACTGACTAATCTTCTTCGGCGGCTTGAAGTATGTTTTAATGGAAGCACGCTTCAAGATGTAGCCAATCTTGTCAGTGACACCTCTGACATATGGCAGTACAGCAGGCACTCGCTCTACTATGGCCGGCTTCACTCGTTCACTGTGACGTAGGCGCGGGACCCGAAGCTTATTGTCGTGCAAAACTTGCTTGACGTATTGGAGCTCGGCGGCCAGGTATTTACTGTCACAGATCCCTCGTGCTCTCTGAAACAAAGATTTACCCACGGTACCTAACTGTGAAGGATGATGTTGAGAATCACCGTTTAAATAATATCTATCTGTATGGGTCTTTTTTCTATACACAATGGCTCAAGTTGTTATCAGGATTCCGAATTACTAACACATCTAGAAAAGCTAAAGCATTGTTGCCTCTAACTCCATTGTGAACTGAATTTTAGAATTTAAGGAGTTAAGATGGTCTAAAAATGCAGTTACTTTATCCAAAGGTAGAATTGTGAAAGTGTCGTCTACGTACCGCTTGTAGAATCTTGGGTTTACGGGAGAAGTATGCAGGCCTTTCTCCTCAAAGTCCTCCATGAATATATCGGCGACAATGGGAGATACAGGTGAGCCCATCGCCACTCCATCTACTTGCTTGTAGAACTCCTCCTTCCAAATTAGGTAACCAGATGTAAGGCAGTGTCTGAGTAATTCTGCATATTCTAAGGGCATGTTGTTTTCCTCTAGCCTTCTAGTAACAATCGAGATGCAGTCGTCAAAAGGTAAGCATGTGAACAGAGACTGCACATCAAAACTGACCATAGTTTCATTGTCTGCCAGATGTAGGTCTTAAATCTCGCTGACAAAATGCATGAACGGTAATCTAACAAAAACGCTCCGATCTACATACCATAAACAAATCCATAGACACATCATTCAGTGAGTTAAAGGTAGTTTTAACGAGATTTGATTATAATGTTTGCATCGAAACATTAAATAAATGAGAAATTAATAAATATAACGAATGCAAAAAAATCATATAGTAAAATATCAAAAATTAACGACCAAATTAAATGTCAAACATCGGTGTCAACTGCCGCCGACTACGAATGCGGATCATAGATTAAACGCGGTCTATAATCTGTCAAAACAAACTCTGGATTGAGCAACAATTAGAGTTTTATCGAAAGGCCTTAATTTTGCTATAACACCGAAAAAATAACCCTACGAAGAATTTATCTGTAGTGTCGAGGACTGTTTATTTAAAAACCATATGCGAAAGGAAGATTTGGAAGCGATACGTCAAGACATTTCGTCTATGTTACGTCGAAGTTCAGCGCCAAAACCGAATCTACTAAAAGATGAATTTAAAGCGTTGAATAACCTACGCAATAAACCAGAACTCACGATTCTCTGCACAGATAAGGGAACTAACGGAGTGTCGCATAGCAACCTGTGCAAAATTGTAAACGCTCCACTCAAAACTTTGCGTGTGTATGATGCTGCGGAATAAAGGGCTCATAAAACCTTATCGTGATCTATTTACTAAACAACGTAGTAACATTTCATACCACAAACTCTAGTTTCTTAATTCTGAGTATTAAAAAAATGTATGATTTTTGCATAATATATATTATTTGCATAATTTACACACACACACACACACACACACACACACACACACACACACACATATATATATATATATATATATATATATATATATATATATATATATATATATATATTTATATATATACTTTATTGCAAAATCATCATAAATATAATATATTACTTGCTAAAATTTATATCGAATTTTCCTTTTAGCTTTCCCATACAACTAATTTACAACATACCTAAATAGATCACATTTGACGTGCTATAATTAGTGAATGAAACCCAAAAGTATACCTTTTCGTATTCATTGTCTTTTTAAATTGTCAAATACAAAGCGAGAAAGAATCATAAATACAACCCTGAAAATTAAAAAAGAAATCATGTACAGTCAATTCTGGCAACATTGCCATCAGGGGTATACTGGTATAAAATTACAATTAAAATGGAAAACGTAACGTTTTTCGAGATATGCCATTTATTGTATGAAAATACAGTAACTAATTGATAGCATTGCTTTCAAAATGGCAAGATGAGAGTTAGTTTTGGCATTTTATTTTAACGCAGATTTGTGCCGGTGAAATAATCTCTCTCTTCAGTGCTGTGCTCTAGAACTTTTGTTGATTTTGTTTCCAATACTGAATGTAGGTATCCATATCTTTGCAGTAAAGTAATGTTAATTGTTATTAAATGTAATATATCGTTTTAACATGTTGGTCTTAATATTTATCTATAAAACTAACTTGGCAAAGTTACTATACTAGTAATGCCACGATGTGACGGTTACTTTGTCACGTTTTGCTACAACCAAGTGTTGTCGCTTTTAACCTGTATTTTTAACCGAATACAACTATTTAAATAATGTGTTCTGTAGTTGACATTCTACGTATGTATGTTTGTGTCGATGTTTCACAGTAGCAGTCCAATAGACCGATCGGTAAGATCGGTCTATTGATGAAATAATGAGTCGTCAGTCAATTCATATTTATCAAAAGTGAAGGAAAATAAAAGAGAAATCTATATTAATTTTACTCGTTTTCGGGCATTAATAATATTATTACTACTCAGTATTTTTCATTATTTCAACTAAGTGTATTGATATTAATTTGCACCTAAAAAGCAGTGTCATTTTTTATGATTTTTAATGTTTTGCTATTGTGGGAAACAATATTTAGATTGATTACTCTCTATTAGCTCATAAAGCCGACATCATTTTATTACGACCGACTTGTAATAAACTTTGCTATTTACAACAATATTAAAGGAGCAAATCATAACTATGAGTTTTGTGTATTTTATTATGAGATAAACTTATCTTGATACTTGTAGTTAAAACCTATTATTTTCACTATAAGCCCTGATGGCAAAGTTGCCACAAAGTGAGGTTAACTTAGCTTAGCTTAGCTATTTTGTCTATTTGATATTAACAAGTCTTTAAATCACTAATAAATACCAAATCTATAAAGAATATAATGTAACATTTAACAGTGACGCCCAGTCTGACAGTACATTTTTGTTGGAAAAAAGGGTCCTAAACTATTAAGTCCTTCCAAAAATAATAAAGTTACCAGGTATACCGTGAATATCTGAAATCGCTATTCCACGGTATTTGTCTGTCAACATATAAAACAAATTTCAAGATATATATTTGCCTTGAATTATTCAGGAAAATACACACAAGTTTAATGTTTCCGATTACAAATATAAGCCATGAAATAGTTTATCTCAAAGTATAACACACACGGTACAAAAATAACTATTTAAAAAAACATGGTAGTCACATGCACAAATGTATGAAACGTGGGTTCAACCCAGCTGCTGACGCAAAACTAACCAAATGTTTTAAAATGTATAACTACGCAAAGTTATATTATCAATTCAATAAAAGAATTTGCAGTAAAAAGAGTGAACGCAGTAATTCTAAATACCTCGAAACATGCACTCAAACGTATCTCACAGAATACCAGCATCAAATAGCAGCTTAACACTGCTGAGTTTCGTATGGTGACTGTAGAGAACCGGAGACCCTTTTTACTGGAAAAGAGGCATTCCATCTTAGTCCTCACGGGTGACATCGCATCTGCATTTTGATTTTGAGGATAAATGTAGATGTCTATGGGCCGCAGCAACCACTTACCATCAGGTGGACTGTGTGCTCGTTTTTCATCCTATCCTATAAAAAAAATGCAGCCAGTTTTAAAACCCCTCAGAATTAGGTCCCCTTACTTTTAGTTGGTTTCAGCATCCTTTATTTAGTCCACTGGACTAGTTTCTTATAGGAAATATTATATGTTTTATTATATGTATGGACAAATTAAACTCAAATTATACTTGAGGATAAGTAAATATGATTACCATTGTATTCATTGGTATAAATTAAATGTATGTGAATTAAAACAAAATGTGCAATATGAAAACCATTCTTATAACTTTTAAGTATAAATCTGCACACAATATCATTTTTGAATTGCATTGCATGCATTGTTAGAAAATAAAATATTATAACAGCTTTTAATTAAAATATATACCATACATATAAATGCAACACTGCCTATAAAATTGGTATTATATGATTGTTTTATGGTTTTACTTCGATATTCCTTGGTATAAATTCTACATCAGCATTTGATGGTCTAACTTGAAACTGTTCTTTCTTATACTTAACTTCATAACCTTGAACGAGAGTTTTTATTGTAAAGTATCGAAGAAGATATATGAAACCAGTCATTATTTGAATTCTAGCAAATCTTTCTCCAATACAGATTCTCATCCCTCTTCCAAAAGGCATGAAAGCAAGATCAGTAAATGCTTCAGATTCACGTGAAAATCTTTCCGGAATAAATTTGTCAGGTTCTGGAAAGAGTTTCGGATCACGTTGAACTTCAAAAGGACTAAATAATATTTTTGTTCCTTTCTCTATTTTGATATTCCCGACGGGTAATACGGAATCTTTTACACATTGTCTTCCGAGTAAACCAATAGGAGGATACATTCTCAGGCCTTCATTCAGAACCATTTCAAGATATTTTGCATCAGACAGGCACTCATATGTCAGATTGTTATTATACTTCTTAAAAATATCATCTATTTCATCATGAACCCTCTTCAATATTTCTGGATTACGACCTAGTTCAATTAACGTACAAAACAAAGCTAATGCACTTGGTTCAACACCGGCTATGAAAAAGAAAAATGCTTGAGCCGCCATAAGCTCATCAGTGGGCTCAATGCTGACTCCAGTTTCTTCGTCTTTTATCTCTCCTTTCTTTTGCAAATTTACACATATGTCTGCAAAATCAGGTTTCTTCACACCTTCCTTTTCCCTTTGTCGTATCAACTGTTTTACAGCATTGATAAAAAATGTTTCATGCTCTGCGAATAACGCTAGTTTCAACTTCCCGAATAACCACGGACTGACTAGTAAAAGTGAAAACCTTAAATTTGTCCAAAATGTAGGCACGGCCGCATTTTGGGCCATACGAAGAAAAGGTGAATCAAAAATGGACTCCGTAGTAATACCAAATATTGAAGCGCCAATTGCTGCACTACAGAAAGTAGAGAGGGTTTCAAATGCATTTCCTTTTAACTTCTCTGGGTGATCATTCAAATATTTTACAAAGTCTTGCGCACTTTTGTCCATAACAATGTACATATTCTTGAGTTTGGCGACACTAAATAAAGGTGTCATATTTTGCCGCATTAGCTTCCACCGCTTGCCGTTCATAAACGGAATACTATCAGCCAAACGGTCTCCTGGTGGTACTTCAACTCCGTTGTGATAGAAGGACTCAAAATCCACTTGTACAATATGCCGTATGTTTGTAGCATCCCTGACGAGTATTGTCGGAGTACTTACAGAACCAAAACCAACGGCGGGTGCATCAGGGTATTTTTTGTAAATGTCACCGAGTACTTCAAAAAACGCCCGCTCACCAAACACGAAGTCCCAAAACGGACCCCAGATTTTATTCCTTGGATAAAAGGGAACACCACGTCGTTTCCAGTAATTTTCGTTATATTTGCCAAAGTAATGAGTGTAACCAAGCACTAAGGCTATTAATAAAATTAACACCGGAATTAACATTTCGATGTGTTATTGTGATGCGTATAATGTTACAAAATGACATGAATGCGAGTAACTCATTCGCTTATATAGTAAGAGACCTATTATCTTGAGGTAATTGGACACGCTTTTAAGTACGTATCAAGTTTACAAACAGTCAGCAAATAATAAACTAGTAATAACTAAAGTCTAAATTTATTATTTTATACATTTTTGTTCTGTATAAAATATTTACTCGTACTTGAATTATTACCGAAGATATATTGGAATTTTCTTAGTTTTAATAAATGAATTATATAAGAATCTTCATAATCATTACAGGCTTTCAAAGCCTGCATCTCTTACTAGGTCATTACTCCATCTAGTGGGGGCACTATTGTTATTTTATTTTATTTCTATTTGACGTAATTAATTTTTATTTATAAGAATATTAATGCGGTTGAAAGGTTGACTCAACCAGATAAGAACCACGCTCTCACTCAAGAATTTCAGCATATAAAAGGCTTCTATGTAGCGTATGATTTGTGAGGAAAAGCCGAGATATATTTTAAGAAATAAAGCACCCCATTGCAGCCATCTGGGGTCGAAACACATCCGCATCTACATCATCAATCGAAGATATATGGAGGAACAATATAAGTATTTATGGGCTATAGCAACAAAATAACATCAATAGTTAGTCTGTGTGTTCGTTTATCAATGTCAGTGAAATAATAAATTAATTGCTTCATTTTTTTTTTTTTAGGATAAGCGTGACAAACCAGCACACAGTGAACCTGATGGTAAGTAGTTGCCCATAGACATCTACATTTATACTCGACTACGAATCAAAATGCAAATGCGTTATCACGTGTGAGGACTAAGATGAAATGCCTCATTTCCTGTAAAAGCAATGTCCAGTTCTCTACACTCACCACACGTGGTACTTTGTGAGAGCGTGGCCCTTCCCCGGTAGAGCCGACCTATTCGTGCTACAAATATACTACAAATATAGCTGCAGCATGATTTTACCACTTATAAAAAGAAGTAATATTACTCTTACAGAAATAAAATAATATATATTATATTGTGTTGTGAATATTTTAAGGAAAATGCTGTCAGACACTTGTCTTGTTTTTATTGTTGACATAATATCTCATACTTTGTAATACCATTTTTAAAGATTTCTGCAAATTCACTGAGTTTAATTTGAAATAAATTACCCTGCATTACGTCTACAATGTTAGCATAGTTCATCTACATTACTAAAGTACAAGGAAAACAATTTTGGAAATTGTATTTAATTCATAATCTACGATTGATAAGTATAATATATGGTCTGCAGTGTTTACTTGTGTTTACTCACAAGAGGCGACCTCTTACCTGCGGGATGATGTAGGATAGTGGATATTCTTACAAAGCCACTAATCGGCCACTTACTGAACATAGGCGTGACCTAAGCAGACACGGTCCTAAACCATACTATGTTCACTTTCCAATAACGACACCATGTACGCTTCATCAGGTCGCCTATCGATGATTTAATAATGCGTATTTGTACGCGTGTCTAAATTTAAGTTAATATTTTTAAAGAATAGGGGTGACAAGCAACCACACAGTCTTTCTGATGTTAAGTGACTTCTGTGGCCAATAAACGTCTACATTTATCCTCAATTAAGAATTAAAATGCAGATGCGTTGTCACCCCTAAGAACTAAGATGGAATACCTAGTTTATAGTAAAAAGTGTCTTCGATCCTTTGCACTCATCATACGAAACATTTTTCGCTGATATTCTGTGAGAGCGTGGTCCTAGCTTGGTCGAGCTGACCCATTCGTGATGCTACTATAGTATTCTGCAGCGTGGATGAACCACGTAAAAAAAAAAACATTTATAACTATCAAAATCCTAAATGCTTTATAAGTTATTATAGTTTAACTATTCATACAATATCAATTTTAATACATGCAGAGACAAATTACTTTTATTAAATTTTCTTATTTTGGGATTATAGTTTAGTTGGAACTATGTTGACACAATTCAGTGGATTGTAGGTCACACAATGCTCTAATTCATTTTTTATGCCCGACAACTGCCTTATTTTGATCAGTGTGTTATTCATTATGGGACCTTCATTATGAGACCATAGCGTAGTAATGATTCTATGTATGCAAGATGGGAATTCACAGCCGCCTTTATGTTTTGGATTTGTTTAAGAGCATTGAGGAATGTATTTAATTTGATAGAAATATCGTTTACATGTATTTTCCAATTTATATCATCATCAGTAATTAAACCTAAAAGGTTTTATTTGTCTAACGGCTTTAATTGCAAGATTATGTTGACTATTTTTACATTTTTATTATTTAATTTAGTATATTTAAAGATTTATCAAAATTAATTAAATGATCTATTGTATTATGTATTTCAGTCTCAAGGTCACTGATATAATTTTTTTTATTGGATGCAATACATTTATGTAAAACAGAAACAGAATTGAACTGGAAACACTTCCCTGTGGAACGACATATTTATTGTATCTGTATTTAGACGAGTACGGTATAATGTCGTCATTTACATTTAATTTGGTAATAATGACACGTTGTTGTCTATTACTAAGATATGATGATATTCATTGAAGTGAACATCTATTCTTATTCTTATTCCAAATTCTTTATTCGAAAAGTTTTCTTATTATTGTAACATTAGGTCATAAGAAACTGGGTTGAAGATTGTAGATACGTCTAAAATGTAGTACTCGTAAAGTAGTATTTATTCGCAGTTTTATGTATGTGATTAAAATTATTTTTGTTAAAAATTATAAAATTTGAGAAACTGATAAAATTTGTAATAAATTTAAAGTTTTACGTTCCTAGATAATCAGAAAGATAGCGTGAAATTACCGAAGGTTTTGTAAATCGATGTAATATTGCAAACTGTATAGATAGTATGTTCACGGTATGTATACTTAAATTCTCACAATACAAACACTCACGTCTGTCACCCAGAGGGGTAGGCAGAGACTATGGACTTCCATTTGGCGCGATCCTGACACACCTCTCTCGCCTCCTTTACATTCATATATCTACGCATACACGCTCGTCGGTTAAGGGTACTCCTGATCTGGCCCATTTTAAATGTATCGCCGATTTGGGCGATAAACCTTCGTCTAGGGCATCCCTTCCCGACCCTGCTGTTCATTTCTGCAACATAAATTTGCTTTGTCACTCTTTCTTCGTTCATTCCTTCTACATGACCAAAACACCGAAGCATTCCTTTCTTAATCCTTGTCACAGCGTCATATTGCAAACCACACTTTCCTCTTATCACACTATTTCTCACCCTGTCATTCAGATTCAGTCCTAGCATACACCTTAAGGACCGCAATCGACTGCCAGGGATTTATGAAACGCAACAATATTATGATGCTCTACAATATCCATTAATATTTTGTCACGGTGAAAATGGGTACAATTTCGGAATTTATCAAGTTAATCCTAATACCAGAGAGACCAATTTTTATAAAAAAATCTGCTCTGCAATTTTATTCGTACCTGTTACATGTAAGGCATAATGGTCTTGCGTATCTGCAAAGATTTCGGGGGTTATTTAACCAATTTATAGTGGACATGTAAGCGAGACCAGAGACGTCTGTTACACTGACGTTATCACTTATTGATACAGTAATGATATAAATCGTTTAATATTCTCTTACCTGAATGTCAAATTCTCTAAGTAAAACCTATATACGCGAGCTACGCCGCGGGCACAGCTAATAAATAATAATAACGTGACCATGGGTGCTGTGAAGTACTCGAAACGAATATAAAATAAATTGAAATACGCGATAAAATCCGTAAAATTAGTTTTATTTAGATGTTTACGTGTTTTATTGACTTATAAAAGGCCTATGACACAGTGTCAACATCGATTCTTTTGCGGAGTTTGGAGAACTTGGGTATAATAGGGACTGCACTGCAATGGTTTCAAAGTTATTTATGTGACCGAAAGCAGTGCGTTAGAGTGGATGGATTTTCCAGTAATGACATGCGATGTACATACGTTGTACCACAGGGCAGTACTCTTGGGTCGACATTATTTTTAACTTACGTAAATGATATGAGTAAAATTGAATTAAACGCCACTAATATAACTATGTATGCTGACGACACAATAATAATATTTCATGCAAAGATCTGGGAGCGTGTGAAATAAGTTGCTGAGACTGCCCAAAATTTTGCCTTGGCTAGAAAATAATCTAATTTTACTAAATACAACAAAAACAAAATTAATCTGTTTCAGCAAAACTCTAGCGGGTCAACCAAATGACAAGTTTAAATAAACGATTCATACAAGTCCATGTAACAAACTTTATGATGTTCCAATATCTTGTAAATGTTCTTACATAACTATAACTAACAAAATAAAATATTTGGGAATAATAATTGTTAAAAAACATCTTTTTTATTGTTTACTGTGTTTTAAGTATAAATATATCATTATAGAACGGTTTTTTATAAACAAATCTTTTTATTACTTTTTCTGAGATTTTATGGCGCCATTGAACAAATTCGAACCTACATTCCAAACTAATAACCATAACTTTTGATAGAATTAACCAAATTAAATAAAACAAAAATTAAATGTAACTTGAAGATACGCTTTATGATTTTCTTAACGATTTCTTTAAAAAAAAGATGTTTACTTTAGATGTGATGCGTTTATAAACAAACAGACAGACAGACAATTCTAAAAATTATAAAAATGTGCTTATTTAATTATTTTCATTTCCCTATAATGATTTTAGTGACAAATATTCAATACAATGTACAAAAAAAGACAAATGTTATCACCATTTTTATTATATCAGGTCATAAATTCTGTCACATGTTTAATATAAAATAATTGAAACAAGTTTATTCATTATGTAACCATTTATATACCAAAATGAACTTAACGAAACATAGATTCTTATGACACTAAAGTTTATTCAAAATGACCTCCGTGATTTTGAATACAGGCCTTCAATCTGCGCGGCCAGTCGTCTATCGCAGCACGAACGAGGTCCATGTCAATTTCGGCGGCTGCCTTAATCAAGGATGTCTTGAGTGACTCCAAATTGGGATGAGGCTTTGAGCACGCCTTTTCCTCCAAGTGTTGTCATATCTTGTAATCTAACGGATTCAAATCTGGACTGGAGGAGGGCCAGTCTTCGTGCCGGATGAAGTCGATTTCACGCGCCGCCAGCGAGTCTTGTGTGTTCTTCGCTTTATGAGCTGGCGCCGAATCTTGTTGGAATACCCAGTGCCTGTTATTAAACATGGTATGAGAAACAGGTTCCACAAGGTTCGTCAGGACTGTATTTTGATACACAACTGCATTCGTTTTTACACCTTTCTCACAAAAATGTACCTCTGTTAAGCCCCAATAAGAAACTCCCAACCATACCATGAGCGAGGATGGAAAATGACCTCGTTGGACACGCGCGTTCTTCACTACTGTGTGCGTACACCTTATCATTTTGTTTGTTGTAGCTCTCTTCTACGGTAAAAATGTTTTCATCCGAAAAAAGAATTTCCCGATATTATTTTACCGCGTACCGCTTTAACAAAGCGCGGCTTCTCTTCAGTCTCAGGTCCATTAGACGAGCATTCAAACGATGTCCTGTTTATCTTCGATATGCCCGAAGCCCTAAGTCTTCATTTAATACCCTTTTCACCGTGGTTCTGCTTAACCCCATCTGAAGGGCCAACAGTTTCTGCTTATGTTTGGGATTTCTTTGAATTCGCACCTTCACAGCTTTTATCACTGCTGGAGTCCTAACAGACCGAGGGCGACCACTTCTTGACCTCTCATCTACACTAGAGTCTTCATTGTATCGTTTGATGGTACGATAAACGAATCTTTTGGTTATATTCAAATTTTTCAGTATGTCAAAAATTTGAATTGACGCGTCACCGCAACGATGCAATGCAACAACTGCAACACGGTCTTCTTTAAGCGTCCACTCCATATTTAAAAATGAGTAAAATTCTAAAAAGTATACAGTTTTAATTTCATGAACAATTCGAAATTCGAATTCAATAAACTTTTTTGTGGCCAGCATTCTTAAAGAAAAGTTTTTGCTGTGTGACAATACTTATGACCTGACTAGGTATTTAAAGAGAGATGGCGCTGCTAACAGCAATCAATTCTAAAAATAAAGGAGATTAATTGACGCGACTGGTACATTATTATATATATAAAACATAAAAGAATTTATAAACCAGGGTCTGCATAGTAAGCAAAAAAGAAAGTTTGATTCTCGCCGAAACCAACGCAATTGTTAATAGCTCTTTTAAAATTTGATTTACCACATAGAGTAGGTACTCGGCGGTAAAGAATAAATGAGTTTGTCAACACGCAGTAAAGCAGCGACTAATATAAATATTAGCAGTAAATATGAAAACTCATCTACAGGAAAAACTACAACCCGCCTTTTTGTATGTATTACATTTACACCATACCGCCATCTATCGATGAAATTGGTTAACTATTTCACTTTAAATTAAGTTAATAACGTTATAATATATTTTTGTATATTTTATTTAATACGTTCTTTAATACTTTTGTTTACTGCGTTTTAGATATAATTATATCATTATAGAACATTATTATACCTAATTTAATTATGATGAGAATAGATATGTATATTAGTTTAAAATACACTTGATGACTCAACCATCGCCACCGTTGAACAAATTCTCAAGTATGAATACGAAGTATAGGTACTTCGTATTCATACTTGAGAATATTTATCATCACTTTTGATTGAATGAACTGATTTTAATAATATAATGACTAAATGTAACACAAAGATAAATTTTATATTTCCTTAATGATTCTTATGATTTTAATTAGTACTTTATACGTGATATGTTAACAAACAAACAGACAGACAGACAGACAGAAAATTCTAAAAATGGTAGAAATGTATTTAGTTACATATTTTTAGTACCTCTCAATCACTTTTATTACAAAAATATAAAATGTACAGACGTCTGCTTATTACATTTTTGTTATATGTATAGATTTAACTTGTTAAGAGTCTCGTCGGCAAGGATTTTACCAATTGATGTAAAATACTTATTGTCCTCATTAAAGAAGTCGGTTGGATTTTTTTTTGATTCTTAATAATTCCATTGATTTTGATTTGGTTTATTCAGATTATGTACACAATTCTTTAATAGTTTTTCATGTTTCTTTGCTATTTCCCGCGTGTTTTTCGAGTTAAGATTGGTAACAGTTGTACTTTAATGTTTTTATAATCTTGTTACAAATATTTCTATAATGTCTGTAGTAGTTTTAAGGTCTTCATCATATATAATATGAGGTCTACTGGTAATCAACCAAATCCATACTTAAGTTCTTTTTGGACTGGTGTGCATCTTCTAGTAGATATATTTTATCATCAGATTCTTACAGCTTTTGACACTTAAATGAAATCCTCTTTGTTTTGGTGTTAAGATATTTTTTTTTCACAATGTATATGTATACAGTTAATTAGCTATCATATTTTAACCGCTTGTACAGGGTACATGGTTGTACATGGTACAAACAAGCTATTGGACGCCAATTTTTTGGATCTTGGGTATTAGTGTATTTTGGTATAAGAATTATTTGACCTGTGATGAACCAGTCTTCAATTAGTTTTGTACACTGCAAAATCCTATTGTAGAAGCTAGCTAGATAGCTTCATGTGTGCTAGTAAGATATTTCAAATTGTAATTTTGTACTTTTTCTACTCTTAATTTAGTAAGTCTCTTAGTTCCAGTTTTGCAAATTACCTATTATAACTTTCATTTGATTAAGGGTCAGCTCACACTGAGACGCGACATTTTATCCTTCATCATCATTACATGCCTCCACAAGTCCACTGCTGAACATAGGCCTCCTCCAAGGAATGCCACAAAACATGGTCCTGAGCCACCTGCCTCCATCAACTTCCTGCATGTCTTACCAGGTCGTCACTCCATCTAGTGGGGGTTCGCCCTACACTACGCCTACCGGTACGAGGCTGCCACTCAAGAACCTTTCTTCCCCATCGGTTGTCGGTTCTTCGAGCTATATGGCTGGCCCACTGCCATTTCAGCTTACTAGTCCGTTGGGCTATGTCGGTCATTCTGGATCTACTGCGGTATCATAATTTCTAAGTTTATCACGCAGAGAAATTCCAAGCATAGCCCTCTCCATAGCTCGCTGAGCGACGTTGAGCTTCCTCATCCAGCCAGCAGTGGAGGACCACGTCTCAGTTCCATAGGACATCACTGGCAACACACACTAGTTGTACAGTCTCGTTTTCAAGTTTTGAGGTATACCTGACGAAAAGATGTGCTGTAATTTCCCGAACGCTGCACAACCGAGTTGAATCCATTTGACCTCTCGGTCAAAGTTGGACTAATCTAGTCGGATTATTTGTCCCAGGTACATATACTCGTCAACAACTTCGGGCTTAGTGCTCCTAACAACTACTGGCATAAATGTGACACGGACATTAAACATGATCTTTGTTTTCTCCATGTTTATCTAAAGAATTATCCGTTGGGAGACACTATTGAGGTCATTGAGCATAGTCCTTAGGTCCTCCAGCGATTATGCCATAAGAACTATATCGTCGGTAAATTGAAGGTGAGTGATGTACTCACCATTGATGTTAATACCGGATCCTTTCCACTCCAGTAGCTTGAAAATGTCTTCCAATGCAGCTGTGAAGAGTTTTGGGAATATAACGTCACCCTGTCTTACACATCTCTGCAGTTGGATAGGTTTCGTACTCTGATTCTGCACTCGGATAGCCATCGTAGCCCTATAGTACAAACACTTCAGCACTTCGATATACCGACAGTCAACTTGGCACCGCAGAAGGGACTGCAGCACCGCACAAATTTCGACGGAATCAAAGGCTTTCTCATAGTCCAAATATGCAAGGCAAAGTGGCAGATTGTACTCTTCTATCTTCTGTACAATTTGCCAAAGGGTGTCTATGTGGTCTATGGTGATGAAGCCTTTTTAGAAACCGAATTGTTCAGGAGGCTGAAACTCGTCGAGTCTGCATGCGAGACGATTCGTAATGAGTCTTGAAAACAGCACGTAGACGCGGCTCAGAAGGGAAATCGGTCTGTAGTTCTTCAAGAGAGCGTTATTGCCTTTCTTGAAAAACAAGACCAATACACTTCTGCTCCACGCCTCTGGAGTAGTGCCACCAGGGAGGATGGAATTAAAGAGCTTCTGAAGGACTTCAAGTACCGGTTTTCTACCCGCTTTCAGAAGCTCCGCTGTAATTCCATTCTCGCCCAGGTACTTGCCGTTTTAAGTAGCTGGAGAGCCAATTTAATCTCGCTCAGACTGATCTTCGGAATAGTGTCGGTAGGACTCGCTCTTGGATCGTTACTCACACTTGCGTGTGGCTCCAACAATGACGTGTACAGTGCCCTATACAACCTCTCAATCTCACTCAAAATTTCAAGTGTCCAGAAAACGATGCTGCAACACTCGGTCTTTAGCTTTGACTGTTAGCTCTTTCTAGCAGACAGATCTCTGGCAAAGACTTTGGAGCCTTGGTTCCGCTCGATCGCGTTTTCAATACAAGCTGTATAAAGTTGCGTAAATCCCGCCGTATGCATTTGGAGATCTGTTTGTTCAGTTGCCTGTATGCTGTCAAATCTGTTGAAGAATGTGTCTTCATTTCACGACTAATAGCCATGAGATTAAGAGTGTAATCGGAGAGTTTTGCGGCGGGTCTTGCAGAACTTAGATCCTACCGCATGGACAGTTTCCACGAGCTTATCATTCATATCGTCCACTTCATTGCAGTCTTCTAGGCGCCGAAAACGTTTGTGTAACGCGAGCTGAAAGGTTTCGTGACTTTGGAATAGAGCACGAGGGGGACGGAAGTTAACTTCATTAGACGAGACTTAACCTTAACTCTCCAAATTAACGTTAAGGTTCCGTGTGCCTCAAACCATTTCGTGATCGCTACCAGTTTTCACCCTCGCGGTCAATGAGACATCACTGAAAAGTTGTGGTCTGATCGTCATAATGAAGTCATTTTTTGTCGAACCGTCGGGGCTCAACCAGGTCCACTTCCTGTGGGGTCGCTTCTGGAAGAAAGAGTTCATTATAAAGAGCTCCTCTTTCTCTAGTATAAGGTACGCAACCCTCGTCGACACAGTCCAAATCTTTACAAAGTTTTTAATGAGAGACTTGTGGACGTTAAATCCGATACCTTCTTGGGTCAGATGGTCGTCTTCCCGGTGATAGAACAAGTTACCCGATTAGAGGATTACCGTGTCCTCCCCCTCTCTTCGGACCTCGGCTAATCCTATAATATTCCAGCGCAGCTTGTCTATCTCTTCTTCTAGGTCTTCTCGTCAGTCCTCAGTGTGCGTGCGTTATAAGTTGCCAGGTCGAGACGTCGTAGGTGGCAACCGAACCTCCACCGGAGATTCTTAGCACTCCTGCCCCGCCGTTACCATGGTCGCCGTCGTAGTCAGGAATAGCGGGGCCGCCGTTGACTGGGGGCCATCCTTTCGTTACTTTATTCATTGGGGGTATATTGCCATAGTTGCCACGCTCTCCTGCCTGTTTCCCACTGTTGCCCCTTACTACACCATCGGGAAGATATGGGGTAGTGGATATTCCTAACCGCCACTACACGACTTTTTATCCGAGTATTTTCATTATTCTCTGAAATTTGGTTGTATATAGGGTCTAGTAGAATTGTATTGGATGTGGAATAGGTTTCGCTTTCATGTGGCCCAGTGTTTAAAGCAATGTGCTTGATTTTAGAATTATTTCTCTTTCGCTCTACATACGGTACATCTTTTCAAGTCTTTGTGTATATCCTACACCTAGAGATTTTGCCCGATAGGAACAAAACATCAATTATTTAAATGATTAACGGGCCACTATCTTCTATTATCTACATTAATATCTGATCTCATCAACATAACCGTTTCTGGTGTGATCGGCTGTGACATTTTCAAACATCCCAGCACTCGCCCGCCTGTTCAATGAGAAGCCACTGACGCTCCATAAGCTGCTACACCCAGTGTCAGCTCCAGGTGTGCCCCAACCAACGTTAAACGTCTATCGTTTAATTGTTTCTCCAAATTTTTGGGTTACTAGAGCTCTGTTGGTCATTGTTTAAGTCTCTAATTCTAAATTACCAATGTTCGCCTCTTACGTGGCAAAGATGGTTGGTCATTCACGGAATTAGTGTTAGAGTAGCGAGAGGTATACTAATATGTAACGATTTTTATTTTATTATATTTTATTTTGTGTTATTATTTTTAATTATTTTATTAATATTGTTATTACAATAATTACTATTACAAATACTTTTGCATTTGATATATTCGTTTTATAAATAATTTTGAATTTATTTAATACGGATAATACGGAACACTTTTCTAATTTTCTTAGTCGATATATAAGGGCAAGTAAGTGTCCGCCGCGCGGCCTCATTACATGTTGGTAAACTTCACGTGTATTCGAAATATATTTTTAAATGCAGATTTTTACCATGTTTTTCTTTACGGAAATCAGTCTCTATGGAATCTAGCCATCTGCGCAGAACAGGATTATAACGCACGAGTGTATGTCATGTAGAAACAATGAACGAGGAAAGAGTGAGAAAGCAAATTTATGTTGCAGAAGTGAACGGCAGAGTCAGGAAGGGACGCCCTAGACAAAAATTTATCGACCAAATCGGCGATACATTGAAAATGGGCCAGATTAGGAGTACCCTTAACCGACAAGCGTGTATTCGTAGATATATGGATGTAAAGAAGGCGAGACAGGTGTGTCAGGATCGTGCCAAATGGAAGTCCGTGAAAGGCGTGAGTGTTTGTGTATGTGTGTGTATGCGCAAGCACAGGTACTCTCTATTCCCTCACTTTCATATTCCGATAGAACGGTAATCCGATACGACCGCAGAGAGATCAGGTGAAGGACCAACGGCTTTACTTGCTTTCCGGGCCACGGGGATGTAACACCGCCAACTTCCTGACTTTCACCGATATTGAGAGTTTCCTGATGTCAGATTTCAGGACACGTCAAGATTATCAGTCGCGTTTATGACCACTAGACCAAGGAAAATGCTAAGAGGCAGTCAAATAAAAATATAATGATTTCTTATATTTAAGAGAACACTACACATTAAATAAAACTTATTTTACGGATTTTATCGTGTTTTTATCTTTTTTGGCACTTTGAAAAGAGCAATAATAAGGTGTATATATATATATATATACATACACAAACCTGCTGTCATTTTTGAGAAGATAATAGAGCAATGAGGGCTTCCACGACCACCAGGTCGGCGCCTCTTTGGATAAAGTGAAATATTTGTCAGATATAATAGCGACGGAAGTTTGTTAGAAAAGTCTAAAGATTAATGTTTCTTTCTAAAATTTTAGTTATATTTTATAATAATTAGATTAAAAACGCATACAGCAAACCACGGATATTCCTAAAAGTAGTAGAATTAAAGAAGAAAAGTTAAAAATGTGTAAAAAAAATAAAGAATACATCAGTAAGATATTGTTTAATTTATATAAATACATTAAAACCCGAATTTTTTTATAATGCAAAGATTCAATGATAATAACACTGTGTAACCATCTGACTTACAGATAAATTCAACTTAGTCTCAACCAGTGACATCTGGTGAGCGTAGGGATATTAGCCTTTATAGTCCGTCGCTCTGCTTCAGTCGTGTTGGCGGACTTTACAACGTCGTCGCAATATTCTAATCCACAAAGATTGCAGTTTACTCACAATGTTTTCCTTCACTGCTGCGAACGTGGGAAATTGAGACATTTTATCTCAGTCGGCAGGGTTAGCAGGCGAGTGACAACGCATCGATTACGCCATAAATTTATTAAACGGCCTATAAGTAAACCTTTTTTATAGGATAGGGTGACAAACGAGCACGCAGTCAACCTGATGGTAAGTGGTTGCTGTGACTCATAGACATCTACATCCATCCTCAATAAAGAATCAAAATTTCAGATGCGTTGTCACTCGTCAGGACTAAGATGGAATGCCTCTTTTCCAGTAAAAAGGGTCTACGGTTCTCTATACTCACCATACGCAACACAGCAGTGTTAAGCTGCTATTTTACGGTGGTATTCTGTGAGAGCGTGGTTTTCCCCGGTCCGGCCAACCCATTCATGCTACAACTATACTACTAATATAGCTGCAGCATGGCCCTACCATATATAGAACCTCTAGAAAGATTCTTGGGAAATATCAATATTTTATTAACTTGGTCACTTAAATTGTTTTTATATTTACATCAGACCACCATTTATACTTACTAAAGGGAGGGGGGTTGTTATTTTAATGTTTTATTCCCCAGACATGCGTATTCTAGTTTTAGGCTCAAATTGCCATCGTAGCTCTGCTGTACAAAAATACAGCACTACGATATACCAACGGTGAACTTTGTTCCGTTGAAGGGAATATAGTAAGTAACGTCAAAGGCTTTCTCATAATCAACACACACATACAGGAAAAAGTGGCAGAAGGTCCTCGATCTTCTGTACAATTTGATCTAATGTAATAAATTACTTTCGGAAATTAGCTTATTTAAAAGGTTACGTCGTCAAGTTTGCATGCGAGAAGTGAGACTGCGTGAGACTTTCGAAATCAGCACGTTGACGCGGCTTCGAAGGGAAAACAGTCTGTATTTCTTCAACAAAGTGTTGGTGTATTTCTTAAAAACAATCCACCCTGCTTCTACTCCAAGTCTCTGAAGTAGGATGCGCCATTACGGAGGAAGGAATTGAAGAGCTTATGAAGGGATTTCATTACCCGTTTTTCACCTACTTTTAGAGGCTCCGGTATAATTCTACCCTCTCCCAGGGTTTGCCGTTTTTAAGGTGCTGGAAAACCATTAAAATTTTGATATCATCAGAATAGTGTCAGACAAGACTTTCTCTTGGATCGTTACACACATTTTCACACAGTCAGTTAAAGTCAAAGTTAAAGTCAACGTCAACTTTTTGAAAGTCAACAGCTACGCCGTATCTTCAACAATCCCACTTAAAGTCTCAGGTGTCTTGGAAATTACTATTCGGCTAACGGATCTCAAGCAAATACTTTAGAGTCTTGGTTCCATTCAATTGCTTCTTCAATACGAGCTGCATTTAGGTTGCGTAAGTCTCGTAGTATGCATTTGGAGATCGGTCTGTTTCTTGCTGGTTGTCTTTCCTCAGCTGAAGACTGCAGCTTCATTTTCCGTCTAACATCCATGAGATTAAGAGTGTGATTTGAAATGTATACATAGTAAGCCTAAACAAAATTTACTATATGTATATAGGTATCTAAAACCTTTACAGATTAATGGATTGTAGAGACGTAGATGAATGTATCAATTTTACAATACCCATACAAATCACAAGAACCAGCCCGTAATATTCAATATTAATTAAATTGGTTCCTGTTAAAGGAACGCTCTTACTTAATTAAATTTCTAGGTTATTAATAACCAGACCGTTAGTAAAATTACTCTGATTATTTTCTGTTGAACAGAAAATTCATTAAAGGTAAAATTTGCTTAATTTGCCATTTAAAACGCTTTTATACATAGTGTGCTATAATGTATAACTGATATTATTTGAATGACTTCAAATGTTACCGTTGAATTTCAAATCTCCAACACCTATTTAATGTTGGCGTGTTAGCTTGGCGTGCTCAGCAGAGCGGGACAGTATTTCATCCCGGCACACCGCCTGCAACTTTACAAGGCGCAAGTTCGGCCTCACATGGAATACTGTTCCCATCTCTGGGCAGGGGCTCCCCAGTGCCTGCTCCTTCCACTTGACCGCATCCAACGCAGAGCTGCTCGAATCGTCGACGACCGAGCCCTTTCCGATCGGCTCGATTCATTGGCACTGCGATGAGATGTTGCATCCCTTTGCATTTTCTTTCGCATCTACCATGGGGAGTGCTCTGAGGAATTGTTCGGATTAATCCCAGCCGCCAAATTTCACGAGCGCACATCGCGGCAGAACTCCCGATACCATCCACACCATCTGGATGATTGGCGGTCCGCCACTGTGCGATTTAGAAGATGTTTTCTTCCTCGCACGACCTCCTTGTGGAATCGATTACCATCAGCGATTTTTCCGGACCGATACGACTTAGGGACCTTCAAGAAAAGAGCGTACTCCTTTTTAAAAGGCCGGCAACGCATCTGCGATTCCCCTGGTGTTGCAGTTGTTCATGGGCGGCGGTAGTCACTTACCATCAGGTGAGCCGCGTGCTCGTTTGCCCCCTGTCTTATATAAAAAAAAACCTATTTAATATACTACGCTGATTGCATTGGATTAGGTAGGCCTTTTACGACACCCATAGGATGATAATATGGTGTTGTAAATTCGTTTAGAATGCCATTAACATATTACTAACCAACGGATGTCGTAAGTGGCGCGTTAAAACAGGAGGTGGGCAGCAGCTTCAAGTAATGGAAAAATGTTTTCAATCCACTTACCAAACGTGGCAAATATGGTAAATATCCTCCTTATGATGATATCTAAAGGGCAGGCCTATGTTCATCATTGGACTTTGATATGTGTAATGAATTAATGAATAATAAGATATCTTAAAATAAAGTTTCGTAAAGTGCAATACTGAGCAGTGTACGTAATTGCAAAAAACAAATGTCCATTTTATTCTGTCGAGGAACTAATAGTAGAACGTAAACATTGTGCAACTATTTTTACATTCTACTATTTGTTTAAGCTCATCGTTATGACATCATAAATCTAGTTTTTGATAATTGTGGTAAATCATCATATTCTCTGGCGATTTCACCTTTATTAAATATACTTTTGTCTCAAGAATCTAATAATTATCTATACAAATAAATGAAATTGAAGTGTCTGTTTGTAATGTCAAGATTACGTCATTTTACTAAATGCATATGAAAGTACATACGATACTCTTAACAAAAACATAATTTTTAAAATTTTTGTCTCTCTGTCTGTCTCTCGATCTGTCTGTCTGTCGATCTGTCTGTCTGTCGATCTGTCTGTCTGTCGGTCTGTCTGTCTGTCTGTCTGTTTGTTCCGGCTAATCTTTGAAACGGCTGAACCGATTTTGACGGGCCTTTCACTGGCAGATAGCTGATGTCATAAGGAGGAAACTTAGGATACTTTCATTTTAGAAAAATAATTAAAAAACTAAATCACCAAATAATACGCGGGCGAAGTCGCGAGGAACAGCTAGTTTGAAAATAAATTTGAAACCTATATAAGAATTTACAGTCAATGTGTTTTTAGTTACAAATATTTCAACCAAAAACATTGAAGAATATTGCATTTTATTCACTAAAATTTATTCTGCCGTTTATGAGCCTTCAATTTCACATAATGCCAACAACTTCATCCCAAGTTCCGGGTCTGGAACTACTGAAATTGTAAACTGCATCAGAAGGTGTTGATTTATTTGTTAGTTGGTAAAAAAACTGTCTTAAGTAGACCTCCATGACCAAATTAAATATACTACGGTAATATAAACTCTCTAATTGTAATATGATTAGAACATATTAAAAGAAGTCATTGAAGTATAATTTATATATTATTTATTATTATTTATATATTGGAATGGGACAGTGTGAAGATAGTCCGTGTGAAACTTAAGCTAAGGAACAGACGACATTAGGTGGTAGGACATCTTTTCTGCTTCGGAGTTCGCCTGAGTAGGTATTGTTGTGCGCCACGATTAATACATGGTATATGGCGACAATAGTTACCACTAGCGCCATCTAGTGTCGAGTAGTAGAGCTAGAGGAGAGTCAAGAACATTCTAGAAATTTCCATGGAAGAACTTTCTAGAACTATCGACACCTAGTCAATCGGGACTGATGTGTACTCGAACATTCTAGAAGTTTCTATAGTAGAAGGTTCTGCAAACTATCTGAGACCCTATATAAGACCGGTATAGACCCCCTACGCCCTCTTCTTCCAAAACAGGGTCGCTTCCGATCCGACAAAGCGGCTTAATCGGCCAATTGTCAGTCCCACAGGCGGTATTTAGTGGGTATCACTTAGGCTCCAGGTTAAGTTAGATACAGTGAGTCCCACATAACCACGACAGACGGGCTGTCGTGGTATACATAAAGCATTTATCTCCTCCCCGCGTAATGGGGTAGCCCTTTTTCCAATTGCTTCTGGGCGCAAAAAAAAAAAGCGACCCAGTCGGTCATTCCACTTGCGCCGCCGCTCTCGAGCAGACGTGTACAAGTCGACCGCGCTTTCGTCCCCGTACGTTAGTGCTCTCTCACTCTCGCGCCTCCGCTCTCCTGCTCGCGCTATGTAGCGCTGTCATTTTGGTGAGTCTTTCGCCGCTAACTCTCAGTTCTTGGCCCCCTGCCTCCTGGCGGTGAGGTTTGATTGACCACTGTCTGCTTTTTTAAATTTTTCTTGTTAATTGTTTTGTAATTTTTTTTTTCTTTTTTGTTATTACTTTGTTATACCGTGTATATTGTTCTCGGAAAACGTTTCTTGTTCTTTTCAGAACAAGACCCTGTTCTTTTAACATCAGCGATCCGCGCGCTTACTGTTACAGTAAAACGTCGCTGTTCTTTTGAGAACAGGGATCCCCGTCCTTACTGTTAGAGTAAAACGTCGCCCCCCTCCCCCAACATGTCCACAAGAGACCTCATTAGGTCGATCGTTGCCGCCCTGAAAAACTCCCTTGGTCTGGACATAAAACTGGACGAGACGGTTATCGCCTCAGTCCAAGCGTCAGTTGCCCCTCAGGCATGCCTCCGACCGCTCTCCGTCGCGCACTTTCTGGCGGCCATCCCGGCTGCCCCGCAGTCCATCTTATTCGCGCCCCTCGACATGGAGTGTTCCTACTCCGACTCCGGGTCCACGGTTGTCGTGAAGCGACAATTAAGAACAAAAAGAACCTAACCTAAGAGCAACAAAACAACAAAAATACTACAAAAACAAATAATATATTTAAGATTTAAAAGATATTTACAATTTTATAAAGTAAAATGGGGTATGAAGATGAGGATGGATTGCGTGATTTACAAATTTTTAAAAAAAAAAGGTAATAAAAAAAAGGATTAGAGTCGAAGTTGAGTCTGAAGATCCAAAGTGTGCTCTCAGCGCCTGGAACGAGCACGTACGGCGTAGGTGAGAAGATGTGGGCGTCTCTAGGCGACGACCTCAGGTGAATGCGGTGATTGCAGGATCCGGCGATTTCAGGCCAGACGGGGGCTTGCAGGATCCTCAGCGACTTCAGACAGCACAGAGGCCTGCAGGATCCGGTGACTGCAGGCGGGACAGAGGTTTGCAGGTTCCGGTGACTTCAGGCGGGACAGAGGTTTGCAGGTTCCGGCGACTCCAGGCAGAGCAGAGACTTGTAGGATCCCGGCGACTTCAGGCAGAACAAAGGCTTGTAGGATCCGGCGACTTCAGGTAGAGCAGAGGTTCGTAGAGTCCAGTGGCTTCAGGCAGGACAGAGGTTTGCAGGATCCCGGGGCAGTGCGGCCCCGGGATAAGGCCTTTAGGAGATGCTTCGAACTCGAGAACTGAAGCGAGACTGAATTTCTTCACCGATTGTTCGGCTTTTATACCTTTCTAGAGAGAACGGAAAAATTATTTAAATTAAACGCAAATTTTTTGTAAATGGTCAAGAGGAAAGAGTATTTATGTAGAATTATCGAAATAGAAACAACAGACCGGTAGCAAATTTGAATATAATTGTCATAGCGACCAAATAAACAACGATGTCAAAACATGTCAAATTTTGGTTTTAGGCTTGTAATAGAAAAACGGCAAAATTTTAGTGAAAAATGAGATATTATTGATATAGGAAAAAAGGTAGCGCAACTGCACGCACAAAGCCCGAAATTGCAGAGTTACGGAAAACTAAATAAAAGATCGAAAAAAGGTAGACTCCATTGACACCAATTTAAAAGTGCTGATAATGTGAAAATACGAAGTAGAGATGATTTGTTATTGTGTTCTTATGGTTTAAAATCGTTACAGGATCCTATGGAAATAAAGGTGATGTAAAATGTGTGAGTGAATGCAGAAAATCGAAACAGAATGGAAAAATGAATTTAAAATAATGTAAAATGATAAGTAAGTAGCATAACACTACACGGTGTCGACCTCCCGGAAGAGGCCCACCACCTCCATGAAGCTAAGTCCGGCACTGGTTCATCACAGTCGTCTGACTCTGACGGAACCGGCGAATCTGTGTTCACCACAGTGACCTCCAAGCATAGCCGTAAACGCGCGGCGAAAAGCCACACTCCCCCCGGTAGCCCCCGCCGCTGTCTCAACCTCCGCAGCCCCCACCGTTGCCTCAACCTCCGCAGCTCCCGCTGCTACCTCTGCACCTGCAGCCCACGCCGCTGCTTCGGCCCCTTAACGTCGTTAGACATCCCTCCATCATCCGAGCCAGCCTCCCGCTGCGCCCCTACCCTTGCTAAAAAGCAGGTTCCGCCCCTGTCTTCCTTAAAGACAAGGCAAAATTCACCCGTGTCTCCAAGATCTGCTACGACGCAGGAATAAAGCATAATCAGGCCGCCAACCTCGGTGAGGCTATTACGATCTTACCCCAGTCGATCGACGACTTTCGCCGCCTTACCAGGCTATTCACATCCGAGCGTGTGTCCTACCACACGTACGCTCTTCCGGAAGAGCGTAAAGTCAGGGCCGTGGTCCGCGGTGGCCCTTCAAACTCGCCAACGCGGACATCCTTGAGGACCTTAAGTCCCAAGATTCCCCGTTGAGGCCGTGCACAAAATGCACAGCAACAAAGGCAAGAGGTTCCCGCTTGACCTTGTGATTCTCACCAACATACCGGAGGCTTCAGCCAGGTACGCACAGTGTGCGGCCTGTCGAGAGTTAGGGTTGAGCTCCCACACAGGCGCGGTTTCCCGGCGCAGTGCCACCGCTGCTAACTTTACGCGAATGCGGCGGACAACTGCTCTGCTCCACCCAGGTGTGTGAAGTGCCTAGACCCTCATAGCTCGAAAGGGTATCCTCGGCCCCAAAATGCCGAATCCCCACCCGCGTGTGTCCTATGCCAGCAGACTGGCCACCCGGCGAACTACAGAAGCTGCCTTTGCGCTCCTCACATTCGTATTATCAAACAAGCTTCACCGCCGGTCAATGCCAGTTCATTCCCGGCCCTCTCATCAAGAATGGCCCGTCAGGGCCTTTCCCCTTCAGAGCCCCTTCAGACCCTCTCAGGGTTCCACAAGGTACCCTCAGGGCCCTCTTCGGCCTCCTCCGGGCTTTTCTCAGTCTTCGGAGCTTCCAGTCTTACCCTGGAGATCCAAAAAGGTCGACCCTCGGCGGACATCCTCCGCCCCTCAGAAAGCACAACCCTCAATTATTGATGACATAAATACGGTTTATTTCGCTATTAGGAACATCAACATTGGGGAGATTGCTGTCTTAGCACACAAATTGCGCGCTGCTCAGTCCTCTCAGGACCGTCTCCTCGCTCTTACAGAGCACCACAACGTTCTGTGCTCCCTGTAACTTTTGTTTATTTAATTTAAGTTAAATTAAATAAATTAAAGTTATATTTACATAATGACAGAGCACTCTGCTCTCCTAAAATCTCACGGTCATATTAAGCCTAAGGGTATAACGCTTGTATCTTTTAACATTCGCGGTTTGCGAAATAACCTCCCAGAGCTTAAGCTCTTTCTTCGAGATCGCGTAGCCAACCTCCTCCTACTCCAGGAAACTAATCTCAAAATTAAGGACATTAAAGGCCTTTCCATTCAAAAGTTTTCTTTTCTTTGTAATGACAGACCCGACCGCCAAGGCGGCGGTACGGCCATTTATTATAAGAAGACACTTCATTGCTCTCACATTTCTACTCCGCATCTTACCAACATGGAAGCCACGGTATGCAGACTAGCAATGACTGGATATCAGTCCATCATCATAGTCTCCTGTTATATCCCCAGTGGAACCCTCCCCTTCAAAAAATATTATATCTATATTTGGAGATTTCAACTCCAAGCATACTGTATGGACCTGCCTTACTACTTCTCAGAGTGGCAAGAAACTGCTTGATATCACGCAGTCTCTTGACCTTACCGTCCACAGTCCCCTCGGTGTCACTCACTATCCCGACAACACCGACCACGCTCCCGACGTGCTAGACTTTGCATTAGTCAAAGGAGTTTCCCTCAACCTCAGAGCAATCGAGACTCTAGACAATCTAGGATTCGACCACCGACCTCACTCATTCTTGGCAATCAGCCACCTCCGTCAAACCCCTCCACGAAAACCTTCACTAGCTGGAAGGGCTTCAAGGAGTCCCTAGCTAAAGCTATGGACTCAGAGGACTCCCCCATTTCCGTCTCGTCGGACTTCAACAGTCCCGAAAAAATCGACACCGCGGTCGATTCTCTCTCCACCCTTATAAAATCCTCCCTTAAGGAGAATGAAAGGGTCGTCCCGGTTGCTAATAATGATGGTCTTTCCCTACATATTAGCAACCTATTGAAAGCCAAGAGAGCTGCTTTCCGGAGAGCAGCAATCTATCCCAACCCCGAATATAGACGCACGGCCACGGAACTCACCCCCCACAGCCTCTGACCATATCACTGTGTCCAATGATGAAATATCATGAGGACTTAAGCTCAAAAAGGCTCCTGGAGCGGATAGCATCTCCAACCAAGCCCTTAAACATTTTCCTGAACAGCTGTTAACCGTTTTAGCTATTATCTTTAACGCCTGCTTCAATCTTAGTTACATTTCCACTACGTGGAAAGAGGCAACTGTCATTTGTATTCCCAAGCCAGGGAAGCCTCTCAAGCCAACAAAAGTGCTTGCACTACTGTGTTCCGGTCTGACGGTTATAGATGGCCAGTATTGTTACAGGAGATGAGGCATTCCATCTTAGTCCTCAGAGGTAAATTCATTTGTCAATTAATTAAAAACAACCGAGATAGACAACTACAGTTCATACTGCTTACAACTACGAAAAATTTACGAAATCATTATTTATTTTTCGGCTAATTTGGCTTTTCGTGTTTGTTAAATTTGTTTGCTAACGTAATTGCATGGGATGACTTAGAGGACACTTTGAGTATATTTTGTGATCTTTTCAAGGCTGTCGACTGCGTTTACCATAAGACGTAAAAAGGAAGCTACATCATTATGGTGTAAAAAACATAGCACTCAAGTTTAGGACATCATATCTAAATAATACAACGCAAACAATTGTTATTAATGGGAGCAGTTCTTCCGGATTGTTAGTATCTATGGGTGTTCCATCTTACTTGGTAGAGAATAACCATGATATAGTTTTATTTGCTGATGATACTTCGTTAATTTTCTGACTTAAAGGCAGTTATTGAAGTATGACGAATTTAAAAATGCTATATCAAAAGTATTATGTTGGTTTAATGATAATAATTTGCTTTTGAACGGTAATAAAGCAAAATTTATTAAATTAACCACACCTAAAGTTAAACAGCTAAATACTAGTGTGCTTTTAGTTGGGGAGGAGCTGGGTTTTATTGAATTCACTGCTTTTCTCGTAATTATAATAGACGCTAAGCTTCAATGGCGCCCTCATATATTTAAACTGGCTAGCAAACATAATTCTGCAGCACATGCTGTGGAAAAGTTTAGGGGCCTTATATGTGTTGAAACCGGTAGATTGGTTTATTTAAGTTAATTCCATAGCATAATTTCATATTGGATCTTGCTATGGGGTAATGTGATTGACAGTGAAATCATTTCAATTGTTTCAATTGACATCTTTGTTTAGCAGAAGAGAGCCATAAGAGCAAGGTACGAAGGAATCCTTTAGAGAAAAATTTAAATAAATAAATATATTGATTTTGGCATCTCAATATATTTTCGAAAATTTAATCTATGTACACAAAAAAAAATTAAATAGTGATGAAATACTAGGAATAAGCACAAGTTACTATATCTATCTATCTATCTATCAAAAGGCTTAAAATAAATATTTATTAAGCAAGTATTGTTTAGTAAGGGCTTCTATACTATAGGTACTATTAAAGAGTACATGATTGATAATAACCCCTGGGAATGAGGTGATGGCTCTCATGCTGTTTTTAAATGTTTTATAACAATTGTATAAAATATTATATTTTAAATTGTGCCTTTAAAAATCCTGCTGCGTTTACTGCTGGTTCTTTCCAAGACGGAGATTTTTTCGGAACCTGTGGTAAAAGTAAAAAATGACTTTCAATAAGTATTACAAGTAATCATTATCCAGAAAAAAACAAAGGAATATATTAGTATGGTGTATTAAATGCAAATTTTTATGCTTATGCCCTAAAAGGTTATTTTTTTCTGATCACATATTATGGACGCCATGCGTTGAAAAAGCGCGGGCTTTATTATTAGTACTAGTGGTCGCCTACCTAATGGTCGCCATTAAACCGTAGTTAAATAATATTAACATAAACGTTTTATATTCTATACGTGGTAGAGCCATGCTGCAGTTATATTAGTAGTATAGTAGGTCGGCTCGACCGGAGAAGGACCACGCTCTCACAGAATACCAGCGTAAAATAACAGCTTAACACTGCTGTGTTTCGTATGGTGAGTGTAGAGAACCGGAGACCCTTTTTACTGGAAACGAGGCATTCCATCTTAGTCCTCACGGATGACAACGCATCTGCATCTTGAGTGTTTATTGAGGATAGATGTAGGTGCCTATGGGCTACAGCAACCACTTACCATCAGGTGGACTGTGTGCTCGCTTGTCACCCTATCCTATAAAAAAATTCAATTTAATGTACATATTTGTCACACATATTAAATTTTAGCTTTTTGCACTCCTTCTCCATTTAGGCTTTAACTAAACCAAATCTCACACTCCTCCGTGAGTGCAATATGCTTAATAATTTAAAATTAAAAATTTTGTACATCCGACTTCAATATAAATTATTAAGAATAACTCAAAAACTATCAGTCAGATCTTGATTTATATGGGCCACATGTGAAGTACCTGCTTTCAAATAAAAAAAAGAATCATCGAAAACAGTTCATCCAGTAAAAAGTTATGAGGTAACACACATAAAAAAACATACAATCGAATTCAGTACTGGCTTCTTTTTGAAGTCGGTAGAAAAGGTTACAAAGTTTTCCGTTCAAGATATGTTGACTTAAATAAAGTTAAGTAAGCTTTTAGTCTTAGTTTTTTTTTAATCAGCCTGTAAAAGTTCGCGACTGTCGTCACGCTTCGCAGACGGAGTAACGATTGCAGTACCAGGCGGCTCGCACCTTTGACGCTGCTACCTGTCGCCGGCCAAGGTATTTATTATAGATTTAGCATAAACAAGATAGCTACACCGTTCAGTTTATCCAGGCCCATGTACAGCAGTAGACTTTTACGGGCTGTTAACAAAGAAGAAGAATTTGCTCCACCATGGTGGAACAACACTAGGCAGAATTAAGAATGTCTTCGTATAATAAGTTTCATTTAATTAAAATAGTAATTAACAATTTCATCGGTGCAGCTGAGAATGGACCAGAGGATGCTCGCGTAATTACTGTGAATTTTTTTAGTTATAAAAAACAGCAACGCAACGGCAAATTATTTTATCGTTAGTGAAAATAATGAGGCGTTTTTTTATCTATCCACCGTATATCTTAACTAGCAATAATACTTAATTCTGGAGCATATGCTGCAAAAAAGATTAGAATTCTTACATAATATGTTAAAACAGCTAGATTATTATTATTCTTAATTTATTATTTATTTTAATTTCAAGTATCTCATCTCATCAAAATTTTTAATTTAATACTCTGTGACTTTATTGTACTCTGGTAAATATTACCTTCAGATCGGATATATCACAAACTAATTAGTAGATTCTACGCGAATCAGACGGACATCTCACGAACTAACTTACTCGATTCAGCTTCTGCGTCCTGATTGGTTGTAGAAAAATGATATATGACATTTCTTTTTTTAAAAGCTTTTAGAAAAATTTACATCGCAAATATCCGCGTTATAAAATAAAATGATGTGTCTTACCTAGTATGAAGAGCACCTCCCGCCCTCCCTCAATTGCGTGCACTATCCCCGTCACCACTAATCCCAAGTTAACCGCTTTAGCCACCGTAGAGTCTATATCACCTGAGGATGCCTCGTATTGAGGCGAAACGCGTGTCGTATTGTCGTCAGTGGTGTGTCTTGCCTAGTGTAGTGGTGTTGGGAGTAGCGGTGCTGGGATTAGTGGTGACGGGGAGCGTGCACGCAATTGAGGGTGGGGGTGCTCTTCATACTAGGTAAGACACATCATTTTATTTTATAACGCGGATATTTGCGAAGTAAATTTTTGTAAAAGCTTTTATATAATGGATTTCCGCAAAGTAACGCCTGATTCTATGAATTATATTTCTTTTTTTTTTATTTTGAATCAACTATACCAGGCAAAGAACGTTCCATATAATAGCCACTTGCAAAATTAATTTTATTATATTGAAAATAAAAAGAGGTAAATACAAATGAAATAATGTGGAAATTTAACTTTTTTTATAATTTATTAATTTTTACTTTATAATAATTTTGTTTACAAATTTAAAATGAGACCTGTTTTTTGATCCCATTTTAGCTTATTAGAACCATAATTTAAAAAAAAAAAAAACTAAAACCAGTAGCTTAATTATCATACAGTACCTACTCCCCGCGGTATCGCACCAAGAACGCCGGCTGTGTTTCCCCACTGAATGGCTATACTTAGCTTTTGAGCGAGAAAAGAACTAGCCCTCTATTTAGAATTAATGGTATATGTATAATGGTATAAGTATCAGTATAAGATTAACCAATTTCACCACTTCCTTGTCCACTATAATGTCCTTTAAACAGGGTCTTTATGTTTAATAATTGTGCACTAACATTATCTCTGTGGCGTCATTAATCTGAAAAAGAAAAATAAACAATCAAAAATTAATAATCTGTGACGATAAGACGTATGACGCTTGCGCCCGGCTTTTGTTTTGTTTTTGCGTTTTGCTTTGAATGGTATTTCTTCCTTCTCATGCTAATAACTTCTCTGCTATGCTTTGTGCTAAATTATAAACAGTATTATATATGTGAACTATTCTATTTGTGAACAATTGTATGCGTGAATTATTGTAACTGTGAACTATAGTATATATGAAATATTTAATTGTGTGAACTCTTCTGCTTATAATAAACTTTTATAAAAAGTGATTGGTGAGTAATTTATTAAGAATCTTCCCACATCACTTCACTGGTGACCCCGCTTGGACTTTGTACTGCGAGAACCCAAACGTAAGCAGAATCCAAAGTTATATTTAAATAACAATATTCTAAATAAGATGGCAGAGAAACAAGCTAAACCCTCCCAATCATTATCACGGGAAACACGTAACGAAGAAGGGTCATTTACACCATCCGATATATGTCGTGTCGGTGTCCGACTGCCACCGTTTTGGGCTGAAGAGCCTGCTGTGTGGTTCGCACAAGTAGAAGGGAATTTTGCACTATCCGGTATTAAAGAAGACGAAACAAAATATTATTATGTAATTGCACAATTAGACCATAGATATGCGGCAGAAGTCAAAGACATTATAGTTTCACCACTTCAAAAAGATAAATACGAGAAACTTAAAACAGAACTTATCAAGAGGCTCTCAGCATCTCGAGAAAAAGAAGTGAAGCAATTGTTAATGCATGAGGAACTTGGAGATAGGCGTCCGTCACAATTTTTACGACATTTGCAATATTTAGCGGGCCCTAACGTCCCAGATGACTTTATCAGGACAATATGGACTAGTCGCCTCCCAAACAATTTGCAAACCGTAATTGCATCACAGCCTGACTCAACTTTGGAAGCACTGGCTGCCTTAGCCGATAAGGTGCACGAACTTGTTCCGGCATCTCCACACGTAGCTTCAATGGATGCAGCACCAGGATCTTTACTTGACACAATGTCGAAACAGATCGCGGAACTTACTCGTCAAGTGCAAGCATTATCCTTCCGAAATGAAAGGAAATCACGGTCGCAAAATAGAGACAACAAACGAGACCGCAACCATAGTCACAGTCATACTCGTAATCGGTCTCAGTCAAATTATAGAAGGTTTCCATTTTGCTACTATCATTATAAATTCGGCGATAAGGCTAATAAGTGCGTTAAGCCTTGTGATTACCAACAGGGAAACGATAAGGGCAGTCGTTAGTGGCGACAAATGATTGCCTCAGTTCATCCGGTCGCCTGTTTGTCACGGATCGCAGAACGAAGATGCAATTCTTGGTCGACACTGGAAGCGACCTTTGTGTCTTCCCGCGCAGGTCACTTAAACAACGACGACCTCGAACACCTTACGAACTTTTTGCAGCAAATGGAACTCCCATACCCAGCTTCGGCTATGCTCATCTCGAACTAAATCTGGGACTTCGACGAGATTTTTCATGGCGCTTTGTAGTAGCCGATGTAAACAAAGCAATTATCGGAATTGATTTTTTATCATTCTACCATATCGTTGTCGACTGTCGTAACCGTCGGTTAATAGATAATAGTACTTCGTTGCAAACACCTGCTGAGCCTGCTACAGCGAATGTGATAGCTTCTGTTAAAACCATGAGAGGTAATTCAAAGTATGTTGAATTACTACGTGACTTTCCGGAGATTACCCGACCGTCAGGTGTACCGCAAGCTCCTAAGCACAGTACCGTCCACTTCATTCGTACTAAGCCAGGACCACCTGTGTCTTGCAATCCGAGAAGATTATCACCAGGAAAACTGAAAATAGCGAAGCATGAATTCGAGGCAATGATAAAGAGTGGAATAGCACGTCCATCTGAGAGCCCGTGGTCTTCTCCGCTCCATCTTGTACCAAAGAAAGATAACGGATGGCGGCCATGTGGCGATTACAGAATGTTAAACGCACAGACAATTCCAGATAAATATCCCATCAGGTACTTACAAGACTTCACCCATTACATATCGGGTTGTACAATTTTTTCTACGCTAGACTTGGTGAAAGCGTACAACCAGATACCAGTCAACCCAGATGATATTCCGAAGACAGCCATCACCACACCATTTGGTATGTTCGAATTTCCATACATGAGTTATGGCTTAAAAAATGCGAGCCAAACCTTTCAAAGGTTTGTAGACGAGATAACACGAGGACTTGATTTTTGCTTCGTGTACCTGGATGATTTTCTAATATTTTCCCAGGACGAAGACAGCCATTTTGATCACCTTCGCCAAATCTTTGAAAAACTTAAGGAATTTGGTATGGTCATCAACACGAGCAAATGTGAATTTGGTAAGAAAGAAATCACCTTTCTAGGGTATCACGTCTCAGCCAACGGTGTTAAGCCTTTAGACAGTAAGGTTCAAGCCATCAAAGACTTCCCCACTCCGAAAACCGTACGAGAACTTCGGCGTTTTCTAGGGATGCTAAACTTTTATCGCCGATTTATCAAAGGAGCTGCTGAAATTCAGGCACCATTAAACTCTTTGCTGACGGGGTCCGTAAAAGGATCACGTTCCGTGGATATATTGGGAGAAGCCCTACATGCTTTTGAGCAGTGCAAAACTAGCCTCTGTCAAGCAGCATTCTTGGCACATCCAGATCTAAACGCAAGATTAGGTTTGGTAACCGACGCCTCAGATAAGGCAATCGGTGCCGCCTTGCAGCAAGTAAAGAATGGATCATGGCAGCCACTTGCATTCTTCTCTAAGAAACTGAAACCAGCCCAACAGAAATACTCGCCATACGACAGGGAACTTCTTGCTATATACGAGTCAGTGAAATACTTTAGACACATGCTTGAAGCAAGACATTTTACTGTTTTTACTGATCACAAACCAATCTGTTATGCATTTCACATCAGAAAAGATAAGTGCTCACCCCGCCAGTATCGTCATCTCGATTTTATATCACAGTTCACCACCGACATCCAACACATCTCTGGAAAATATAACATAGTGGCTGATACGCTTTCAAGAGTGGAAGAATTAGCTCAGCCTATTAATCTAGTTACCTTAGCCAAAATGCAGGACGTGGATACGGAACTGAAAGACCTTCTGAAAGGTGGGACATCACTTCGATTAGTTAAGGTACCAATACCTGGAACGAAGACAGACCTATATTGTGATGATGGAACCGGAAATCAAAGGCCTTACGTACCTCAAAACTTAAGGAAGCAAGTCTTTGACAGTTTACATTCGCTGAGCCATCCTGGGGTCAAAGCTACAACAAAGATGATAACAGAACGCTACGTTTGGCCAGGAGTAAAGAGAGACTGTCGTGAATGGTCGAAAACGTGTCACCCCTGCCAGCGTGCAAAAATAACACGTCATGTCTCCTGTAGGCACATACAAATTACCACCTGCCAGATTCCAATACGTCCATATAGACATCATTGGACCTTTACCTGTATCAGATGGATATCGCTATTGTCTTACAGCAGTTGATAGATTTACCAGATGGCCTGAGGCAATACCCTTATCAGATATCACTGCTGAAACTGTTGCAAAAGCAGTTCTTAATGGCTGGATCTCGCGTTTTGGGTGTCCTGCTGAAATCATCACAGATCGAGGAAGACAATTTGAATGTTCCTTATTTAAACATCTATCCAATCTAATCGGATTTCAGCATAAGCGAACTACATCTTACCACCCAGCGTGCAACGGTATGGTAGAAAGGATGCACAGACATCTGAAAGCCGCTATTGTATGTCACAATAATCAACGTTGGACAGAATCATTGCCATTAGTATTACTGGGTATGAGAAATGCATTGAAACAAGACCTTCAAGCATCACCCGCTGAGTTAATTTATGGTGAATCACTTAGGTTACCAGGAGAATTTCTGCATTCTAACAACAGCGAAAGTAGCACAGATATAACGGATTTCTTATCACGCTTAAGGCTGATAATGAACAATATTCGTCCATCACCTGGAACACGTCACGGTAGTAAAAAAGTATTTATCTTTAAAGACTTACCAAATGCGACTCACGTTTATGTCAGGGATGACTCTGTAAAAGGTTCACTGCAACCAGCGTACTCCAGTCCCTTCAAAGTGCTGGAAAGAGGAGACAAGATTTACAAATTACTCATGAAAGGCAAAGAACAAACGGTCTCAATAGATAGAATAAAACCTGCCTATATATCCTCTGACGCTTCAGCATGTCGAACACCACCTGCAAACAAAAAAGAAGAGTATGAGAAAAGTTGTACACGCTCAGGACGCAGAGTTAAATTATCTGATTATTATCGCCCATCATAGATGGTCTCTGGGGGGGAGTGATGTGGCGTCATTAATCTGAAAAAGAAAAATAAACAATCAAAAATTAATAATCTGTGACGATAAGACGTATGACGCTTGCGCCCGGCTTTTGTTTTGTTTTTGCGTTTTGCTTTGAATGGTATTTCTTCCTTCTCATGCTAATAACTTCTCTGCTATGCTTTGTGCTAAATTATAAACAGTATTATATATGTGAACTATTCTATTTGTGAACAATTGTATGCGTGAATTATTGTAACTGTGAACTATAGTATATATGAAATATTTAATTGTGTGAACTCTTCTGCTTATAATAAACTTTTATAAAAAGTGATTGGTGAGTAATTTATTAAGAATCTTCCCACATCACTTCATCTCCATAATTACAAGATGAGAGGTGAAATTTAATGAAGCGCGTAATTAATAAAGATTTAAGAGAATTTATGAAATTGTAGCAAGCTGGATTATTTTCCCTAAAATTATATGATCTTATTTGACCGACAAAAATTTAGATTGCGTCATATATAGCAGAAAAACATAAAGGTTATAGATAGACCTTTATATTTTTCTTGGACAAAAACTGCCACAAATTCATAAATTTTTTATGGTACTTATCCAGTTCTTTATATTGGGCACTGTACATACATGACCATTTTTATTAATAAATTTTAAATTTTCTAGTTTTAACATAGCTTGCTGCCTGAACGCATGGTGTCTACATTTTTTTGTAACAGCAATTCTTAAATCTTTCTTCAATTCTTTCATTCACACTGTCAAATAGGTTGTGGCGTAACACGCTTCTGTTGGACCCCACATAAATCCGCTACGCTTATGAAGCTTGAGCTACGCTCAAACATCATGCCACCGGAGCGAAACAATGGCGTGAGCTAGATATGCGACGCACCGCGCCTTTGTCAGAGAGCGTCCCGCACCACCGCGCATACCGCCAGCAGCTAGCTCAGGAACAACATGCGCGCGTCTCTCACGTCGATTAACTTATCTTGTACGCGAAGTTAATTTCATGTGCAATTATGAACGAACCAAGTGTAGTCGACGTTACCGAACAGAAAGATTCGACTCCCGCAGAAGTCTTGAGAGTTGGTGTTAGGGTACCCCAATTCCTGGTCGATGAGACTGCCTTATAGTTCGCACAAATTGAAGGCCAGTTCTTATTATCCAGAATCACAAGTGAAGAGACAAAATTCTACTACGTAGCCGCGCAACAAGAACCTCCATACGCTAGGAAAGTTAAGGTCATAATTACCAACCCACTTAGAACCGATAAGTATCTAAAGTTGAAAACGGAACTAATCCGTCGTCTTTCAGCATCGCAGGAGAAGCTTCTCCAGCAATTGCTCTACCACGAAAAGTTTGGCGATCGGAAACCGTCGCAGTTCTTACGCCACCTGCAGAATCTGGCAGGAGCATCAGCAGGGTCAGACTTCAAAAAACCTTATAGTCGAGTCACCTACCTCTTAATATTCAAACTGTGATTGCTTCTCAGATAACAGACTTATCGTTGGAGAAACTAGCTGAACTAGCAGACAGGGTGTACGAGATTGCATCGATGAACCCTCAAGTTGCCAGACAACTACTGCCACGCCGGAAAATCGTGACACCATGACCAAGCAGATAAGTGAACTAACGAGGCAAGTAGCACTTCTCACTACTGAACTAAAAAGGCAACAACGATCCCGCTCACATTCAAGATCGCAATCCCTCTCGAGGAAATTCCAAACCAAAAGGCATCCACCGGATCACCCGCACTGTTTTTATCATTACACCTATGGGCGCAAGGCGAATAAGGTGAACAACTCCTTCAACAGGCCGTTTATTCATCACAGACCGGACATCAAAAATGCAGTTTCTCGTGGACACTGGTTCAGACCTGTGTGTTTTTCCCTGGTCAGCAGTCAATATGCCCTGTTCAAAATCCAGGTACGACCTGATAGCTGCTAATAACACAGTTATACGCACCTACGGACCAATACTGCTACACCTCAATTTAGAATTGAGACGGAACTTCACATGGAACTTCACAGTAGCCGATGTGACACGATCGATCATCGGAGTTGACTTCCTCAGTCACTATAGTTAACTCGTCGACTGAAGGAATCAACGACTAGTCGACAATGTCACTACTCTCTCGGTCAACGCCATAGCTCACACATCAACGGAGGACATCGTTTTGGTGAAGTCAGTCTCCGGAGAAACCGAATTTCACCAGATACTGCGTGAATTTCCAGAGATAACTCGCCCTCCAGGTATGCACTTACCATACAAACACAGTACTCTGCACCATATCAGGACGACTCCAGGAACTCCAGTAGCCAGTAAGCCTCGACGCATGGATCCACTTCGCATGCAAGCTGCGAAGCAGGAGTTCTCAACTATGCTCGCTAGCTGCATAGCCAGACCATCGGAAAGCGCTTGGTCTTCTCCTCTGCACATGGTTAAGAAAAAAGACGACAGTTGGAGATCATGTGGAGACTACAGAGCACTGAATTTTAGAACGATACCTGATTGTACGACTTTTCGTATTAACTCACAGGCTATTCTGTCTTCTCTGCCATCGACTTAGTCAAGGCGTACAATCAGATTAACGGTGGTAGAGCCACGCAGCAGTTTTTGCTGTTGCACGTATGGGCCGGCTCGAGCCGGGTTGGTACCACGACCTCAGAGAATACCGGCGTGAAGTAGAAGCTCTGCGTTTCGTCTGGTGAGTGCAGGTGGCCGGAGACCCATATTCCCCCCCACCCCTCCCCATCAACATGGTAGCGGAATTACACGATAGACTACTCCAGGAGGGTACCAGTAACCCTGGAGAATCCCTCGCTGAGCATCCACGACCATGTTATTCCGATCTTGAGCGTGGGTGCTCAGGCTGCTCTGCGTATTCGGGGGGGGGGGGGGCAAATTCCGCTCAAAAACATAACTGCTCGGGGCAAACTGAGCAAGAATACCAAGGCGACCCCTGCCACGCTATCCGTGAATTTTTGCAACATCAGGGGACTTCACTCTAACCTAAACGCCGTCCACTACCACCTCGAGACGGCGAAGCCGGCCTTGCTCTTTCGACCATTAATGAACTAAATAGTGGGTTAAGCAGATGATCTGACGATACTAGTCTCTGGAAAGACAGCAAACATGATGTGTGACCTGAGCCAACCTGCTCTCCGTATAGTGACGAGATGATGCAGAGAATATGATAAAACTAACATACCCAAATAAAACGGTTCTAGTAATGTTTACACATAAACGAATGCTGAATAACTGTCACCTCCCAAGTATTTTCTGATAGTATAACTTTCTAGCAATGCAAAAACATGATTGGTAAACGATTGGGTTTGACGCCAAAAATTGTACTGTGGCTATACAAAATCGTGATTCGGCCCATGATCACATACGGTGTTCTCGTACGGTGGACCAAAATAAATGAAGAAAATTAAGAAGCTTCACCGTTACCAGAGACTGGCATGTATGGACACCACGGGCTGCATAAGAATTACACCTTAGAAGCTATGCTGGAGCTAACTTTACTTCACCTACACATACAACAAGAAGCGACTTTAGCTACCATCAGACACAAGACCCTAAATCTATGGAATAAGAGTAGATTCCCCTATACAGGTATAGGGTGGGCCATCTGTTGGTCCTTTTTCAATCGATGACATTTAGTACTTAATGGTATCTATTCTAAAATAATATTTGACATAATATAAAAAGTCATAAATATGCCATTTGTAATAATGGAGTCGCTAGCAACACAATAGCGTATTTTGATTGTCCAAATATATTATGAAAATGGTCGTTCAAAAAGAACAAAATTTCGTAAATTACGTGAGAGTTTTGATTGACATCAAAGTCCCACTGAACGTGCAATTGGCAAAATTATTGGTCGTTTTGAAGAAACCGGTTCAATGGATGGTCGCAAACCGTATCAACATGTTCATCCAGTTCGTACTTCTGATGCATTTTGCATGATGATCTTCATTTTCATCCATACAAAATTCAACTAACTTAACAATAAAAGCCACCAGACCATTCCTAACGTCGTCGTTTTCGAACCCTTTATTCGACAGCTTAGCGAACACTTGAAACCTTTTGAAAAGCAAAACAGCAAAAAAAAAAACACGTGGTAGAGCCATGCTGCAGCTATATTAATAGTATAGTTGTAGCACGAATGGATCGGTTCAACTGGGGAAGGAACACGCTCTCACAGAAAACCTGCGTAAAATAGCAGCTTCACACTGCTGTGTTTCGTATGGTGAGTGTAGAGAACCGGAGACCGATTTTACTGGAAAAGAAGCATTCCAACTTAGTCCTCACGGGTGACGAAGAGTCTGCATTTTGATTATTTATTGAGGATAAATGTAGCTGTCTATGAGCCGCAGCAACCACTTACCATCAGATGAACTGTGTGCTCGTTTGTCACCCTATCCTATAAAACAATATGGCTGATGGTTAATCAGCTGTTGGTAATTTTTGCATCAATTTATAGCGTGTATAATTGTTCAACTGTGCCAATATTTGTACCCAGTTGTTAAATATTAAGTATTGTTAGTTGTATAGACAAACACTTATGTATAAAATTTTACTAAATGTTTCATTTATTGCTTGGTTGGACTAGGAAACTTACCAATAAAAAAGTAAAGTAACGTGATATGACCATTCCTTTTACAAGTTTTTATACAGTCTTGCAATGTTTGTATCTCACAACTTTTTGCGGTAGGAGTCCATAGTGAAACTTGCTTTTTGGTAGTTATGTTTTTGGTGAAATTGATTTATATCTCACAACTTTTTGCGGTAGGAGTCCATAGTGAAACTTGCTTTTTGGTAGTTATGTTTTTGGTGAAATTGATTTATCAATTAATAAATCAGTCTCTACATAGTTATAGAGACGACATTATAAATATTTTATTGAGTGTCATCATTCACCTGTGTTTGTCCGAACTAAATTTAATTTCAGCCATCATCTTAATATTTCCACTCTCGCACCCCGTCCATTCTGAATGTGTTATTCAATTAAAAAATAGTCAAACAAAATGTTATTATATAATTTAATCAACTCTTTTACTTTATTTGACTAACTTTAATAATAACTGTATATAATAATAACAAAATGTACATACACTTACTTATATACTCATTAAATAATTACTCATAAAATATTAAACTTAAAAAAAAACGAAAATAACTATCAGTACTAAAGATAAATCTAATTAGTACTAAATTTAAAAATCTTTAAAACTATTGAAAATGAAGTATTTCAAATATTATCTTAAACTAAATTTTACGGATGAATTTTAATAGTAGCCGATATCTAAGGGTTAGGTCTGGGGTTTGATCCCCAGGTCGGGCTGTTATTGGGTTTTTCAATTAGAAATTTCTCAGCAACAGCTTGGAGTCTGAATTTGTGCCCGGTTAAAGGCTACGCTCGCCCCCTGTTATATGGGACTCGTAACATGGCGAAATGTAGGTGTACAGTGTACTGTACTGCCTAACTCTTCGTAGAATGTTACTCCTATAGTGGTCAAACGATGCTTGCGCAATGTCTGCAAACATTCGTAACACTTGATTACGCTCGTGGTCAACCTCTATCATTCGAGTCTCCAGATCATATAGTAACGTAGATGAAAGAAAACGTAGATGTTCAATGGCAATGAACTCGTTCGTCGCTCTATCGAATGGCTCGAGTGTACGCATCCGGCGCGCCCTTAGTGTCATTCGTGTAGGGGTAGCCATTACCCCAAACCTCAGGGTTGCTGGTAACCGTCACCTGCTGGTCGGCGGAGGAATAAAAGGTGTAGGTTGCACACTTAAACTACTCATCGTGGATCGATCTTGAGAAGTTGACTGAGTAAGTGTTTGTGTGCGGTGACTGCTAGCTAGTAGATGGTGTGGGAGTAGCAGACGCGGGTGGTGATACTGCCACAGCTTCTGTAAACAAAATGAATTTGAATTCAAATACCTACTTAATAAAGTATTTATAAAATATTTAGATGTAGGTAGCTAAACGTACGATCAGCTGTTGCGATTTCAAAATCAATTGCATCTTGTTGGTGCTGGTGGTGGAGTTAGAGCCTGCGTTGGCAATGGAATGTTTTAGTGAATGAAATGAAATTTTAGTTACTTTCATAGCGTAATGTCTTATGGAATTTTGCTATGGGGTAATGCGACTGATATTGAAGCTATATTTGTTTTGCAAAAGAGAGCCGTACGGGCGATTTATAATCTAAATTGTAAAGAGTCCCTTAGAGAAAAATTTAAAGAAATAAACATATTAACTTTGGCATCGCAATATATTTATGAAAATGTAATGTATGTACATAAAAACATAAATAGCTTTAATAAGAATAAGGATGTTCATACCTTAAACACTAGGAACAAACATAAGCTTGTAATGCCACTTACAAGACTCCACAGAATTAGTAATTCATTTATGGGGCAATGTATACGCTTTTACAACAGAATCCCAGAACATGTTCAAAGTTTGTCAATAAACAAGTTTAAAAGTTTTATTAAAGAAAAACTGTACAAAAAGGGTTATTATAATATCAAGGAAAACATGAGTGAAAATAACCCCTGGGAATAAGGTGATCGCCACCATGCTGGTTCTATGAAAATTCATTTAAAATTGTATAATCAAAATTATTGTTAAGTGAAATTATGTTTAAAAAAAAAGTCCCGCTGGGTTTCTTGCTGGTTCTTCCCAGGACAGGAGGTATTTTCCGAACCAGTGGTAAATAAAATAATGACTTTCAATAAGTATTATGTAATAATCCATATTGAATAAAAATCATTCTATTCTTCTATTCTATTCTAATGAATTATGATAGTCACTGCAAAAAAAAAATAAGTTGAAATATTCATTTAAGTAATACCGATGTAAATAACAGCCTAGATTTTAAGACGTTATTAGTGTTGAATGCTTTTAATACGATCTATGTAGTTATTTAAGTATTAGTCACGTAAGTTTACAATTGTACGTAAGCTTATTAATGTTTTTATTGGCCTATAAAGAGTTGTTGTATGTATTTATAGTGTTTGTCAAATACATAATTAATTTTTGTATGCCTATGAAAAGTGTTGTGTGTTTTATAATGTTTGTTACATACTTTTTAGTAGTTATTTATAAAGATTTGTTGTATGTTTCATAGTGTGTCACATACTTATTAGTAATTGTTTGCAAAGATTTGTTGTATAAAAATGTATAATTGTGAAATAAATTATGAGTCACACTTCACACGTCCCCACACACTACGCTCATTGGTTAAATGGAGCATGTACGCCTCACAGGCGCTTGCACGAGTTGTGCAACTAACCGAACGAAATAAAAGACTGTGAGCGACCCATTACCACATTCCGCCTGTGGCACCGCCCCCGAGCGGTTGTGTCCAGGTAGTCCGTGCTCTCGTCCCCGTACGGTAGTGCTATCTCGCTCTCGCGCCTCCGCTGTCCTGCTCGCGCTGTACAGCGTCGACGCCTTGGTGAGTCACTTACGCTAACAGCTCTTGCCCCCCTGTCTGCGGTCGGGGAGGTTTGACTGACCTCTGCTTTGTTATTGTTATTTTTATTGTTGATTTTGTTATTTCTTTTGTTTTTCTTGTATTGTTTTACGTACATATTGTCTCATAGTACGTCTCGTGTTCAAGTCCCTGTTCTTCTGAGAAAAGGGACCCGTCCCGTCTTTACTGTTTCTTAGAACAGAATACTGCCCCCCTCAACATATCCACAATAAACCAAATTAAGTCTTTCGTTGCCGCCCTATACCAAACTCTTGGTCTGGGCCTAAATCTCGATGAGACGGCCCTCGCCGCCATCGTCGTCCGTAATCGCGGCCTACCTAGAGTCCAAGAACTCTTTCGCCCCATTAGATATGGAGTACGCATGCTCCGAGTCCGAGTCCTCTGAGTCGGCCTCCCGGAAGGCCCGCCACCAATTCTGGCACCGGTTCATCGGAGTCCTGTGACTCCGACGGAACCGGGGATTCTTCGTTCACCTCGGTGAACTCCAAGCGCAGCGGTAAACGCGCCGTGAAAAACCGCACCCTCCCTGTCTCAGCGGCCCCTATCGCTCCTTCAACCTCCGCAGCTCGCGCTGCTGCCTCTGCCCCCGCAGCCCCCGCCGCTGCCTCGGCCCCACTTATGTCACTAGACATCCCCGCTCCGACCAAGCCAGCCTCTCGCTGTGCTCCAGTCCTTGGCAAGAAGCAAGTCCCGCCCCCTGTCTTCCTAAGAGACAAGGCAAAATTCACCGAACTGTCCAAAACCTGCTACAACGCAGGCATAAATACGATCACGCCATCAACCTCGGAGAGGCTATTAAAATCATCCCCCAATCAATCGACGACTTCCGTCGTCTCACCAGGCTATTCATAGACGAACGAGTTTCTTACCATACGTACGCTCTTCCGGAAGAGCGCAAAGTCAGGGCCGTTATCCGCGGCATCCCTTTCGAATTCTTCAACGAGGAAATCCTCGAGGACCTTAAGTCCCAAGGATTCCCCGTAGAAGCCGTGCACAAAATGCACAGCAGAACGGGCCAGAGATTCTCGCTTGCCCTCGTCATCCTTTCCAACGTGCCGGAGGCACAAGTCATCTTCCGGCAGGTACGCACAGCGTGTGGCCTGTCGAGAGTGAGAGTTGAGCCCCCACATAGGCGAGGGTTCCCGGCGCAGTGCCCCCGCTGCCAGCTATATGGTCATGCGGCGGCCAACTGCTCCGCCCCACCCAGGTGCGTTAAGTGCCATGAACCCCACAACACTAAAGAGTGTCCTCGGCCCAAAGACGCCGAATCCCCACCCGCGTGTGTCCTGTGTAAACAAACAGGCCACCCGGCAAATTACAGAGGCTGCCCTTGCGCACCTCATCCTCGCCCCATTAGGCAAGCTCCACCGCCGGTCAATGACCGATCATTCCCTGCTCTCTATCCTAGAATGCCCCGTCAGGGCTTTTCTCAGCCCCTCCAGGGCTTCTCTCAGCCACTTCAGGGCCCCTCTCGACCCTCTCAGGGTCCCCCTAGGTCCCCACAGGGACCTCTTTGGCCCCTCCGGGCTTCTCTCAGCCTATGCAGCCTCCAGTCTTTCCCTGGGGCCCCAAAAAGGCCGACCCACCGCGGACAACCTCCGCCCCCAAAATATCTCAGCCCTCGGTGGTCGATGACCTTAACACGGTTTACGCCGCTATTAGGAACATCGACATCGGGGAGGTATCGCGATTTTAGCACGCAAATTGCGCGCTGCGAGGTCCCCTCAGGACCGTCTCCTCGCTCTTGTAGAGCATAACAATCTTTTGAGCTTATTGTAAGTTAAGTTAACTTAATTAACTTAACTGAACAATGACAGAGCAGTCTGCTCTACCAAAGTCTCACGGTCGTATCAAACCTAAGGGTTTATCGCTTGTATCATTTAATATTCGCGGTTTGCGAAATAACTTCCCAGAGCTTAAGCTCTTTCTTCGAAATCGTGAAGCCGATTTCCTCCTCCTACTGGAAACTAATCTCAAAACTAAGGACAATAAAGGCCTTTCCATTAAAAACTTTTCTCTTCTTCGTAATGACAGACCCGACCGCCGAGGCGGCGGTACGGCCATTTATTACAAGAAGACACTTCACTGCTCGCCCATTTCTACTTCGCAGCTTACAAACATGGAAGCCACGGTATGCAGGCTAGCTATGACTGGACATCAGTCCATCCTCATAGCCTCCTGTTACATCCCTTCAGGAACCCATCCCCTCAAAAAAGATTTTGAGGCTATTTTATCTTTAGGCAATTCAGTCATTATGTTTGGAGATTTTAACTCCAAGCATACTGAATGGACATGCCGTACTACCTCCCTTAGTGGCAAGATACTGCTCGATATCACGCAGTCTCTTGATCTTACCGTCCACAGTCCCCTCGGTGTTACTCACGTTCCCGATAACACCGACTACGCCCCCGATGTACTAGATTTTGCGTTACTCAAAGGAGTTTCTCTCAACCTCAGGGCAATCGAGACACTAGACGATCTAGGATCCGATCACCGACCGGTCTCCCTCATTCTTCGCCATCAGCCACCGCCCCCAACACACACGAAAAGCTTCACTAATTGGAAGCGATTCAAGGAGTTCCTAACTAAAGCTCTGGACTCACAGGACTCTACCATCTCCCTATCATCAGACTTAGACAGTCCCGAAAAAATCGACACCGCGGTCGATTCACTCTCCACCTTTATTAAATCCTCCCTTAAGGAGAACGAAAGGGTCGTCCCGGTTGCTAACAATAGAGGGCTTCCCCTACATATTAGCAACCTGTTAAAAGCCAAGAAAGCTGCTTTCCGGATAGCAGCAAAATATCCCAACCCCGAATATAGGCGCACGGCCAATCGTCTTCAACAAGAACTCCGTTTCAGCCTCTCTGAATTTCGAGACCTTGAAAAGAGTAAACTCATGGAGAATATATGTATCTCTCTATCTCATACAGCGTACTATCAGATGGCTAGAGCCCTCCGCATAGACGCTATCACCCACACTCCCCCTCTCTCCCGTCCCGACGGTACGGTTGCCTTTGAGGACAAGGAAAAGGCTGAGTGCTTTGCCTTCGACCCCTCACACGTTCAGGCAGTGGAGGATAAGGTCCGCCGCCGAAACTCACCCCCTACAGCCTCCGAACCTATCTCTGTATCCAATGATGATATTTCATCCCTCATCAAAGGACTTAAGCCCAAAAAGGCTCCGGGCTCGGATGGCATCTCCAACCAAGCCCTAAAAACTTTCCTGAGCAGGTGTTAACCCTTTTATCTATTATCTTCAACGCCTGCTTCAAACTCAGTTACTTTCCCTCTACGTGGAAAGAGGCAACTGTGATTGGTATTCCCAAGCCAGGCAAGCCTCTTAACCTCCCCTGCAGTCATCGCCCCATTAGCCTCCTCAAGGCCATGGGCAAGCTCTTCGAAAGAGTCATCCAAACTCGCATGAGGCGCCATCTGATTCCCACAGACGGTGACCCTCTTATCATTCCCCATCAATTCGGTTTCCGAGCGAAACACTCCTGTCCCCAACAAGTTCACCGTATTGTGGAATATATCCTCAGCGGTTTTTATCCTCGTCGTCATAAGACCATCGCGGTCTTTTTCGACATAGCTAAAGCCTTTGATAGAATCTGGCATACAGGCCTTATCTACAAACTATACAAAAGAGGTCTCCCCAATCATCTAGTACGTCTCGTGGCCTCTTATCTAAAGTATCGTACCTTTCGTTTTAGACACGAAGGCACGCTATCTTCACAGCGCCCCATCAAAACTGGTGTCCCTCAGGACGCAGTACTTGCTCCTCTGCTGTACATCCTGTTCACCAACGACATTCTCATCCCGTCGAAAGGTGTTCAGCTCTCCTTCTTCGCAGACGACACTGGTCTCTCTATTGTAAAGGTATCTCGCTACCTTTCATACGGAACAAGGTCCAAAAGTCAGTTGATGACCTAGGAGCTTGGTTCAAAAAATGGCGCATCGATGTGAACACGGAGAAGAGCTCCGCCGTCCACTTCGATTATAAAAGACGCCGTCTTAAAAACACTCCACTAAAACGTATGCTAGGGACCCCTGTCCCCTGGCATACGTCTGCCAAATATTTAGGGGTCACCCTAGACACAAGGCTCAATTTCAGGCCCCACGTCAAAAGACTAACCCGTCACGCATGTTTTTACCTGAGTAGGCTCAACAGTATGTTGGGCCGACACAGTAATATGTCCCTCAGAAACAAGCGTACCCTTTATAAGGTTTGTATACGACCAGTCATGTCCTACGCGGGCCCCATTTTTGCCCACGCTGACCCTAAAATTATTAATGAACTCCAAATAGATCAAAACCTTTTCTGTCGTTGAGCTGCTAACGCACCTTGGTAAGTCCGTAATGCCGACCTTCATCGGGAACTAGAGCTCCCTATAATTCAACAATTTCTTAAAAAACTCTCTGAGAACTTCTTCAAAGCCTCAGAGTCGCACTCCAATCATCTTATTCGTGAGGCAGCTACTTATGCAGCCCCACCCCCTCTCGCTATCGAGTCCGCAGGCCGAGAAACTCTCTCTCGGACCCGCCTAATAAACTTTCAAACGACCTAAACTGCCTCCTGGCGGCTCAGGCCAACTCATATTAAATTATCATAATTAATTTGCCTTAGTAGGCTCTCCCTCAGCGGCTCGTATTCGCCTGCGCCCTCTTCTCCCAAAAGAGGGTCGCTTCCAATCCAATATAGCGGCTTAATCGGCCAATTGTCAGTCCCACAGGCGGTTTTTAGTGGGTAGCACCTAGGCTCCAATTTAGGTTAGATAAAGTGAGTTCCACATAACTACGACAGACCGGCTGTCGTGGTATGCATAAAGCATTTACCGCCTCCCTACGTAAAGGGTAGCCCTTTTTCCAATTGCTTCAAGGCGCAAAAAAAATGACCCATTATTTACCAGCTCATTACTCGTTATTCGCTCATCGTTCGCTCTGTATCCAGCTCAACAAACATCTCTACACTGCCTCAACAAGCTACACTCTACAAAGCCGCTCTTGTTTTCATATAAACAATAGTTTTATTTAACTTCATATATAACCTATGGTCAAGAAGAACCCCTTTGTCGTATCTCCTCAGTTTCAAGGTACTCCCCTTGTTGCCTCAGCCAGTATCGGAATCCTCGGCGTCGACATATCGAGTAGCGTGCAGTTTCGTCACTTGGAAGAGAAGGCCAAATTGGCCTCTAAAAAGCTTGGCGTGCTCAGCAGAGCGGGACAGTGTTTCATGCCGGCTCAACGCCTGCAACTTTACAAGGCGCAGGTGCGGCCTCACATGGAATACTGTTCCCATCTCTGGGCTGGGGCTCCCCAGTGCCAGCTTCTTCCACTTGACCGCATCCAGCGCAGAGTGGCTCGAATCATCGACGACCGAGTCCTTTCCGATCGGCTCGACTCATTGGCACTGCGAAGAGATGTTGCATCTCTTAGCATTTTCTTTCGCATTTACCATGGGGAGTGTTCTGAGGAATTGTTCGGATTAATCCCAGCCGCCAAATTTCACGAACGCACATCGCGGCAGAACTCCCGATACCATCCACACCATCTGGATGATTGGCGGTCCACCACTGTGCGATTTAGAAGATGTTTTCTTCCTCGCACAACTTCCTTGTGGAATAGTTTACCACCAGCGATTTTTCCGGACCGATACGACTTAGGGACCTTCAAGAAAAGAGCCTACTCCTTTTTAAAAGGCCGGCAACGCATCTGCAATTCCCCTGGTGTTGCGGTTGTTCATGGGCGGCGGTAGTCACTTACCATCAGGTGAGCCGCATGCTCGTTTGCCCCCTCTCCTATAAAAAAAAAAAAGAAGTCTAAGTTTGAACGATGCGGAGCCCTGCATAAAGCTCCCACTTCGTTTAATGGTCTAACGAGTTGCGGATCCCATTTCGTTTAACCGAACTATGACATATCATATAAAAACCTCTTGTAATATTACTCATTTCATTATACTAGGTTCGCATTTGATTAATTTTCCATTTGATTGTTTTAATTAGATATAGAAGTAGGTACATTTTTTAAAATATTGATGTGATAACTTAACCCTGAATTTTAAATGAAGAACTGCAAAACTAACGAAGCCTTGTTCCTGAATGCATGGCTGACCCTCCACCGTCAAATTTCCCATTATGGCAAACACCCTCTCCTCTCCTCAAAAGTCGTAAGGGTTTGGCGATTACTCGGCCCACCACCGCTATCACTTGCATGACGTTAGGGATGATTTTATTTGGCTTTCAGTCTGCCCAAATCTTCGATATTTAAGTAAGTAATATAGGAAGGAGTAGGAAAGTTAGGTAATAAATAATAGTGTATAATAAATAGTTGTGGTTAATATAGATAAAGTAAAGCATAAATTGGTTATTACATATGTATATTGCTGTTGATTTACCTTTTTCCACCTTGTCTGCCGATTTATTTACTCCACCATCGATTGAGTTTAATATTGTCGCCAACTCGCACCACAGCCTTTCGGATTTCAAGCACCCTTGGGTATATCGCAGTGACTGTAATTGAACAAAGAATAGGGCAATGAGCAACAGATTGTTATGATCACGTCATTACGAACATTGAGCATTCTCAAGTGATTTGAATTTAATCAAGTTCATGGTTTAGGTGAATACTTTCTTCTTTCTATGAACTCCAAAAGGATCGATAATTGTTAACCACTGGCTGGCACTCGTGGTTTTGATATTGTAATTATCCTTAAAAATGAAAAAAAAATCCTGTTACTCACGTTACACCTGTTAGTTCCCGTTTGTTTATCGTTATAAATATATTGATATCCAGAATTATTGTGTAATTTTGGCACCCACAATTTTACGAATTTAAAGAACTTACCTTTGAATTTTTTAAATAACTAGTTAATTTTAAAACCAATAACTTAACTTTTACCAAGCAAACTTTACTTTAACAAGTTATCAATCTTAGATTATTGATAAGTCATCACGCGCTCTGACTAGATACCGCCGGCGCTCTTGTAAAAAGCGGTAACAAATACTACGCCGAAATCGGCGTACCGGAGCCAGTCGCGTTGCAGGCAACGTGTGAGGTGGACGTATCGAATGTTTTGTTAAATTTTGATCATAATCCGAAGTAAAATATCAGTTTACGTAGTGGAATAAAATATGAATGACGCCATTCAGTGTTGCCGCGTATACAAAAATAAAGTTCCCCGTGGCTGAGATTTGTATATGAGAATTTATTGTTACTATATTTTATAATATAATATATTTAACTTATTATAATATAACCTAATTCTATTTTATTTAATGTTTATTTCTGTAGCTCAAATAATGATCTAATTTCCGTTTATTAGGGTTACGTACCCAAAGAGTAACAACGGGACCCAAGTCTCCACTATCGTTCCGTCTGTCTGTCAGCAGGCTGTATCATATGAACCGTAATATGTAGATACTTGAAATTTTCAGAGAATGTGTATTATTATTGCTGCTATAATGACATAAAATAAAATAAAATATTAAAAGACCCTAAAAAACCACGTTTCTTGTATGAAAGCCATACAAAAACCGTGATTTTTTTTCTGTAGATATTGATATGTGTTTTGTTTACAGACTGTAGCGAAACCTGGATTAACACGCAATAAAATGATTCTGTGTGTATGGTGGGATGGATAGGGTATCGTTTATCATGAGATTTTACCGCCGGGTAAAACCATAGATTCGGATCTCTACTACCTACAAATAATGCGACAAGCAAGAAATAGAAAAAGAAAACGGACGGCATTGATAATCAGAAAAGGAGTGATCTTTCATCATGATAACGCCAGATCACAAGATTAGCTATCTGCTTGAGACTATCAATACACACGAACATTCCTTAAAATCCAGTATTAGCTTGAGTACTTAAAACTGGTTTAAAACTTTTAATCATTATTTTCTTTTGTTGCTTGTGTTCTTTAAAAGAAAGCTTTCTGGAGGTTTTATATACATAACATAAACACTCACGCCTGTCACCCAGAGGGGTAGGCAGAGATTATGGACTTCCATTTGGCACGACACACCTCTCTCGCTTCCTCCACATCCATATACCTACGCATACATGCTCGTCGGTTAAAGGTACTCTTGATTTGGCCCATTTTTAATATATCGCCAATTTGGTCGATAAACTTTCGCCTAGGGCGACCCTTCCCAACTATGCCGTTCACCTCTGCAACATAAATTTGCTTTGTCACACTTTCCTCATTCATTCTTTCTACATGGCCAAACCACCGAAGCATTCCTTTCTTAATCCTGGTTACAACATCATCTTGCAAACCACACTCTTCTCTTATTAAACAGTTTCTCACTCTGTCATTTAGCTTCATCCCTAACATACTCCTTAATGACCGCATTTCTACTCTCATGCTTCTTCTGCCACACCCAACTTTCACTACCATACATTAAAGTAGGTACTAACACAGCATTGTGAATTGCCATACGTGCCTTTTTGGACACATTCTGGCTTTTCACAATAGAGTGTAGAGCCCCATTCACTCTATTTCCTGCATTCACTCGTCGTTCTATATCCTTATCATATCTACCATCCCTGCTAAACACACATCCCAAATATACAAACTCATCTACTTGCTCTACCAACTACCCTTCTATTCTTATTTCACATATCGTTTTACTTTCTTCTCTTTCAAAAACCATAACTTTCGTCTTACTTGCGTTCACTTTCATTCCCTTTTCTTTTAATGTCCTGTTCATTAATGTAACCATCATTTGCAACTCGGCTGCCGACGACGCAAGTAGGACTTGATCATCGGCGTACAAAAGGCATTTGACGGTTAACTCACCCATTCTTAACCCGCATTCTTCTACTTTCAAATTTTCCAAACAACTGTCCATAAATAGGTTGAACAACCACGGGGAAGCCACACAGCCCTGTCTGACACCTTTATGGATGTCAAACCAGTCCGAGTAGGCCCCGTTGATCCTGACACAAGCACTAGAGTCCCTATATAGAGACTTCAATGCCTGTATCAGACCAGCGCTCAACCCAAATGAGTTCAGGGTTTGCCATAACACATCCCTGTCCACTCTGTCATAAGCCTTCTCCAAGTCCATGAACGCACAAAAAACTTTTTAGTTTTTGGCCGAAAACTTCTCGGCGATCATGCGCATGGAAAAGACCTGATCCGTACATCCCATTCCCTTTCTAAATCCCGCTTGCACATTCCAAATTTTTCCGTCAATTTCTTTCATAACTCTTTCAATTAGTACCTTAGCATACAGTTTTCCCACAATGCTAAGAAGGCTGATACCACGGTAGTTTTTACAGTCCTGCTGTGATCCTTTTCCCTTATATATTGGGACTATCACGGCTTTGCACCAGTCTCCCGGTACCCCTTATGTTCCCAACATAAATTAAACAAGGTGTACAGCAGGTCTGCCACCACTCCTTCTCCAGCCCTTAGCGTTTCGAGAGATACTCTATCATAACCGGCTGCCTTACCTGCTTTCATACTTTTCATTGCTTTCATTATTTCATCTATACTTATATCTATAAGTTTTATATATATAAGTTTATAATATATTATTTCGCGTGTTCTAAATAATTAAGAATATTATTTTTTTCCATTATAACTGGGATATCTATATCCATGTTCCTTCAAATCTCTGGTATTGAATATATCAAATAAAACTACTTGTCGCATTTTTTTTAATCAAAAATCCCAAGATTTCTACAGCAACGCGATTATGTCACTACCTACAAGATAGCAACAAGTTATCGAACAGAATGGACCCATATATATATATATATATATATATATATATATATATATATATATATATATATATATATATATATATATTATAATTAAATGCAATAAAACTTTAAAACAAAAACGTCTTGAATTTGTATACAAAATACGAAGAAACTTTTTCCCCGATCTTATATACTAAGTAAAGGTGTAACAAAATAGTACTCGACAAGCTCGACCGGGGAAGAACCACGCTCTCACAGTCTGTGTTTCGGTATGGTGAGTGTAGAGAACCGGAGACCCTTTTTACTGGAAAAGAGGCATTCCATCTTAGTCCTCAGGGGTTGCAACGCATCTGCATTTTGATTCTTAATCGAGGATAGATGTATATATCTATGAGCCACAGCAACCACTTACCATCAGGTGGACTTAGTGCTCGTTTGTCACCCTGATCGCAAGCAATGCATATTCAACTCGTGAAACTTTCATTGAAATCTGTGCACCAACACAGACCAGAATCGCACCAACGATTCTTTACATATCCGCCGTCACATATGCCAGAATCGCACCAACGATTCTCCACATATCTGCCGTCATATATGCTACAATACACAAGGGGCTCTGTGCCCCAACACAGGCCAGAATCGCACCAACGATTCTTTACATATCTGCCGTTACATATACCAGAATCGCACCAACGATTCCCCACATATCCACTGCCAAATATGCTACAACACATCTGCCGCCACATATGGCAGAATCGCACCAACGATTCCCTACATATCTGCCGCCAAATATGCACCAACACAGACAGAAATGACAACAGGAGATCCCACTTCTGATATCGGAAATGACAAACAGGAGATCCCACTCCTGTTGAATTCTCCGACATCAGAAGTGGGATCTCCTGTTTGTCATTTCCGATATATATATAAAGAAATAAATAAATTCAATTGGATTAAAGCTATAACTGAAGATGTTTTCTTCTTCATTGCCCTATCTAAAGATCAATGAAATTATTTTCATAGATTTTGTATTATAAGATAATAATATGTTTGAGATTATGATGTTGTTGTTATTTTATATCTAATTCAAATACTCAATAACTGATAATTTGTTTCCTTTAATTGCAAAGACAGTGTTGATGTTTTATGACACGCTTTTATTAGTTTCACATGTATCTAGATAGATCTATTTATCTATCTATCAATTTATCTATGTCTGATTGACTTAAAAATTTACAATCATATCAAGGACCGATGTCAAGGCATAAAATAATAGTATCCTGATCAGGATCACCGCCGAGAGTGACGCAGTCATTTCTCAGGCTGACGCTGACATTTAAGTTGCCAATAAGGACTAAATTGGCCATTTATAATACCTACATTCGCTCGAGATTAACATTTGCAGCACCGGCGTAGTATGCGTTCACCAGCGCCATACGCAGAAAACATACTGCAGGCTCAGCAGAATCAAGCAGTCACGATCATTGTGGGAGCCGGCCGTTATACCCGGAATGCCATGATATCTAGGAACCTGAGAATAGAAGACCTGAAAGTATTTGTATTCCATTTGTCGCAAAGTTTACTTCAACTGGCTAGAGGCGCGTAGCGATGGGACATTCAAGATGTATACCATTACACTCTAAATCCTCTTCTATTATATATAACTTGATCTAGAAGTTGGAGTAGTGGTGGTTGGTTTTTTCTGAAGCGACTGGTTAGTAAAGCGACAGTATTCTCCACGTTGATAGCCATCCTCCACTATGCATTAGTAGCACCGCTATGACATCCTCTACTATGCTTGCATGGCATATATGGTAACAGGTGGAGCAGATGTTGTATTCCATCTGTAGCCTTTATTTGCTTGATAAGAAGAAGTAAAATTCGCGCTTTTGTCAGCATATAGCGACAGTTGAACATTTTCTTCCTACGCCTGGAGGCGACATTCCTTTGTGAGAATATATTCGTATTACCGCCTACAGGAGCAAGATATACAAATGCCCAGCGGAAACAGCGAGAATGGGCCGTGTTGCCGATGTTGCAGTCTCGCCGCATACTTAGAAGGATCGTTCCCGCAGAAAAGACTCTACCAGTCGCACAATAGCCGGTGGTATTTGGGTGTAATTCAGAATCTTGTTGATCAATCTGTCGGACTACACCCTGTCGAATGTCTTTATCATGTTAAGAAAAAAGCCCAAAAGAACATTTTTCTTGCTGACCCCTGCGAGCCCAAACATCTGACTACTTCGGCGACACTCGCGCACATTCAGCTCGGCACGGGGGACGTATAAAACTTAGCTACTAAGTATTTAGTAAGAGTCATGAAGTATTTTTTGACAAAATCTTGAGGGTTTTAAAATTTATGTGAGCAAAAAGTTCAAAGAGTAAATGATTGCGAGCAATAGCAGTCTTCAAGATAAGAGGAAATAGGCTTTTGTTAAGTGATTTTATACGTGATAGAGTTACGCTGCAGCTTTGTTATGGATGTAGAATAAAGATGTCGGCTCGAACGGGAAAGGACCACGGTCTAACAGTATTCCAGTGTGAAATAGCATCTTAATGCTACTGTATTTCGTATGGTGAGTGTAAAGAACAGGAGTCCCATTTTTTTTTAAAAAACGTTACCCCCTCACTACGATTTTCTCCTGTGTCGTGGAGGCAGTTTACAAACATAAATTGCACAAGGACAAACATCCAGACCCGGAACAATTATTTGTAGGCTATACAAATACTTGTTCCGTGCGGGATTCGCAACCGCGGCCCCCAGCGCAACATCTGATTGCTAAGCCACTGCGCCACGGAGCCTCATTGTACTCAAAATGAGGTATTCCATCTTAATTCTCAGGGGTGAAAACTTATCTGCATTTTAATCCTTAATCTAGGATAGATGTAGATTGATGTATATGGGTCACAGCATCCACATACACTCAAGTTGAGTGTGTTCTTATTTTCTTAGCAAAATGTAATTTTTTCGTTTTAGTAGTTAGGCCAAAGCTTTGAAGTCAGAATTATTTTTTGGAAGAAAATACTTTTTAGTTATAAGTACGTACGTTTTCCATATGTGGCTGAAACTTTTAACGAAACAAGTAGGATTTAGAGTTTAGACCATAATATGTGGTAAAAAAGGAAACTTAATTCATTTATCACAAAACTTTATGTTAGGTATTATGAAACTTTGTTTGTTGTTTCTTGTTTCCACAAATTTTTATGCGAGGCATGAACAGGTTTTAATTTTACTTTTCAGTAAAATAAAAAAACCTATTCATCAATCATTTTATATAAGTAGTCCATATACTATATATATACTATACATAGATATCCTATAGATTTTTTACGTGGTAGAGCCATGCTGTAGCTATATTATTAGTATAGTTGTAGCACGAATGGGTCGGCTCGACCGGGGAAGGACCACGCTCCCACAGAATACCAGCGTGAAATAGCAGCTTACTGCTGCTGTGTTTCTTATGGTGAGTGTAGAGAACTGGAGACCCTTTTTACTGGAAAAGAGGCATTCCATCTTAGTCCTCACGGGTGACAACGCATCTGCATTTTGATTCGCAAACGAGGATAGATATAGATGTCTATGGGCCACAGCAACCACTTACCATCAGGTGGACAATGTGCTCGTTTGTCACCCTATCCTATAAAAAAAACATTTTTCTGGAAACGAGGCAATTCATCTTAATACTCAAGTGTGGCATCGCATCTGCATTTGGAATCTTAATCGATGATAGATCTAGATGCCAGTGGGCCAGGCATCTCCTGGCCATCAGGTGGACCGTGTGCTCGTTTGTCACCCTTTTTCTATATAAGAAAACTGGATGGTAAACGGATTCCGTGAATTAAATTAACGACAACTGTCATCCATTTTAAGAACAGCTCTCATCCTTTTTAGGGTTACAACATCCGCAGAAGAAAAATAAAACGGAATCACTTTGTTTTTCCTTCGTGAGAATGTCCATATCAAGCTTAAAATAATGTCAAGTGTATGTTTTCTTTGGAGGTGTAAAAAATTACAACTTTAAAATAAAAATTAAAACCAATATCGCCTTCAAAGGCGGGCGTGAGTGCGTGCATGCATTTGTGCATGCGCGCGCGAGAATGTGTGTGTGCATTTGTGTGTGCGTGTGCATTTGTGTGTGCATGTGCATTTATATGTGCGTGTGCTTATGTGCGTGAGTGTGCACGCGCGAGCGCGTATGTTTGTGTGAGTGTTTGTGTGCCATGTGAATTTTCCTGTAATCGCCATGTGTGCGGGCTTGGCTATATGGTTTTACTTCGTTCACGTATTACAGCCGCTATATAAAGCGGATCAGTAAGTTGAAGTAGCAATGTGCCAGCCGTATAACTTGAACAACAACCAACCCAGAAAGATTCTCATATGGCAGGCTCGTACTAGCGCAGTGTTGGCTGAGGCACACTAGATAGAGCGACGACCTGATGATGCAGGTGGTTAAGTACCGTACTTTGTGTCGATCTAGTTGATTTTCTGATTTTTAAATATTTTTAATGGCATCATATAAACAAGTGGAATTTTAAAAATGTAATAAAAAAGTAATGTACTACGGTTTTTCTTTCATAATCCTACATTGTCATCGGATTCTAAACTAAATTTAAAATTTTAAGTATCTAGCCCGTCGGGAAGTTAGTTTAAAATTAATTACTAAATTATGACCAGAAAAACGAGTTAATAAAAACGTGGTAAAATGGGGATCTCACTTTCTTTTCCAAATTATCTACCGCCCTGGGCTGTGATCCCCAGACCCCGCCTTGCTGCGCCAGTACCAATTGTTGTTTATGGCATTGAGATAAATTCTAGAATATATTTAAAAAAAACATCATAATATGAAAAATAGGTAGTTATATAATAGTAGGTGCGTGACGGTCGCCAATTTAGTTGCAAATGTCGGTTAATATATTGTACGATGATTATAATTCATTTTGCACTGGAATTTAAAATACAATGAAGCCCCATAAAAATCCTCTGACGTTAAAAAAGCGTTCGTATGCAAACTTCGTGCGAACACACGCAGCCGTTATAAGGTCTGCTCCAAACACTGTACATTAAATCATTTAAAAAGTGCTCATGTGTACTCGTAAAAGGCTTTACAACCGCCGTGAACGAGTTAGAATCCTTTTTCATTATCAGCCCGTAATTATTCACAGACGGCTTTGGCCTCTGCCTATTGTAGGAAAGATTTAGTGAAATCGCCAGGCATAATACTGTAGACGGTCACAAGTGTGGCAAGCGAGCACAATGTCCACCTTGTGGTAGTAGATTATGTAGCCGGTAGATATCTACATCTATACTCGATTAGGAATCAAAACGCATATACTTTGTGTCCCCTAAGAATTAAGACAGAATACCTCGGTGCCATTAATAAGGGTCTCCACTAACCATAAAAAACGCAACTGCATTGAGCTGCTATTTTACGTTGCTATACTGTGAGAGAGTGGTCCCTTTGCCAGTTGAGCCAACCTATTCGTGTTACAACCATAATATAGCTGCAGGGTCGTTTTGCCACGAAAAAATCAGACCACTTGATGTAAGTTGGCTTTCACAGCCCATGGACACTTATTACCCATTTTAAAGATCGACCGAGCTCGTCACTCTTAGAGACTAAGATACCTCAAAGCCTGGAATACTGACTCTAACTTTCACTACGGAACACAATGTTCTTTAATGAGGGCATCCAAGATTTTTCTGCCACCAGGGAGGCGCCACTTTGGAAAAAGATGAAATTTCGTTAATTTTTCTTTCTGTTATATTAGTAATATTTTGTATTAACTAGATTAGAAATGAATAAACCAAACTACAGATATTCTTAAAAATAGAAAAATAAATAAAAAATAGATACTGATTAATGTGCAAAAAATTAAAGAACAAACCACTGAGACATTGTCTTCTGTATTAAAATTATACTCCAGAACATGATAAACTTTTATTTAAAACTAACTTCCCAAATAAAAGACTGTGTAACAAAAAAACTTCACCTTAGTCCCAACTAGCGACATCTGGTGAGCGAATTATTAGCCCTTATTGGTCAGAAATAAATGAGGTTGGTAGCATTTAGAGAAATATTATCGCAATTATTAGTTTCCCTGCCACTTTATTAACGATGGATATATATTATATAACTGTAACTTTATAAGCGCTTTGAATTTTTTTAGCAAAACGTCAACGGCTCCGTGGCGCTGAGGCTTAGCAATGAGTTGTTGCGCTGGGGGCCGCAGGTTCGAATCCCGCACGGAACAAGTATTTGTATGCCCTACAAACAATTGTTCCGGGTCTGGATGTTTGTCCTCGTGCAATTTATGTGCGTAAACTGCCTCCACGACACAGGAGAAAATCCTAGCGTGGGGGTGACGTTTTTGAGAAATAAAAAAGAAAAAAAATATTTATGTCGAAAAATAATAAAGCTATAAAATCACACGTAATTAATTAAGAGTTAATTAAAATTAGTAGAATAAACGCACCTAACACACTATTTCTCCGTTTATCCTGAGAAAGAAAATTTATTGAGTTGTTATAACGATATCATCTTAGCCCTCAGCTTCCCGCACCGAAATTACGTCGTATGATTAAATGTTGGGATTTGGAAGACGAATGTTTGGTGCTCAAGATAAATTGCGGTAAAGAATACTGACAGCGTTTTGAATAAGAGGGAATACTTACTTCATTATAACTCGTGGGCCTCAATTTATTTTTATAATTTCGAGAGAAAAATCACTAGCAAACATATATTAAATCATATTCATATTTATGTATGTACTACATGAAAAAGACACGCTGAAGTACGAATGGGTCCGTACGATCTAGGAAATAACACACCATTATCAAAGTTCACAGTTGCACATAGGTCTCCCCTATAAATTGCCTGATAAGAGGGTATTGTCTGAAAGTGACCGTAGTTGCCTTGCTTGGTAACCGCATTTTTTAAATTGTTATCAGGAGAAGCTGCTGCCCATCCCTTGTTTCAGTTTCACTCTGTAGCCTCTTACGACATCCACAGGTCGTTATGAGATAGTGGATATTACACCGCCACTACACGACGGGACGTGTAGGGGTGAACTCGCATAGAATACCAGCGTGCGTATGGTGAGTAACGAGAATCAGAAACCCTTTTCACTTGTAAATTACATCATACTTCTCACTGGTACCGTCTACACAAATATAAGTAATCAAGTAGACTATGCACATGTTTGTAATCCTTCCTTCTATAAAAACTGTTTATTAAAGTCCATTGCTGAACGTAGACATCCCTCATAGATTGCCCCTTAGGGGGCATATTTTCCATATGTGCGCGCTTGGCAAGCGGTTTGGCAACCGCAGTTTTTTATTTTTAGAAATTAACATAGACATGACATTGCTGACTAACTCCTGATTTGTTTCCCTCTGGCGCCTCTTACGACACCCAAGGGATGATATGGGGTGGTGTAGTCTTACAACGCCACTACACGGTATGTTGTTTGTGTAGACAATGGCAGCTTAATGGTTTAGAAGTGGCCGTGTACTACACGCGTACAATGCGTAAAATAATCTACTACCCTATGTAATCCATTGGGTGTCGTAAGAAGCGAGAGAGAGAGAGACAATGTGCAGCAGCAACTTCCTGAATATGGAGGACTTATTCGATAGGCGGTAATGAATACATGTATAGAGAATTTACGTAAATATTACACAGATGGTCAAACGAACCGCAAAAAAGAGTAAAAATTTTAACCTAACTAAAGTACTTCTTTCTTCTATAACAGACGTTTTTATTACTTTTTTTCATTTATTACAACCCAGGCCTACGTTAAGCAGCCGACCTTTGATGGTCCCTCATAGGTTGCCTCATAGAGAGATATTTCCTAAAGTTGTCACGTTTGACGACTCTTAATACACTATTATACGTGATAGAGCCACGCTGCAGCTATATCATCATTGCAGCATGAATGGTTTGGCTCTAACACTCACAGAGTACTAGTGTAAAATAGCGACTAAGTCCTGCTATGTTTCGTGCGGTGAGTGCAGAGAACCAGAGAACCTTACAGGAAACGAGGCATTACATCTTATAACTCAGGGGTGGCAACGCATCTGCATTTTGATTCTTAAACGAGGATAAATGTGGACGTCTATGGGCCACAGCCATACACTTACCATCACCATGGACTGTGTGCTCGTTTGTCACCCTTATTTTATATCTAAAACCCACGGGACGATATGGGGTAGTGGATTCTATTCGTTTGTATTTCCGGTGTAAATCAACTAGTGGATCTAATTATTTTAGAGATTGCAACTAATGAACAAGCAGAACAAGAAAAATTTGCGTAACACGCTGGGCAGATGGACTAAGCTCAAAGCAAATCTTGCATTGGTGGTGCTGGCCCCATTTTCGAACTATAAAATGCGTGACTAATATGCCATCTTACTGTAAGTGGTCATACAGGCTAAGATGGTAAAATGCTCCAACAAAACCTAGCAATAGTCTATTTAATCTTGCTTTGAAGACATAGCTTAACGAAGGCCTATTCAGTCTTGCTCCTAAAACACCGAAATTTTAATCAAATATAAGGACAGGAGGCTGACAATTATTCCACTCTTTTGCTGTACTATCTGTATGTCATTACGAACAGCGAAGTACACAGTTTCTTTCGAATACGTTCGACTGCAAAAAAGTGAAGATCGGCCGAGTATCTGGTAATCCGATGATGAAAAAGAGAGGGAGGAATTAAGTCATGCAATAACTGTACACACTGTCGGAAATGTATCCTGTAAAAGACCAAAACGCTGACTACTTTGCTATATTCGAGACTGGGATTGACTTTAGAAATACGAGTACCATGTTTTAGAAATACTTATGCCGTCGATAAAATAGAAAAGATTTTTTTTAAATAAGTACGATAAACGGTTACACCTTCAAACTGATGGTAAGTAGATGGTGTGGCCTACAAACACCTCTATCTATCCTCGATTAAGAATTAGAAAGCAGATGCATTGTCACTCCTGAGGACTAAGATGGAATGACTTATTACTAGTAAAAAGGTTTCCGGTCCGGTAAGAAATAAACTTATGAAACACAGCTGAATTTTTGAAATTCTGATTCACATTGTTATTCTTTGCGAGCATGGTTCTTGCTCAGTCGGGCCAACTTATTTGTGTTGCAGCTGTAATACGATACAGTGGGCAAAACAAGCGATATTTGCGGGATTAAGGTCCTTAAATGGCTGCCTTGTACTAGCAAGGTGTAAAGTTTTGTAACCCCCTACTAGTTAGTGTGATGACCTTATGAAAAATTCAAACTGTCGATGGATGCCTTTAATAGGTAGTAAAACTCCCTTTTTTATAGGATCGGGTGACAATTGAGCAAACAGTCCACCTGATGGTAAGTGGTTACTGTGACCCATAGACATACACATCTATCCTCAATAAAGACTCAAAATGCAGATGCGTTGTCACCCGTGAGGACTAAGATGGAATGCCTCTTTGCCAGTAATAAGTGTCTCCGGTTCTCTACACTCACCATACGAAACACAGCAGCGTTAAGCTGCTATTTTACGCTGGTTTTCTGTGAGAGCGTGGTACTACCCCGGTCGAGCCGACCCTTTCGTGCTACAACCAAAATATAGCTGCAGCATGGCTCTACCACCTAATTGAACCGATTGAACTTGTACTAAATGAACTAAATCTGTCCACGTCACTCTAAAATAGGATATGGCCCTTATCTATTTCTGCAAACAAATAGCAGTGCTTGTATTGCTGCTTAGGTCTGAAGGAGGTTAGAATAAAGAGAGCCAGTATAATAAACGGATATGAGGCATTAGTGGATCTAACATCAAATCCACAGAAACAATTGTTGATAGATGATAATGATTTAGTGATGATGGCCTATAAGATACAGGTAGTAATGTTTAAAATTTTATGTTATTATTACAGGAAGAAAGACTGTCAGTGGGAGTGCTGTTGCAGAACGTGTACGTCAACTTATTAATACTGCTTTTATTTAATTATCTTTAGTAATGTGTGAATTAAAACAAAAAATTAAACACCTTATTTATATACTATTGACAAGCTTTTATATCATAAAATTGTGCAATGACGTTATAAGTTGAGAGTAAAAGTTTTAAAGGAAAAGTTTATTTTATTCTTTTTAGTGCATTTAAAAAAAGCTTGTTTAAAAATGTTTTTTTTTACTTTTAATTTATTTAATACAAATAAATTACTTCAAAAAAACAAATTTGGTTTTACAAGGGGTCGCTCGACGTCTGACGCCGGTGTTGAGCTTATGAAATATATTTCTAATATCTGGGAGAATTCACAAAGTGCCTTAGGTATTTTCTGTGATCTTTCCAATGTGTTCATCATGAAACATCAATCAGGAAACTACAACATTACGGTGTAAAAAATTTGGCGCTTAGACTTATTATTTCATATTTATGTAACAGAACTCAAAAAGTCGTGATCAATGGTAAAGGTTTCTCTGGATCGGTATTATCAATGGGCATTTCTCAGCGCTCGATTCTTAGTTGTGTATCGCTAGCAACGCAAAGTCGGGAATTTGCATTTGGAAAAATCCCAAATTAGGGGCTTTTTAGGTGCTAATTAGGTGCCGAGTTTAAAAATTAGGTGCTCTAAAATTTTCACCGCAACGAACTGTTGAAATTTGCGTTGCCAGCAAAACGTCTCGCTAGCAACGCAATGAAGTTATTAAATATACGATAAATATTAATAGCAAGGAATTAGGTGCTAATTAGGTGCTGCAAGTATACGCAGTAACAAGGCGCCCCTAATAAAAATAAAGTCGTTATTCAGAACATAGCAGATGCAAAATTCAGATTTCCTGAAAATCAAAATAGAATCAAAATAGCTTTCAGAAAAAGTCCAAATTAGGGGCTTTTTAGGTGCTAATTAAGTACCAAGTTTAAAAATTAGGTGCTCTAAAATTTTCACCGCAACGACCTGTTGAAATTTGCGTTGCTAGCAAAACGTATCGCTCGCTAGCAACGCAATGAAGTTATTAGATATACGATAAATATTAATAGGAAGGAATTAAGTGCTAATTAGGTGCTGCAAGTATACGCAGTAACAAGGCGCCCCTAATAAAAATAAAGTCGTTATTCCGAAAATGCAAAAAAAGGCAATTTTTTTTTATAGGATAAGGGTGACAAACGAGCACACAGTCCACCGGATGGTAAATGGTTGCTGTGGCCCATAGACATCTACATCTATCTTCGATTAAGAATCAAAATGCAGATGCTTTGTCACCCGTAAGGACTAACATGGAATGCCTCGTTTCCAGTAAAAAGGGTCTCCGGTTCTCTACACTTACCATACGAAACACAGCAGCATTTAGCTGCTATTTTGCGCTGGTATTCTGTGAAAGCGTGGTTCTTCCCCGGTCGAGCTGACCCATTCGTGCTACAGCCATAATATAGCTGCAGCATGGCTCTACCACGTAAAAAATTAGGTCTTTGTGTTTGTGCCATCTAGCGTCTATCCTACTTACCACCTTGAGAGTCCATCGATTTTGATTTGATAAAATGACTAGAACTATAGAACGTTGTAGATGGCGCTATTTATTACAAAGCGATTTACTGGAAAGAAAATATCCTTTCGAGTACACTAAAGTTTAGGCTTCAGATGTCTAAAAATAAGAATTGTAACATTTATTTGGTTGAAAATTATACTAAATAATATTATAAATCTATAATATAATTTAATATAATTTTCAAGCAATTTTCAACCATTTTCAAATATAATCATATTAAATCTGAAAAACAAAAATGCCGTTCATACCTTATAGTAAGGTAATGGTGGTTTATAAATCCGTTAATTTCCAGAATATTACCGTCATCTACATGCGACCTCAATAATCTTTCAGCACCTAATTAGCACTTAATTTTTAGAAACTGATAAAGAACAAAAAATACTGTTCATATATTATAGTAAGGTAATGGTGGTCGTGGACCCCATAATTCCCAGAATAATATCGTAATCTGTATCGGGTTTCGATAATCGATCTGCAGCACTTAATTAGCACATAATTCCTTGCTATTAATATTTATCGTATATCTAGTAACGTCATCAGCGTTGCTAGCGATACGTTTTGCCATCAACGCAAATTTCAATGGTTCGTTGCGGTGAAAATATTGGAGCAACTAATATTTAAACTTGGTACTTAATTAGCACCTAAAAAGCCCCTAATTTGGACTTTTTCTGAAAGCAGTTTTGATTCTATTTTGATTTTCAGGAAATCTGAATTTTGCATCTGCTATGTTCTGAATAACGACTTTATTTTTATTAGGGGCACCTTGTTGCTATTAATATTTATCGTATATTTAATAACTTCATTGCGTTGCTAGCGAGACGTTTTGCTGGCAACGCAAATTTCAACAGTTCGTTGCGGTGAAAATTTTAGAGCACCTAATTTTTAAACTCGGCACCTAATTAGCACCTAAAAAGCCCCTAATTTGGGATTTTTCCAAATGCAAATTTCCGACTTTGCGTTGCTAGCGATACACAACTTCGATTCTTGGCCCATTCCTGTTCTTAATCTATGAGTTACCTTTTCTTATAGGGGACAATCACGATATAGTATTATTTGCTGACGATACCTATTTAATTTTTAAACACAAACGACAGTCAATTAATTATGACGATGTAAATAGTGCTCTATCGAAATTAGTACATTGGTTTAATACTAACAATTTGCTCTTAAACGTTAAACGTAAAACATTCGAATATCAATATGCTCTAAAATGGGGAGGATGAGTCTTGTGGATACCAATATTTTTCTTGGTATTACTATAGACGCGAAACTTCGATGGGGCCCCCATGTATCAAAATTAGCAAGCAGACTTAGTTCTGCAGCATATGCTGTAAGAAAGATTAGAAGTCTCACAGATGTTGAGACAGCTAGATTAGTGTATTTTAGTTACTTTCATAGCGTAATGTCTTATGGAATTTTGCTATGGGGTAATGCGACTGATATTGAAGTTATATTTGTTTTGCAAAAGAGAGTCGTACGGGCGATTTATAACCTAAATTGTAAAGAGTCCCACAGAGAAAAATTTAAAGAAATATACATATTATTTTTGGCATCGCAATATATTTATGAAAATGTAATGTACGTACATAAAACATATACAGCTTTAATAAGAATAAGAATGTTCATACCTTAAACACTAGGAACAACCATAAGCTTGTAACGCCAGTTACTAGCCTCCACATAATCAGTAATTAATTTATAGGGCAATATATATGCTTTTACAACAAAATCCCAAAACATGTTCAAAGTTTGTCAATAAACAAGTTTAAAAGCTTTATTAAAGAAAAACTGTACAAAAAGGGTTATTACAATAACAATGAATACATGAATGAAAATAACCCCTGAGAATAAGGTGATCGCCACCATGCTGATTCTATGAAAATTCATTTAAAAATTGTAAAAACAAAATTATTGTTAAGTGAAATTACGTCTAAAAAAAGTCCCGCTGGGTTTCTTGCTGGTTCTTCCAGGACAGATGTGTTTTCCGAACCAGTGGTAAAAAAAATTACTTTCAATAAGTATTATGTAATAATCAATATTGAATAAAAAATCATTCTATTCTATTCTATTTTGATCAACCTAGGAAATTATACATATAGTTCTTAACCATGACATCATATCACATCAAATCACATCACATCGAGATAGAGAGAAATGATTATGAACCATAATCGATAGGTCGGCTTTAAATTTTATTATTTCTGATAGTTTGGTTTTGTAACATTTATCATCATTTTATTTCTTTAAAATACGTTACCCCCACACTAGGATTTTCTCCTGTGTCGTGAAGGCAGTTTACAAACATAAATTGCACAAGGATAAACATTATTTGTACCCGGAACAATTATTTGTAGGCCATACAAATACTTGTTCCGTGCGGGATTCGAACCCGCGGCCCCCAGCGCAACAACTTATTGCTAAGCCACTGCGCCACGGAGTCGTCATTCATCATTGTAATAAGCGCCCTCTGTTATCTAGTAACACACCAAATTAGTTAGTGATTGACAACGTTTATCAATAGGTGTTATCGATAAAAAATACTATACAGGATGCAGATTTAATCATCAACAATATTTAAAGAGGTGAAACAGTAAACGATATTGTACCCATACCAATAAAGAAATCGGGTGTACACGGCAGTTGGTTATAACGTGAAACGTCTATGTCAGGCAATACAATCAGTTCAAACGGTCAACAAGATAGCCTGCTTTTTAAAATTTTAATATAATTCTACAACACTAGGAGAATCGCAGATGCGTTGCCGTCATTTTAAAAAGGAGTAAGCTCGTTTTCTGAAGGTCCCTAAGTCCTATCGGTCCATAAAATCGCCGATGGTAATCAATTTCCAAGAAAACTCCTATTAAATCGCACGGTAGTGGACCGCCAAGCATCCAAATGATGTGGATGCTAACGTAAATTTTGTCACGATGTGTGTTTGTGAAATTTGGTGGCTAGAATTAATCAGAAAAATTCCTCAGAGCACTCCCCGTGGTAAATACGATAGAAAATGCAAAGGGATGCAACATCTCTACGCAGCGCCAGTGAATCGAGCCAATCAAAGAAAACTCGGTCGTCGACGTCAAGCCTCTCTGTTCTCTATGCGGTCAAATGGAAGGAGCTAGCCCGGGGGAGCCCCGGCTCAGAGATGAGAACAATATTCCGTGTGAGGAAGCATGAAATACTGTCCCGCTCTACTGAGTACGCCAAGCTTTTTAGAAGCCCATTTAGCTTGCTCTTCCAAGTGACCATGCTATTACAGGTCATTCGATATGTCGACGCCGAAGATTCCGCTTTTGGCTGAGGCAACAAAGGAAGTGCTCTGAAATTGAGGAGATACAACAAAGGTGTTCTTTTCAGCGGTAAACGGATCCGAAGCAGATGGTAGCACCCAGCCATCTTCTCCATTGAAATTAACATGTTTTTTGATTTCAATAGCCCCGCGAATCATCCTTGGAAGGAATCAGTGTTCTTTAGCGAGGATTTGTGGTCTATTAAATCTAATGTAATGATCGGGGCGATCCAGTACGTGTCCACACACTGCAGACTTCCCGGAGCATCGATTCTTCACATCAGCTATGTGTTCTTTCACACGGGTTTTTATGAATCTTTTAGTATGTCCTATATAAGAGAGACAACATTCATAATTAAGCTTGTACATTCCTGCATCTTGAAGAGGGACATTACACTTGACTGATGGTAAAAACTGACTAATCTTCTACGACGGCTTGAAGTATTTTTTAATGGAAGCACGCTTCAAGTTGTTACCAATCTTGTCAGTGACACCTCTTGTCAGAGGAGTGAGTGCCTGCTGTACTGCCATGTGTACTGTGGCAGTACAGCAGGCACTCGCTCGACTGTGGCTGGCTTCACTCGTTCACTGTGACGAAGGCGCGGGACCCGAAGCTTATTGTCATGCAAAACTTGCTTGACGTGTTGGAGCTCGGCGGCCAAGTGTTTACTGTCATAGATACCTCATTCTCTTTGAAACAAGGATTTACCCACGGTAGCTAACTGTGAAGGATGCTGATGAGAATTACTGTTAAAATATCTATCTGTATGGGTTTTTTTATACACAGTATGGCTCAAGATGTTATCAGGATTTTGAATTACTAAAACACCTAGAAAAGCTAAAGAATTGCTTGCCTCTAACTTCATTGTGAACTGAATTTTAAAATTTATGGAGTTACGATGGTCTAAAAATACAGTTACTTTATCTAAAGGTAAAATTGTGAAAGTATCGTCTACGTACCGCTTGTAGGATGTTCCATCAGCAGGGATTTCCCCTCAAAGTCTTCCATGAATATATCGGCGACAATGGGAGATACAGGTGAGCCCATCGACACACCATCTACTTGCTTGTAGAATTCTTCTTTCCACAATAGGTAGCCAGATGTAAGGCAGTGTTTGAGTCATACTGCATATTCTGTAGGCATGTTGTAGTCTTCAACAGGTAAGCATGTAAACAGAGACTGCACATGAACTGACCATAGTTTCATTGTATGCCAGATGTAGGTCTTTAATCTCGCTGACAAAATGGTAGGAATCCTTTGTATGTGCTCTTGTACCTCCCCTGAGCGGTGAGATTATTTTTGTTAAGTGTTGAGCCAATTTGTAAGTTGGTGAATCGATTTGGCTCACTATGGGACGTAGTGGAGATAACATCCCACAAAAATTCTCGTACAGAGTCATGAGATATTGAGTATAAATTAATTAAATATTTTAAAAATTTTCCGTCGTCCTATATCAGGCGTACAGAGCAGACATGTTGTACAATTTCTAAATAAATTCAATTACGCTCAACGATCTAAATTAATACCTTATTATTTAAAGTTAAGTTATAAAGTTAATTAAGTCACCAGTGCACCCGTTGCGCGATAAAGTGTGGAGATTAACTTCTTGGCTCGGCGCATAGGCAAGGTAACCGCTCTTCACCCCCTCGGGAAAAAGAGACGAATTATATTTTTTTTTTACCTTTTCACTCCGTAGCGATCACTACGCTTAGCGTGATAGACGCTGTGTCACAGATCTATGATGAACGTACTACGCTCGCCTACTGGAAGTGGCCTAAGTGGGTCGGTTCTAAGGTTACCATGCGCAATAAGAGAAAGCGTTTTGATGATAGCGAAGATATCAAGGAAGGTAAACAAATGTCACAAATGATGGCGATGCTCACAAATTTGAGCATTAGTCAGCAAGAATTTAACAATAAAATGAATGATGATGTTTCAGCTATTACAGAACAGATGGCTAATATAAAAACTAATATTCAGAATCTTACAATGGAACAAAATACAATAAAATCTGATATTTTAAATATAAAGTCCAATAACAATATTACTAATAAGAACATTGAAGGCTTGCAGTCTGAAGTAAAACTGCTTAAAAATACGTCAGCCAATCAACTAACTCAGCTTGCAGATGCTTCTTACGTGTCTATCATATCTGAAATAACAGAACGAAACATTAGAAGCAAAAACACAATCATAGATGGACTACCGGAACTCGAATCGAACAATAAAGACGAAAGGAAAGACATCGACACTAAACAAGTGACTAAAATAGTAAAGACAATAGATGAGAGCTTCCAGCCCAAAGTAGTATACCGTCTTGGGAAATATAACCCCGACAAAAATCGTCTCATAAAAGTATGTCTTTCGTCTTCAGAGACAGCTGTAACTTTGCTACGCAATAGAAGAAATGAGAATTTAGGCAATTTCAAAATATACGCAGATAAGCAAAAATACTATAAAGATCTTAAAGAAGAATTAAAGCGCCAATCGAATAATAATAATAAAAACTTAACTTAATTATAAAATATATTAGAGGTGTGCCAAAGATCGTAGAACGCTCGTCAAAAAACTAAAATACAACGACACTACTCACCTCCAAACTTATTCGTGCAACACAGACCCAATTACTTATAAAATTGTAGATAGCTACGAAGATATTTCTTCTACAAAAAATTCTCTACGATTTCTATATGCCAACGTAAGAAGTATATTGAAACCAGGGAAATTGGATGAATTAAAATGCGTAGTTGAATCGTTTCAGAATAGGGTTCATATAATTATCCTCTCAGAGACATGGATTAAGTCAGACGAAGAAGCTATAAGTCTTCAGATTCCCGGCTATTTTCACTATTCTAACTACAGGCGTAATATGAGAGGCGGAGGAGTGTCAATATTCATTTGCAATAGCCTAAAACACCACGTCACAGAAAATCAGTCTCAAGGTGATAATCACTACCTTTGGATTCATCTTGACTACTATTGTCTTGATATCAGTGCAGTATATCGGAAACCAGACGCTTCAAATTTAAAAAACTTCTTGGACTTTTATTCCATGCAATTGCATAAAAGAAACAGAGCTGTTGTAATTGGAGACTTCAACATTAATTTACTGAGTCAACAACAGGCAACTAATAACTACAAAGATGTGTTAAAGGAGAATGGTTACGATATAATAAATAAAATAGACGAAAAATTCTGTACACGTGAAACAATTTCAACGAAATCAATAATAGATCATGTTTGCTCAAACCTTAAAAAACACAGATTCAATTTCATCATAATTGAAACCCCCATGTCTGACCACAAGCAAATATACTTCGAAATACAGAAATACGAACAACTATATAAAACTATAGGAAACTGCACAGATACTGGTAATAAATCATATGAACTACTTGAAGAGAAGCTGAATTCTTGCGTCAGCAATAGTAGACCCACAAAGACTAAAATTCTTAACCCACCCCGCCAAGACTGGATCAACAGGAAAATTGTAGATAGTATAAACATTCGAAATAAAATATGGAACAAATTTAAGAAGAATCGAGAAGACAGATTACTAGAAGAAGCATTCACCAAAGAAAGAAACGAAGTATCAAGAACCATTCATAAAACTAAAACTAAATATTATTCAAAAGCTTTCAACGACTGCAGTAGCAACCCTAAAAAGATGTGGAAACTAATAAATAACCTTTATAACAACAAAGTAAGAGACCCATAATTCCCGAGTAAACTTTTGACACCCAATGGTTACATAACGGATCAAAATACTATCTGTGAACAATTCAATGACTTTTTTTCTAATGTGGGCCTGATCTTAAATAGTCAAATACCAACAAATTTTCATAATAATTTAACGTATACAATTGGAGCAAATACTGCTGACACAATCGCGCTAACACAGTTACAGCCATGTACAACGGAAGAAATTGCCAAGTTAATAGATAGATTAAGCACAAATACTAGTGTCGCATTAGATGGGGTTAATAGCAAATCAATAAAATGCGTGAAATACCTCATCCTTCCTGAACTTACAAATTGAATAAATAATAATCTGGAAAATGGCACTTTCCCTGATAGTCTAAAGATGGCTAAAGTGACACCTATATTTAAATCTGGGACTAAGTCTGAACCTGGGAATTACCGCCCAATATCTGTTCTTCCCGTAATGTCAAAAATTTATGAAAAACTATTATATAAACGTCTTGAAGCCTACCTATCTGCACAGAACTTCTTTTACAAGCAGCAGTATGACTTCAAACCGAAATCTAACACACTGTCAGCTACAATAGACCTTATAACTAAAGTGAAACTCAACATTGATAAAAAACAAATAGCACTAGGAGTCTTCATAGATTTATAGAAGGCCTTTCATACAATTAGTCACGACATATAATTAAAGAAACTATCTGACATTGGCATTATGGGAACCGCTAATGAGATACTCAGATCTTACCTCACTAATCGTCGGCAAGTGGTTAAGATCGGTGAAACACAGAGTGGACCCAGGGTTGTGCCTTGTGGTATACCTCAGGGTTCGATTCTGGGGCCTCTCTTGTTTCTTATATATATATAAATAATATAAAAGATCTCGGGCTTAAGGGAGTCATAACGTTATACGCCGATGACACCACTCTATTCTACTTTGGCCATTCTATAGACTCTGTTATTAAAGACGCACAAAATGACTTAGATCTTCTAAATATCTGGTTTCAATGCAATCGGCTAACTATAAATATATCAAAAACAAACTATATGTTATTTACAGCAAAAAACAAAAAAATATCACATAAAGTTGATGAACAGAAATATCTTGGACTGATCTTAGACTCGCATTTAATATGGAAACCACATATTTCTAAAATTAAAACAAAATTAACTTCGCTTTCTGGAGCCCTACGGGGTATGATTACATGTTTACCGCACCGAATTCGATATAATATATATATATATATATATATATATATATATATATATATATATATATATATAAATCTCTCATAAAATCGCATTTAGAATACTTGACTGAAATTTGGGGCACTGCTGCAAATCAAATCTAGAACCACTACAAAGGTCACAAAATACATTAATTAAAAGCTTGTTTAAATATGATTTCCTCACACCAACAAATCTATATATAAAGAAACAAAATTATTAAATATAACTCCAACATATATATATAAAACTTGTATATTAATAAGAAAAATATTAAATAAAGACATACATACTCAAATAACATTCACAAAGAAACAACAAATACAAAAAATTAGACTAAGACGTGTAAACGACCTTTGCCTCTTAACCCCAAGAACTAATTATGGTAAAAAAATTTAATGTACGAAGGTGCAAAATTGTATAACCAATTACCGAAAAATATTAAAGAAGCAAAATCAATGCCAACTTTTAGAAAGCACTTAAAATATTATTTAACATCTAATCTGAACGCACCTTAGTTTCACTATTTCACACGTCACTTATAGCTACGCTCGATCTGTGTAAGGTGCGCGTCCAAGCATTGTTTATGTTAGTTTTATTACAAGTACCCTGTTAATCTACATTGTATTTTGTTTATACTTAGAAATTAAAATTATTTAAAATGTATACTTACGATTTGAACGTGTTTGAGTGAAATAATTTCGATATATTAGTGTACGCCTAGGATAAGATTATTATTTGTTTGCAAGTATTTAAACTTTCTCATGTAAGTGAATTGTTGTAAATTCTTATGAGAAATAAAGATATCTCAAACCTCAAAATTTTTGCAAAATGAATGATCAAATCGAAACTACGATAAGTATAATGTGCAAACAAAAAGTAGAAAACCATCTAATCACTTTTTGCAGGTTTCCTGCAATAGAACAAGTAAAACATATGAAAATATTGTGGTAAGTCTTTAAACATTTTGAATTTATTGAACGTTGTTCGTAGGGATAGTATACTATATTGTCTCGAATTTTATCTGTTGCAGATAATTTATTTGGATTGAGTTAAGTTCACCATTAGAATTTTGCTAATTTAAATTTACGTTAATAGCCTGTGAAGAACAATTCTCTGACAATAACATATGTAACATATCATAGTGTCTGAGTGTATACTACTAGCGCCACAGTGGGCGTCCATCTGTAACTTTTTTCCCGGGAATTTCAAACCTTTCTATTCTGAAACTTTAAGCTTTTTGTTTATTTAAGGCAAAGGACATTGCTCTGCGACCATACATTGTTCGCCCTGGAACCAAGAGCATCGAAAAATTATGTGTTTTATTGTCAATAAGTTCCTAAAATCATCATCATCATTCATCATTACAGCCTTTCACAAGTCCACTGCTGAACGTAGGCCTCCACCAAGGAATGCCACAAAGCACGGTCCTGAGCCACCTGCATCCATCGACTTCCTGCATATCTTACTAGGTCGTCACTCCATCTAGTGGGGGGACGCCCTACACTTCGCCTGCCGGTACGAGGCTGCCACTCGAAAACCTTTCTTCCCCATCGGTTGTCGGTTCTTCGAGCTACATAGCCGGCCCATTGCCACTTCAGCTTACTAATCCGTTGGGCTATGTCGGTCACTCTGGTTCTACTGCGGATATCCTCATTTCTGAGTTTATCACGCAGAGAAACTCCGAGCATAGCCCTCTCCATAGCTCGCTGAGCGACCTTGAGCTTCCTCATCCGGCCAGCAGTAAAGGACCACGTCTCAGTTCCGTATGTCATCACTGGCAACACGCACTGGGTGTACAGTCTCGTTTTCAAGTTTTGAGGTATACCTGACGAGAAGATGTGTCGTAATTTCCCGAACGCTGCCCAACCGAGTTGAATCCGTCGACTGACCTCTTGGTAGAAGTTGGACTTACCTAGTCGGACTATTTGTCCCAGGTAAACATACTCGTCAACAACTTCGAGCTTAGTGTTCCCAACAACTACCGGCATAGGTGTGACATAGATATTAAACATGATCTTTGTTTTTTCCATGTTCATCTTAAGACCTATCCGTTGGGAAACACTATTGAGGTCATTGAGCATAGTGCTTAGGTCCTCCAGCGATTCTGCCATAAGGACTATATCGTCGGCAAATCGAAGATGAGTGATGAACTCGCCATTGATGTTGATACCGTATCCTTTCCAGTCCAGAAGCTTGAAAACATCTTCCAATGCAGCGGTAAAGAGTTTTGGTGATATGACGTCACCCTGTCTTACACCTCTCTGCAATTGATAGGTTTCGTACTCTGGTTCTGTACTCGGATAGCCATCGTAGCCTTACTGTACAAGCACTTCAACACTTCGACATACCGACAGTCAACTTGGCACTGCTGAAGGGACTGCAGCATAGTGGCAAATTGTACTCTTCGGACTTCTGTTCAATTTGCCGAAGGGTATGTATGTGGTCTATCGTGTTAAAGCCCTTTTGGAAACCGGCTTGTTCGGGAGGCTTGAAGTCGTCAAGTCTGCGCGCGAGACGATTTGTAATGACTCTCGAAAGCAGCACGTAGACGCGGCTCAGAAAGGAAATCGGTCTGTAGTTCTTCAAGAGAGCGTTGTCACCTTTCTTGAAGAACAAGACCACCGCACTTCTGCTCCACGCCTCCGGTGTAATGCCACCATGGAGGACGGAATTAAAGAGCTTCTGAAGGACTTCAAGTACCGGTCTTCCACCCGCTTTCAGAAGCTCCGCTGTAATTCCATCCTCGCCTGGGGCCTTGCCGTTTTTAAGGTGCTGGAGAGCCATTCTAATCTCGCTCAGACTGACGTCCGGGATATCTTCGGAATAGTGTCGGATGAGACTCGCTCTTAGATCGTTACTCACACTTGCGTGTGGCTCCAACGATGACGTGTACAGCTGCCCATAGAACCTCTCAATCTCACTCAAAATCTCAGGTGTCCCGGAAACGATGCTGCCACATTCTGTCTTCAGCTTTGACAGTTGGCTCTTTCTAGCAGACAGATCTCTGGCAAAGACTTTGGAGCCTTGGTTCCGCTCGCTCGCTTCTTCAATACAAGCTGTATTGAAGTTGCGTAAGTCCCGCCGCATGCATTTGGAGATCTGTCTGTTCAGTTGCCTGTATGCCGTCAAATCTGTTGAAGAATGTAGCTTCATCTCCCGTCTAACAGCCATGAGATTAAGCGTGTGATCGGAGAGTTTTTGTGTTCTTCTGCGGCGGGTCTTGCAGAACTTAGCTCCGACCGCATGGACAGTTTCCACGAGCTTGTCATTCCTATCGTCTACTTCATTGCAGTCTTCTAGGCACTGAAAACGGTTATGTAACTCGAGCTGAAAGGTTTCGGGACTTCGGAACAGAGCATGAGGTGGACGGAGCGTTGACTTCATTAGACGAGCTTCATTAGACTAGCTAGAACGATTGCTCTCCAACTTAACGTTTAGGTTCAGTGTGCCTCTAACCATTCTGTGATCACTACCAGTTTTTACCCTCGCGATCACGGAGACATCACTGAACAGTTGTCGTTTGGTCGTCATAATGAAGTCAATCTCATTTTCCTATATGATCTTATTTTTATAGCGGACTAGCTGCATAGTAGATATATTTCAAAAAAGTACCAGATTTTGAGGATATAATCGAACCACGAATATTACGGTTTTTTATAGCTCCGAGTGATTTTTAACAAACTGAAAAACGAGGTCCTAAAACATTTTTCTATTTTTAGTACCTATCTAGATAATTAGATATGCAGTTTTTGTTCTACAGCCTAAGTGTATGTAATTGTAACGTATAAATCCATAGAATCTAGTTAACATACCTGCTTTCTTAGCATTGGTTTTGAAATGAGAGAAAATGTTTGTGTGTATTAATGTTAAAATAAAAATGTATGTATATAATGGCTGTTAGCATTAAGATGTTGTCATTAGCGTATACCGTACGGCAAGACACCTAGTACCTAAATGTATAAGGATTTAGGCTGGTTTCAGTCAAGCCGCTAGACATGCCGTCGAACAGCGAGCGTAACAACCACGTTTTCAACCAAGTTTCTGCAGCGCGCGCTTGAACGGCGTGACTATTATTGACTACTATCTAGTGCATCTGCAAGCGTGTGCGTCTGGATGGCGCTGTTCAAACACGTGACAATGAAACCAGCCTTACTAACTTAGTACCTAATTGGTAGTATGAGTTGTTTTTAAACCTACATTAACTTACGAGGGTGCGTTTTAAGTTCGCTGAATGGGTGTAAGGAGTGGAAATAAAATCCAAATTTATTTTTCTTTTCCAATATATTCACCTACTACGATAATACATTTTTTCGGATCTTTCAATTAACATATGTATACCCTCAAAAAAAAAAAAGATTTGTCTTTTTCTAAAAAATACGCCAAAACTGCTTCCTTCACTTCTTCATCACTTAAAAACTTTTTCTCACGAAGTTCTTTTTTTAAGTTTGGAAATAGATAATAATCACTGGGGCCAGGTCAGGACTATAGGGTGGGTGAGGCAAAATTTCGAAGCCCACCTTCTGCAGGGCAGCCATCGCAACATGACACTTGTGAACAGGCGCTTTGTCGTGCAGAAGAAGGATTCCTTTGGTCAATTTTCCCCTTCTTTTCTCCTTTATGGCTTCCTTAAATTATACTAGGAATGAAGCGAAGTAACTTCCGGTTATGAAGACACCTTTATCTTTATAATTAATCAAAAGGATTCCTTCAGAGTCCCAAAAGACTGTCGCCATGATTTTCCCAGCCGATTGATCCACATTAAATTTCCTGGGTAGTGGTGTACCTTTTTTGTGTCACAGCATAGAGTCCTATTTGGACTCAGGTTCATAATGGTAAACACAAATATCGTCACCAGTAACAATTCAAGCCAACACTCCATCTTTGTCTTCCATACATAGGTCCAAAAATGCATGAGAACACTCTACGCACTGTTGCTTTTGAGGCGGCATGAGCATTCTAGGCACCCATCTTGTGCTGACTTTAGTCATGCCAAGATGATCATGAAGAATTTTGAAAATGGTTGTATCTGATACACCAACCATTTCTTCGAGCTGTTTTTCCTTAAGGCGGGCATCTTCTATTATTAATTTTTTGACTTTTTGAATAATATCCGAAGTGTTCACTTCGATCGGCCTTCCTGGCCGTGGGTCGTCTTCAAGTGACTCTCTGCCTTGTTTAAAAAGGATATGTCACTTGTAAACCATAGTTTTACTTGAAAAAGAGTTTCCTTAAATGGATGAAATCTCTTCCAGTAAAGTCTGAACTATTTTACTTAATAACTATTTTACGGATAGCAACCGATGATTATGCGTACCGTGCCTGCGTGACGATGCAATTACAGCAATATTGCATGATTGCTTTTCTGTTCATCTTTCAACAACGCAGGGCCGCAGTATACACAAAATACACTTTCCCTTGCGTATGCGTAAGTCCGTTTATGAATGCTAGGTTATCGTTTGAGTGGTACACAGTTCCGAAAATCACAGCATGGTAAGTCGTTCTTGAAAGCAATCAGAGTCCGTTAAAATAGGCAAGTCGTAATGTTCAATATATAGTCCCGAAAGTCACCAAAAATCCGATACAATTACAAAGAGCAAACGACGCCAACCAATGTAATTTTGACAGATTGAGACATGAAAGTACAAACTAGGCATGTCGATTATAAATCGTTTAATCGATTGTTTATAGTAAAATAATCGATTTTCCAGATCGATATAGATCTGAAAAATATTTTTCTGATGTCCTGATATTGACTTAGGACACTCCATCGATTAAATGAATCGATCCAAAAGCCTCTTGAATCGGACTTATTCAAGAACTAACTATATTTCAAACGATCCAAGAAATACTTTTGTATAGTTGGAACATCTGCTCCTTTTGACAGACTTTTTTCTGTTCTGTTCTGGGTTCGATCCCAGGCAAATTATTATTGGGTTTTTATAATTTGAAGTTCCCAGTAAGTCGCGTCGCACGGAATCTGGATTTGTGCCCGGTGTTTGGCAATACGCGCACATTTATTACATTGGATGTTTAACATAACAGTATTACACACCTCTGCCTACTCCTTCTGGGAAATAAGGCATGATGTTACGTTTATTAATTTATTGATATTTCTATACAATTACTTGTATTTACGGTAAATTATCGTCAATAATGTTCTGTGTCTATATAAGGCATGTTTGAAAATGTCGAATCAAAAATAGATCTGTTAATGCTCGATATAATCGATAATCGATTCTAGTATGTTCAATTTGAATCGATTTGGAGATTGTTTTTTTTTTCGTGAGTGTCTGACAAGTGACAAGTGACCATTTAGTGACATCAAAAATAGAAGCGCCAAATACGATACGCTTTATGGATCCTAAGATTTATTATAGCCATACGTTACAAACAGTATTACATACATCATCTTTTGTAATACGATAATAATACCATAACAAGTATGACAATATCCTACTTTCTTACTAATACTAATAACACATACGTCTCTATTTCTTCCATACTTGTAACAATATTAATAATAACATCTGAATCTAGTTTTAGGTTTTAGGTTTTTTTTTTAATTATAGTTTTAGGGAATTATATAAAATAATATAAAGAAATGGTAATTAAATGTTTTTATTGTAGCTTCTTTTTGCAACTTTATTTGAAATAAATTATAAATGTAATTCAGATTAAAAAATACAGTAACATTAAATAAACAGTTCATTAAAAATTCAAAAATCGATTACAGTCCGGTTAACGGTGGTAGAGCCACGCAGCAGTTTTTGCTGTTGCATGTATGGGCCGGCTCGAGCCGGGTTGGTACCACGACCTCACAGAATACCGGCGTGAAGTAGAAGCTCTGCTTCTGCGTTTCGTCTGGTGAGTGCAGGTGGCCGGAGGCCCAATTCCCCCCCTCCCCCCATCAACATGGTAGCGGAATTACACGATGAAATACCCCAGGAGGGTACCAGTAACCCTGGAGAATCCCTCGCTGAGCATCCACGACCATGTTATTTTGATCCTGAGCTTGGGTGCTCAGGCTGCCCCGCGTATTCTGGGGGGGGAGGGGCAAAATTCCGCTCAAAAGCATAACTGCTAGGGGCAAACTGAGCAAGAACACCAAGGCGACCCCTGCCACGCTATCCGTGAATTTCTACAACATCAGGGGACTTCACTCTAACCTAAACGCCGTCCACTACCATCTCGAGACGGCGAAGCCGGCCTTGCTCTTTCTGACCGAGACGCAGATTTCCTCTCCGGCTGATATTTCGTATCTCTCCTACCCGGGGTACAAATTGGAGCATTCCTTTGTGCCTCGGGCTGGAGTTTGCGTGTATGTCAGAGAGGACATCTGTTCTCGACGCCTCGGCAGTCTTGAAGGCTCGGACCTGTCCATCCTTTGGCTACGCGTAGACAGCGACGACCATCCGCGCGTCTATGTGTGCCTCTATAGGTCCCATAGCGGTAATGCCGAAACAGACCGACTCATCGACCACGTCCAAATGGCTACAGATTCCTTGCTACAACAGGTCCCATCCGCAGAGATCGTGATCCTTGGCGATTTTAACGCCCACCATGCCGAATGGCTCGATTCACGTCTAACCGATCATGCGGGGAGATCTGTTTATGACTTTGCCTTGGCATATGGTCTGACACAACTGGTTACTTCGCCTACGCGGATTCCAGATGTGGAGGATCATACACCTTCCCTGTTGGACCTTCTGCTGACCTCTCATCCGGACGGATATCAGGTTTCCGTCGATGCCCCTCTCGGCTCTTTGGACCATTGTCTGATCCGGAGTGTGGTGCCACTCACGCTCCCTTCGCGGTTGCGTTCTGCAGGTTGCCGCCGTGTTTGGCATTACAGGTCGGCGGATTGGGACGGAATGCGGTCTTTCTTTGCATCCTACCCATGGGGGCGGGTTTGCTTCTCGCCGGATGATCCCAGCGCTGTTGCTGACTCTGTCACTGATGTGGTGCTACAGGGAATGGAACTATTTATTCCATCATCTGTGGTACCCATCGGAGGCAGATCTCAGCCTTGGTTTAGTCGCTCCTGTAAGACTGCTTTACGCAGTAAGCAGGAGTGTTATCAAGCCTGGGCTGTGGCTTCGGCGACTCGGGATGTAAACACCAGCACACTTAAAAAGAAGTATAACTTCGCCTCCAGGTCCTTCAAAAGAGCTATTGCCAGGGCAAAGTCAGAGCACATAGGCAGAATTGGCGAGAAACTAGTTCGCCTTCCTTCGGGAACCCGTGCATTCTGGTCTCTCGCCAAGGCTGTCCAAGGGAATTTCTGTAAGCCATCACTACCATCTCTGCACAGGGAGGATGACTCACTGGCCCATGACGCAAAAGACAAAGCCGACCTTTTAGGCTCCCTTTTTGCGTCCAACTCGACTCTTGATGACGGGGGGAAAACACCGCCGACCATCCCGCGGTGTAAGTGCTCCATGCCGGATGTGCTGTTCTTACAGCGCTCGGTTCGCAAAGCACTGCTCTCCCTGGACATCCAGAAGTCGAGTGGGCCTGACGGAATCCCCCCAATTGTGCTGAGGACGTGTGCTCCGGAGTTGGCACCGGTCCTAACGCGTCTTTTCCGGTACTCCTACTCCCAAGGCGTAGTCCCGAATTCATGGAAGACAGCTTTTGTCCACCCGATCCCTAAAAAAGGCGACCGCTCAGACCCATCCAACTATAGACCTATCGCGATCACCTCCTTGTTCTCCAAAATAATGGAATCCATTATTAACTGCCAACTCATCCGGTACCTTGAGGATCACCAGCTGATTAGTGACCGCCAATACGGTTTTCGTCGGGGTCGATCAGCTGGTGATCTTCTGGTCTACCTGACCCATAGATGGGCGGAGGCAGTAGAGTCCAAGGGGGAGGCGTTGGCCGTTAGTCTGGACATTGCGAAGGCCTTCGATCGGGCTTGGCACAAAGCGCTTCTTTCGAAGCTCCCTTCCTATGGGCTTCCCGAGAAATTGTGCAATTGGATCACCAGCTTCCTTGCAGATCGGAGCATCAAGGTCGTAGTAGACGGTGCATGCTCTGTCTACAAGCCTATTAACGCTGGTGTTCCACAAGGCTGTGTGCTATCACCAACGCTGTTTCTTCTGCATGTCAATGATATGTTGCTAACTGGTAACATTCATTGCTATGCGGATGACAGCACTGGTGATGCTCTATAAACCGACCGTGCCAATATTTCTCGGGAAAACGTCGCTGAGTACCGGAACAAACTTGTGTCTGAAGTCGAGTCTTTGCTGAGCAAAGTCTCGGATTGGGGGCGACTAAATCTAGTCCAGTTTAATCCTCAGAAGACACAAGTTTGCGCGTTTACCGCTAAAAAGAACCCCTTTGTCGTATCTCCTCAGTTTCAAGGCACTCCCCTTCTTGCCTCAGCCAGTATCGGTATCCTCGGAGTCGACATATCGAGTGACGTGCAGTTTCGTGGTCACTTGGAAGGGAAGGCTAAATTGGCCTCTAAAAAGCTTGGCGTGCTCAGCAGGGCGGGACAGTATTTCATGCTGGCACACCGCCTGCAACTTTACAAGGCGCAAGTTCGGCCTCACATGGAATACTGTTCCCATCTCTGGGCAGGGGCTCCCCAGTGCCAGCTCCTTCCACTTGACCGCATCCAACGCAGAGCTGCTCGAATCGTCGACGACCGAGCCCTTTCCGATCGGCTCGATTCATTGGCACTGCGAAGAGATGTTGCATCCCTTTGCATTTTCTTTCGCATCTACCATGGGGAGTGCTCTGAGGAATTGTTCGGATTAATCCCAGCCGCCAAATTTCACGAACGCACATCGCGGCAGAACTCCCGATACCATCCACACCATCTGGATGATTGGCGGTCCACCACTGTGCGATTTAGAAGATGTTTTCTTCCTCGCACGACCTCCTTGTGGAATCGATTACCATCAGCGATTTTTCCGGACCGATACGACTTAGGGACCTTCAAGAAAAGAGCGTACTCCTTTTTAAAAGGCCGGCAACGCATTTGCGATTCCCCTGGTGTTGCAGTTGTTCATGGGCGGCGGTAGTCACTTACCATCAGGTGAGCCGCATGCTCGTTTGCCCCCTCTCCTATATAAAAAAAAAAGTCCATTGGACATCCCTAATCATTTTTCGACAACACATGATGTTTGGCGAAGATGGCGGAGATTAATGTTATTAGTCGAGTAGAATACTTTCTAATGTTCATTTTGGCATGCAGTTAGTCCGTGTTATAAAAGTATTTGCAACTAATATAATAAAATAGACAATTAATTATCGTGTATGTCGGATGGTTTTATTACATAGGGCGAGTCTGGACATTTTCCTTTAAGTAATTTTGGTTCAAGCCTTACAAACTTGTTGGGTGATTTCCCATACATTTGAGAGTTTGCATGTGGGATAAAATAAAACTATAAATAGGTAGGTAGGTTTATGTAATCTTATTTTTTGGAGGACTGATTGTTTTATAAACTGTAAATTATTATTGTAGTGTTTTGTTGCTTTTGCACATCATATTTCCACGTATGTTATTAACATATAAAAATGTTATTATCAGAGAGTTACTCTTCACAGTACATTGACGTAAATTCAAATTAGCAAAATTCTCAAGGTGAAAACTTAACTCAGTCCAAATACGTGATCTGAAATAGATACAATTAAACTCATAATTGCTACAAATAGCGATCAATAAATTCAAAATGCTAATAGACTTACCATAATATTGTCATAAGAGACAATATTGTACAAGAGGATCTCCCTTCGACGGTATTTTGAAACGCAGCCACTGCTTCCTCGGCGTCCATAAAACGTTTTCATCGAAGGTTTTCTTTTCTTTACGGAAATAAAAAAAAATCACAAGTTGCGAGGTCGGGGCTATAGTGCGGGTGACCCAGTAATACCACGTCTGTAGTAGCCAAGTAGTCGATGGTTTACTTGGCAGTGTGCGACGAGGCGTTGTCGTGGTGAAGGAGAATCCTACTGCAAGGTCGTTTCTCCCGAACTTTTTCCAAGCCAAATGGCAAGCAATTGCTAGAGTACCACTCTGCAGTAACTGATTTTAGATCCTCTAAAACAATTGTTGCGTAATGACCTGTCCATCCGAAGAACGAGGCCATCATCTTTTTTCCCACGCTTCGACTTCTCTTCACTTTAGTTGGCAACTCTTCGGAAGAAAACACCCAGACAGCAGACTGTCTCTTAGTTTGAGGATCATAACCATAAATCCAGCTTTCGTCACCCGTAAGTATGTCGAACATAGCATTTCAGTCACCTCCGTTCAGTGTTTGAACCATTTCACGACCCAATTCAACACGATGGAGTCATAAAAAAATCACTGTTTGAAATTTTCTTGCGTTAAATTCATTCTGACGTGACACAGACAATTTTCAATTTGCCGCCAAATCGTAAACAAATGACAAATTAATAAAAAACATACACAATAATATTGGCAAGGAGTTCCATTTTCAAAATTTGAAAATGGAACTCCTTGCCAATTTTTTTTCCTTATTTTTTTATTATATCGTTTACAAGTGTCCAGTTCTAAAAACATTCAGTGTCGCCTACGTAAGTGTTTCTTTTCCTATTTTAGGAAAACTGTGGAACCTGTGGCACAGCACTTAACTTACTTTCAATAATGATCACACATCGTGCACACAAATTTTTAAATAATGAATTAATTTATAGTCAATTTAGAGTTATCTCACAAATAATCTTTACTCTATATTCACGATGATATTACGACTGTGTATTTGCGAGGAAATGCGAAAATAAAATGTTCTGAACCGTTAATAACTGAATTTAAGCAAAAAGCAATAATAAACATTAAAATCTAATGAAATAAATATTTATAAATTTCAGAAAATATTTCAATGAAAGGCAGTGACAAACAAATGTCATTTTTTTTTCTTTTAATTCATACCTTGTTTTAACAGAATTCTCCAAAGATATTTAAGTAGTAGTAGTAATAGACCGGACATCGAAAATTGTCGTCTGTAACTTATGTCCTATAGGATATATCTCCGATTTTTGTTATTTAGTCATAGTGACATCATCAAAAAGTCAAGACGCATTCGTTTCATATATTTAAAAATTATTTTTAAAGAAAATATGCCCGTGTGTGCATTAAGATATTGTAAGTCACGATATGGAGCAAAAAGTGAACGTGATTTCCGTTTATTTATCGTTAATATAACATATATTTACCGAATAATCTTTAAATTTTATTATTTCTAGTATATTGTTCTACAAATTTTTTTTATTGTAATAAGCGCCTTCTGTTATCCAGTAAACGTCACTATTTAGTTACCAATGTTAAAGTTGATTGACGACGTTTTTCGATTGGGATTATCGATAAAAAAATATACAGGATGCCGATTTAATCCTTTACATTATTTAAGGAGGTAAAACAGTCAACGATACTGTACCCATACCAACAAAAATGAGTAGCATATACCAACTATGCTAAGTAGCCTACTTTATGTGGAACAAGTGTGGGAATTTTTTTTAGGCATGCTGATGAGATTTTTTGTGTTGTTTATGTGGATGCTGAGGATACTTGCTTTATTGATGTTTAGAAATACCACAGAATAAGTAATCGTACTACGTACAGAAGTTGCACTCTTTTGATGTTGACTGCTTGTCAACGTTTTAATAGCCTACATAGTTATTATTAATCAGATAAATCGCGCACGCATGCTCAATAAAACTTTATCGCTGCGCGCGAATGTCCGTTTTACTTTGCATCTTTTCTCCTTACTACGTCACAACGGACTTTCCGTGGTTGGTAAGGGGCTGTTTATAAAGACTAAAAAAAGACATTGCGAAATGTTAAATTACTTAGCTAAAGTACCTATGCTGACTAAAATCGACCATAATTATTATCTACTACGTGAGTTCTATGGTGATGCCAAACGAATGCAACTTGCAAGGCCATTCGTCGGGAACCGCGATGCTTGGTTCTTATGTCTTCACCTTTTCAAATATCCCTCACATGCATTGTATCAACACTGTAGGGTTCTAACTGTGAGACAATTATATTACAAATCTATAGTCCTCAGGTATCATAGGGAAGTAGTACCGTCTTTGCCAACGTCTCAGCGAAGGAGAGAGACATGTCCTACGGTACGGACTCGTACGTAGTTTGCCAAGCGCCAGTATTACGCGTGATATTCAACAATTACGAAAATTTAATACCTATAAATTAAAGAAATATATAGAGGACTTCAATGAATAAATTAAATTACAAAGATACAGAACACGTGATGAAAAGTTTTATAATTAAGGGTCGAGAGAGAGAGGAGAATCACAAATACGATATTTTTTTATAGAATAAGGGTGACAAACGAGCACACAGTCCACCTGATGGTAAGTGGATACTGTGGCCCATACACATCTACATTTATCCTCGATTAAGAATCAAAATGCAGATTGAATGCAGAAAAGATGTTGTACGTGGTAGAGCCACGCTACAGCTATATTACTGGTATAGTTATAGCACAAATGGGTCGCCTCGACCCGGAAAGAATACCAGGGTAAAATAGCTACTTAACGCTGCTGTGTTTCGTATGGTGAGTGTAGAGAACCGGAGACCCCGTTTTACGAAAAACGAGGCATTCCATCTTAGTCCTCACGGGTGACAACGCATCTGCATTTTGATTCGATTCACTCTCATTTTCACTGAAACTTAAGTAAGGATTTTTTTATTTGATTTGGTTAATTCGTGCCAACACTGGCAATAAACTCACAGATGCTTCTTTCAATTGATTTTTAGATTTTAGATTGTTAATCAAACTCCACATTTTTACTTGTAATTTTTTGCAATTTCTAAATACTTTAAAGTAAGCAATGGCTTTATTTTTCCTTACAATGTGACTTCATTTCTTTTCTATATAAATTTATTTTTATAATAAGATTTTTGGGGTTTTATTTTTAAATTGTTAGAATATTACTGGTATTTCGAATTTTATTCATTACTTCTTTATTTAACCAGTTTTGTCGTCGGGGGCTTAAAATAAAACATGAATATATTAATAATAGCTTTAGGTCAAGTAACTATCTGGTTTGCTATTTTGCTAATGAAATAGACATTTTATATATAATTGACTAACTTATTAAGCAAGATAAAGATCTATTTACAATTCTCAACTGTATTGTAGCGCTGTCGCGTCCCAACTGTGTTTTAACAATAGTAGAACCACGCGGCAGCTTTTGTTATTGCATGTATAGGCCACCTCAAGGCGGGGTGGTACCACGACCTCACAGAATACCGGCGTGAAGTGGACGATCTGCTTCTGCATTTCGTCTGGTATATGCAGGTGACCGGTGGCCCAATTTCCATGCCCCCATTCTCATTTCTGCAACATCAGGGTACTTAACTCTTTTCTTTTTTTTTATAGAAGAGGGGGCAAACGAGCATGCGGCTCACCTGATGGTAAGTGACTACCGCCACACATGAACAACTGCAACACCAGGGGAATTGCAGATGCGTTGCAGGCCTTTTAGAAAGGTGTAAGCTCTTTTCTTGAAGGTTCCTAAGTCTTATCGGTCCGGAAAATTCGCTGGTGGTAATTGATTCCACAAGGAAGTTGTGCGAGGGAGAAAACTTCTTCTAACTCGCACAGTGGTGGACCGCCAATCATCCAGATAGTATGGATGGTAACGCGAGTTTTGTCGCGATGCGCGATGGTGAAATTGAGCGGCTGGAATTAGTCCGAACAATTCCTCAGAGCACTCCCCGTGATAGATGCAATAAAAAACGCAAAGAGATGCAACATCTCTACGCAGTGCCAGTGTATCGAGCCGATCAGAAAAAACTCGGTCGTCGACGATTCGAACCGCTCTGCGCTGGATGCGGTCAAGTGGAAGGAGCTGGCACTGGGGTGCCCCGGCCCAGATATGAGAACAGTATTCCATGTGGGGCCGAACTTGCGCTTTGTAAAGTTGCAAGCGATGTCTAATTTGGCCTTCCCTTCCAAGTGACCACGAAACTGCACACTATTCGATATGTCGACGCCAAGGATTCCGATACTAGCTGAGGCAGCAAGGGGAGTGCCTTGAAACTGAGGAGATACGACAAAGGGGTTCTTTTTAGCGGTAAGCGCGCAAACTTGTGTCTTCTGGGGATTGAACTGGACTATATTTAGTCGGCCCCAATCCGAGACTTTGTTAAGCAAAGACTCGACTTCAGACACAAGTTTGTCCCGGTACTCAGCGACGTTTTCCCGAGAAATATTGGCACGGCCGGTATATAAGGCATCACCAGTGCTGTCGTCTGCATAGCAATGAATGCTACTAGTTAGCAACATATCATTGATATGCAGGAGAAACAGCGTTGGTGATAGCACGCAGCCTTGTGGAACACCAGCGTTGATAGGCTTGAAATCAGAGCATGCACCGTCTACTACGACCTTGATACTCCGATCAGCAAGGAAACTGGTGATCCATTAGCACAATTTCTCGGGAAGCCCATAGGAAGGAAGCTTCGAAAGAAGCGGTTTATGCCAGACCCGATCGAAGGCCTTCGCTATGTACAAACTAACGGCCAATGCCTCCCCCTTGGAATCTACTGCCTCCGCCCATCTATGAGTCAGATAGACTAGAAGATCACCAGCTGATCGACCTCGACGAAAACCGTACTGACGGTCACTAATCAGCTGGTGATCCTCAAGGTACCTCATGAGCTGGCAGTTTATAATGGAATCCATTATTTTGGAGAACAAGGAGGTGATGGCAATAGGCCTGTATTTGGACGAGTCTGAGCAGTCGCCTTTTTTAGGGATCGGGTAGACCAAAACTGTCTTCCATGAATTCGGGACTACGCCTTGGGAGTAGCAGTATCGGAAAAGACGCGTTAAAACCGGTGCCAACTCCGGAGCACACGTCTTCAACACAATGGGAGGGACTCCATCCGGCCCACTCGACTTGCTGACGTCCAGGGAGAAGAGTGCTTTGCGAACCGAGCGCTGTGTAAACCGCTCATCCGGCATGGAGCACTCACATCGCGGGATGGTCGGCGGTGTGTTCCCCCCGTCATCTTGAGTCGAGTTGGATGCAAAAAGAGAGCTCAACAGATCGGCTTTCTCCTTTGCGGCATGGGCCAGTGAGTCGTCCTCCGTGTGCAGAGATGGAAGAGATGGCTGACAGAAGTTCCCTTGGACAGCCTTGGCGAGAGACCAGAATGCACGGGTTCCCGAAGGAAGGCGAACTAGTTTCTCGCCAATTCTGCCGATGTGCTCAGACCTTGCCTTGGCAATGACGCTTTTGAATGACTTGGAGGCGGAATTATACTTCTTTTTAAGTGCGCTGGTGTTTACATCCCGAGACGTTGATGCGTCAGCCCAGGCCCGGTAGCACTCCTGTTTATAGCGTGATGCTATTTTACAGGAGCGACCAAACCATGGCTGGGATCTGCCTCCGATGGGCACCACAGAGGATGGAATAAAAAGTTCCATACCCTGAAGTACCACATCAGCAACAGAATCGGCAACAACGCTGGGATCTTCCGGCGAGAAGCAAACCCGCCCCTTTTTTTGCATCGTACCCTTGGGAGTACGATGCAAAAAAAGACCGCATCCCGTCCCAATCAGCTGACTTATAGTGCCAAACACGGCGGTAAGCTGCAGATCGCAACTGCGATTGGAGCGTGAGTGGCACCGTACTCCGGATCAGACAATGGTCCGAAGAGCCCAGAGGGGCATCGACGGAGACCTGATATCCGTCCGGATGAGAGGTCAGCAGAAGGTCCAACAGGGAAGGTACATGGTCTTCCACATCTGGGATCCGCGAAGGCGAAGTAACCAGTTGTGTTAGACCATATGCCAAAGCAAAGTCATAGACAGATCTACCCGCATGATCGGTTAAACGAGAACCAAGCCATTCAGCGTGGTGGGCGTTAAAATCACCGAGTATCACGATCTCTGCGGATGGGACCTGTTGTAGCACGGAGTCTGCAGCCATTTGGACGTGGTCGATGAGTCAGTCTTTGTCGGCATTATCGCTATGGGACCTATAGAGGCACCCGTAGACGCGGGTATGGTCGTCGCTGTCTAAGCGCAGCCATAGAATGGACAGGTCCGTTTCCTTCAAGACTGCCGAGGCTTCGAAAACAGATGTCTTCTCTGACGTATACGCAAACTCCAGCCCGGGGCACAAAGGAGTGTTCCAATTTGTACCCCGGGTAGGAGAGATATGAAGTATCAGCCGGACAGGACACCTGAGTCTCGGTTAAAAAGAGCAAGGCCGGCTTCGCCGTCTCTAGATGGTAATGGACAGCGTTAAGGTTGGAATGAAGTCCCCTGATGTTGCAAAAATTCACGGATAGCGTGACAGGGGTCGCCTTCGTTGTATTGCTCCGCTTGCCCCGAGCAGCATTAGTCGCGATAGGAATTTTGCCCCCCCCAGAATACGCGGGGCAGCCTGAGCACCCACGCTCAGGAGTTAAGTAGTTTGGTCGTGGATGCTCAGCGAGGGATTCGCCAGGTGTGCTGGTACCCTCCTGGGGTAGTCTTGTATTTAATTCCACTACCATGTTGATGGGAGGGGGGGATTGGGCCTCCAGCCACCTGCACTCACTAAGCGCAACGCAGAGGTAAACCTCTACTTCACGCTGGTATTCTGTGGGGTTGTGGTACCACCCCAGTTCGAGCTGGCCCATCCGTGCGACAGCAAAAGCTACCGCTTAGCTCTACCACTGTTAACTCGAACCTAAACGCCGTCCAATACCATCTCGAGATGACGAAGCCGCCTTTGCTAATTCTGACCGAGGCGCAGGTGTCCTCTCCGGCTGATACATCGTGTCTCTCTTACCCAGGGTACAAATTGGAACATTCCTTTGTACCTCGGGCTGGAGTTTGGGTATACGTCAGAGAGTACATCTTTTCTTGACACATTGGCAGTCTTGAAGGTTCGGATCTGTCCATCTTTTGGCTACGCGTAGATAGCGACGACCATCCGAGCGTTTACGGGTGCCTCTCTCGACTACGACCACAATCATCGGCCACGTCAAAATGGCTTTAGATTCCTTGCTACAGCAGATCCCATCCGTAGAGATCGTGACCCTTGACGATTTTAGCGCCCACTACGGCGAATAGCTCGGTTCACGTTTAACTCATCATGCAGGGAGGTCTGTTTATGACTCTACATTGGTATATGGTATGGTTGACACAACTGATTACTTCGCCTAGGTGGATTTCAGATGTAGAAAGATCATGCACCTTTCCTATTGGACCTTATGCTGTACTCTCATTCGGACGGATATCAGGTCTCCGTTGACACCTCTCTTAGCTCCTCGGACCATTGTCTAGTTCGGAGTGTGGTGCCATCACGCTAACATCGCGGTTGCATTGTTAATTATTGCTATTGTTAATTAAAGCAACATTGTTAATTATTTAAATAATTAATACTGCTGGAGATTACATCTATTGTCTAATTTTTTAATTTAAATTACTTGAAGTTAATTCCAAATTGCATATCATTACGCTACTCAATATAAGCAAATGTCTTGATAGCCAAGTCCCTAGATGAGTAAATTCATATAAATATTAAGATAGCATATTTTATGTCTGTCTTAAATTATATTTGGATATGTAGTAAGTATCTCTAGTAAAAAAATAGTTAGTTAAATTATTTATGTCTATTAAATTAAATCTATTATTATAATTATTCAATTATATGTCAAATTTTAATAGTTATTACATGACAAATTATTAATTAAGAAATTTTGAATCGAATCTTATTTTATTTACATGTGGCCAGCCCAGTATGCAATGTAAACAAGATAATTTTATGTACCTCCATTGAAAGTATTTAGAAACTCAATATATTTCATTAATTGATTTTTGTTTAGATTGCCTTTTCTCCCAACAAGAATTATTAATGTGTTCTTAGAGCAAAACTTATTAGCTAAATATTTGTTCATTATATGACAAAAAGATGCTCCAGGCATGCAGTAATTACGAGTCTATTTAATAATCCTTGGTCTTGCTTCAAGAGGATCACGTACCTCCTTTATGTTGCCGCCTAGTTCGAGTTCTGCGCCTGTTCCCTGGATCGGATGGTATATCAAGGGTTGCGACCATCAGAACAACAAAAGTCGCAACATCGTTGCATACATCATGCGACGAACCCTAGTTAAACTGTGTCCTCTTACTTTATACGAATAAAGCATCGTTTGAAAGAGTTCTTTCAACGGGTGAGAGTATGTCAAAGCGCCTGTTAAAGTGAAATAGCAAAAACTCGTGGCGCTTCGAAGTTGCATTCATTGGTGACAGGACAATTTTATATCTCTTGTATCTTGGCGTACTAGCAGTAGTAGTCTTGTCAAAGTAAGCATCTGCACAAATAAATAAAGTTGAAGTGTCTGTTTGTAATGTCAAAATTACAGCATTTTACTAAACACATATGAAAGTATACACGGTACTAATAACAAAAATACAACTTTTAAAATTTTTGTCTGTCTGTCCATCTGTCCGTCTATCCGTCTGTCTGTCTGTTTCTTCCGGCTAATCTCCGAAACGGCTGGACCGATTTTGACGGGATTTTCACTGGCTGATAGCTGATGTCACAAGGAGTAACTTAAGCTACTTTTATTTTAGAAAAAGAATTAGTGCTCCGCGCAAAAAAATTAAAACCCCAATAATAAGCGTGCGAAGTCGCGAGGACTAGCTAGTATTAAAATAATTAGTTTATCTCATCTTTTATTTTCCACATAATTTTAACTAAGAACAGTCTTAATACTTATCGCAAATAAAAAATATTTTGAAGTGGTTAAATTTATTTAAACAGATAGTGTTGATATTTTAATTTATGGGAGTCACGCCAATTTAACCTGTGACCCTGCTAAACTGATAAATGATAATGAATTTACTTGCCTACGCTAATTGCGTAAACAAGAGGGTAAGTTGAACACTCGCTCTCATATTTTTAGTATTACTTGCTGTTCCCCGCGACTTCGCCTGCGTGGAGTTATTTTTCGCGGAACCCTAAAATAAAAGCAGCCCAAGTTACTCCTTATGACATCAGCTATCTGTCAGTGTGTATAAATATTGACATTAATATTTATACGATACTAACGTCACTCAATTGTTTTGCCTTCCCGGAACCCCTCCACTAACACTTAAACTTTATGGTATGGTATTAAAGTTCAAATTGACTTTTAAGTATTGTTACGAATCTTTTGTATGGGAATATAGAAAAGTATTGTTTTTAGACATTTTCAGGAAATTTTTAAAATTTTTTTCTCTGTAAGAACTATCTTCGTACTTCAAGGAATATTATAAAAAAAGAATTAGCGAAATCGGTTCAGCTGCTCTCGAGATTTGCGCTTAGCAACATATTCAGCGATTCATTTTTATATTATAGATTAACTATTACTTAGCCTACAGAATAATTTCTTATACTCGTTAATTCATATCTATACGTAATAAGCGATAACCCCAGAATAAAAAAAAACATTACAACAGTAGTTTATCTATGTGTGTACGCTTCTATTATAAGATAACCAATAACTAAAAAACATTAAATAAGTACCAAATCATTTATATTAATATTGTATGAATGGTTAGGTGATAATAATTTCCATAGAATTATGGATTTTTATTTCATAAATGTTACTGTATAAAAAAAATCATGCAATGTATAACTGTAGTAAAACATACTGACCTTAAACGTTTTATATAATATTAGTTAATAATGCCATGTTTTATGCAAATAAAATATTATTATTATTATACAAAGAAAACTTATTAATTACCATTAAACATAATAATGATTAGTGTTTCCGCTTACTGTAAATTTTAATTTAGGTACTGTTCATCATGTGTTAGTGAAATAATACCCGAATTTAAAGTGAGCAAATCGCGTAACCTTGAAAGGTCCCAACCTCTCCGTTTCGCGTTTGAAATATAAGTGTCATAAAAGCATGAAATTGATTTTAAGATACGCATACAAATAGGCATTACAATATTATGGGTAGACGACCTGATGAGTCATGCGAGGTTTCGGTATTTGAAAGTAAATATAGTGTGGCTTAGGACCAGCTCCTCTATTTCGGTCAGGTTCATATCCGTGCTTACTGTTTATAGTCGATAACGCGCGCTCTATAGCTTGATTATGTATGTTCTAAGTCGCTGGCGTAATATGTCGATCTAAGTGATTAATTTCTATAAAAATTCGTCAGCCACTTAGTGGAATTGTGTTTAATTGTACTTTCTTCCTCTTACTCTTTCCTCTTACTCTTCTTCTTAAATGTACTTTATTGAATTATGTTTGTGTGATTTCTGTTTCGAAATTGCTTGCGCTTTGTGAGCATTTTCCATCTATATTGCATAAAAAAAAACATACACATGCCCAATACATTTTGTACAAATAGAATGAAAAATTGGTAAATCCAATTGGGCATGTCCTAAGCGCATTAAAAAAATTACGTCTAACATGATTATACGGAATTTTTTAAACTAGTTTAAATACATTTCGACAGCACTATCGGCTTCAACATCCTGAAAAACCATGAAAATAACACCCATGATGAAAAAGTTGGTACCTACTTCAGCCGCCATCTTGGATTTACATTTCGACAGCACTATCGGCTTCAACACCCTCGAAACCCTTGAAAATGACAACCATGATGAAAATATTGATACCTATTGCAGCCGCCAACTTGGATTTACATTTCGACAGCACTATCGGCTTCAATACCCGCGAAAACCACGAGAATGACATCCATGATGAAAAAATTGATATCTATTGCAGCCGCCATCTTGGATTTACATTTCGACAACCCTATCGACATCAACTCTCTCAAAAACCATAAAAATGACACCCATGAAAAAAAATTGATACCTATTGCAGCCGCCATCTTGGATTTACATTTAGACAGCACTATCGGCTTCAACACCCTCGGAAACCATAAAAATGACACTCATGGACAAAAAATTTATACCTATTGCAGCCACCATCTTGGATTTACATTTCTTTCGAGGGTGTTGAAGGCGATAGTGCTGTCGAAATGTAAATACAAGTTGGCGGCTGAGTAGGTACCAATTTTTACATCATGGGTGTCGTTTTCATGGTTTTCGAGGGTGTTGAAGCCGACAGTGCTGTCGAAATCTATTTAAACTTGTTTAAAAATTCCGTATAATCATGTTATACGTAATTTTTTAATGCGCTAAAGGCATGCCTAATTGGATTTACCAGTTTTTATTTTATTTATTATGTTATATCACGTTAATTTACCACATAATATTATGCAAAATAAATGACAAATTTTTAAAAATTCGACTCTTTATTAATAACAATGTAATCAAAATTAAACAATTATTACATAATGTTAATTCTTAGTAAGTAGATGATGACAAAAATATCTATATCAAATAATATTAATATTTTATATCAAAAATGTTTTCTATTTGAATAATAGCACTTATATTCAATTCTTAACATATCCAGTTTTAACTGTTTCTTTTCACTTACTAAACTTAGATTAATAGATAAATAGAGTACATATTATATATAGTAATATAATAATAATAAAAATAATAAGAATCGCTGCTTGGGGGAAGCGGATTCGGCGATATACCGAGAGGTCGACACGGTTCAACCAGAATCGTCTCTTCCAGAGTGATCAGAAGAGGCTCTATGAATCATTGGAGCGACCATTGGTACGTGGAACGGGCCCAGCACCGAATCAGGCCGACACTATCACATTCTGGCGCGGCCTGTGGTCAGAACCCGTAAACCACAGCGAGGGCCCTTGGACGGAAGTTGTTGCGAGTCAGTGTGCGAATGTTACGCTCATGGACCCCGTCATCATAACGCCGAATGACGTGGCTGAGGCGGTCCGTAGGGCCCCGAACTGGAAAAGTCCGGGGCTCGACGGGCTGCATCACTACTGGCTGAAGGGGTTCGTGCGGCTCTCGACCAAAAGTCGCTCCCGAGCCTCTTCACTACTGGGATCACTCATTTGGTTCCTAAAGACCGGGATTCCACAGACCCGAGCAAATACCGCCCCATAACGTGTCTACCTATCATATACAAGACACTAACATTCATTTTGAGCGCGAGAATCACTCGTCACCTGAACTCAAATCAGGTGATGTCGCGCGCTCAAAATGGATGTCGGGGCGGTGGTGGTGTAACCAAGGAACCACTCCTCATTGACGCGGTCATTGGCAAGGTGGTTAAACGCAACCGTCTGAACCTCTCCGCCGCCTGGATAGACTATAAAAAGGCATTCGACTCGGTGCCTCATACATGGCTTAAGAGGGTCCTCGAGCTGTATAAGGTCAATTGTATAGTTCGAGATTTGCTCAGGCAGTGTATGAGGCAATGGAGTACGATCCTTTGTCATCTAGGCGAGCGGATGACGCCTGCGGAGAACCACATAAGGATTAGAAGGGGTATCTTCCAGGGCGATTGTTCGAGTCCAATCTGGTTCTGCCTCTCTCTGAACCCTCTCAGTACCTTACTGGAGGGCTCCGAAAGGGATTTCAGCTTCGGAGAGGAGGTACAAAAGTGACCCACCTTTTCTATATGGATGATCTCAAGTTATTCGCCTCCAGTCACTCTCATCTTATGGAATTGCTAAACATCACTTGTGATTTTAGCAATCTATTAGAATGGAGCTGGTGACGGATAAGTGTGCGGTCCTCCATGTTGAAAGGGGAAGGGTTGCTAACTCTGAGGGCATAGACTTATCTATGCCCATCAACATAAGGACCCTTTCCGAGGCTGAAACACACCGATACCTGGGTATTTCACAGAACATCGGTGTAGATGAGGCGGGTATGAAACAGTCAGTTTGCGATGTAACGCATTAACGGTTGGATCATGCTTGTTCTCATGTATACCTTTGGCATACTCAGGTGGACTCAGACCGAACTGAACGCTCTGGACAGAAAAGTCCGCACTATAATGACGTCCCACAGGATGCATCATCCGAGATCGTCAGTAATGAGGCTGTACTTGCCGCGGAAGCATGGTGGGCGCGGCTTTTTAATTGCGCTTGCCATGCATAATCACGAAGTGTGCAGCCTCCGTAATTACTTTCTGACGAGAGCGGATGATCCATACTATAGTTAAGTTATTTCTTTCTGATAATCTCTCAACTAGCTAGCCTTTTAGATATGTAGTCCTATGCTTATATTTCAACCAAATTTCAAGAGCATTAATACTCAATCTACTATGTAAAACTTGAAAACAAACTAATAAATTTATTTCTCGATGCTCATAGATGAAAACAGACAAATTAAGCAAAATGACAAACATAAGAGATAGCCAAAAATAGCTTTTTTTTTCAAAATAAATATCTTCGACAATGCCAATAAAAATATGAAAACAAAGAGAAGATTGATTTTTATTTCCTTCGGCACAAACAGTGTTAACCAATTTTAATTTTCGTTTCAATAAGCAAACACAGAGATTATTTATATTTACAAAACATATGCACACGTATTCAAGGAGTATATTAAATTCACCCTTTTACTCACAACCGTTACAACTATGAAACATTTGTGGAAAATCCAAAATCATTTTGATTTTTAATTTAAAGTATTTTTAACCAAGTGCTCGACCAAAACCAAATCTAATACTCCTTGACAGCGTAATTCAATGCTCCAGGGGAGCCCTAATCTTCCCACCACCAAGTGGAGGCCACACCGCGTGAACCCTAAACCAATAGAGCGCAAACCGCTAACAGTTGCCACTCGGGTTGTACACCTTCGCTGAGGCCGTCGGCAACAGAACAGTTTGACAAGTGGACTGTAGACGGCTCAAGGCTCAGGGGAGGCGGCCGTGGTGGGAGCTAAGGCGGCAGCTAGCTAGGGCTGCCTTCATCAAATGGGGAACGGTGGTACACCAGTCGCGGCCACTCAGCTAACGGGGGTGAGAAGGATCTAGCGGACTCCTGAGTGGCCATGAAGTTCCTCTCCACACGCTGAGGGGGGGGGCGATGATACCCCCGCCCCTGGGGGAATTACCCCCCGACTGGTTGGGGGAGGGATCCTTTTCAAACCTAGGGGCCCGGTGGCCGGCCGGCGAGCGCCGAGCGTCGCCCGTCAGAGGGCGTGGCTGAGCGCCCCCGCCCGTGGGGGTCGAGGGTTGGGCAGAGCCCCGAGAGGAGACGCCGTTTGCACTCAGGCACTAAACTGCATGGTGACCACACCGGCAATACGGACAGGGCCGCTGGTGCGGGCAGTCTCGTTGTAGGTGCCCTTCCAGACACGAGTAGCACCAGCGGCGCTCCTTGGCGATAGTTCGCCTCGTCGGAACCGGCTTACTTAATAATTTTGGGCACGACGTTACCCGGTGATCAGATGCTCGACAATAGGAGCAGGGGGCGCCTCCCTGGCCGCTAGGCCACTGTAAGATGGTAGGGAGCGACGCCCTCCCGCGGGAGCTCCGGTAGGCCTGGGGGGGGGTTGACGACGACTTGCCCGGCGGATTCCACCTCTCACTGGGCACGGCGCGTAAGTCGTCAACGGTGCCCGCCGCGTTCTCAATCTGCCGGCACTGCTCCTCTAAAAACCGCAGCAGATCATTGAAGGGCGGAATATAGGAGGCCCCGTCCCCGCCGTACCTCTCCTCAAAATATATCCAAAGGTCGAGAGGTAGACGGGACAGCACGATTAGGAGCAACAAAAAAGACCATTCGTCCACTGGTAAATCCAGCCGCCTCAACGCATTACAGGCCACCAAGGCTGGATTCACCAGGTCCAGACGTAGTCTGGCCCGGTCCCTAAGCAGCGGGAGGCTTAGAAGCTGCTTAACATGGAGTCGTCCGCAATTCGCCGAACGTTGGCGTATCTTCCGGCTAGGAGGTCCCTAGCAGTCTGGTAGGCGTCGTCAGACAATGTCAAGTGGCCGACGACGCCCAGGTCTTCCCTCTCCAATGAAGCCAGGAGGTACGCCATCTTCTGGTTCGGGGTCAAGTCCCTCCGGGCGTCCACTATGCTGTCAAATAGCCCAACGAAGATCAGCCATTTGGAAAGGACCCCGGAGAACCGTGGCAGGTCCAGAGTTGGTAGTCGTCGCAACAGCTCCGGCTGAGGCTGCTTCCGAGAGTGCTCGGACTGGCCACTCATCCAAGCTTCACGCGCCTCCTCCCCATATCTGGCCCCAACCTCGATCAACTCGTCCGTGAGCGAAAAGAACTGCTCGTAGCCCGCGAGTCAGGAGTCAAGGACTCCCTTTTCCACATCCAAATCCTCGAGCTCAGCGTAAGCCTCCTCCACTGCGGCCCTTCGAGCATCGACCTGCTCGAGCCGCTTTCTCAAGTTATAGACCCTATCCGGTCTACCTATCAAAGCATGGGCGCTGGTAGCCCAGCGCAGCTCTGTCCTCACGCAACGAATCAGTAGCTTGTGCGATGGCATCACTACTAAATACAATTAGAACGCGGCTCAAATATAAATCAAATTGACAAAACTATCAAATCAAGTTAAATAGAAATTACACAAATACGATTACTATTTATTAAATTAAAAACAAGTTAGAAAAAAAACACAAATCAATTTAACAAATAACAAACACTAGTACAATCAAATCAAGTTAAATACAAATAAAGGTACACACCACAGTCGATAAAAAAAATTATGCGATTACGTGATAACCTTATCTACCTATTCAAAGTACCTATCCTTAACAAACTATGGTAACTACCTAGCCTTAACAAAACTCCCGCTTACTCCGTTTTTACCGGAACAAACTTGTGTCTGAAGTCGAGTCTTTGCTGAACAAAGTCTCGGATTGGGGGCGACTAAATCTAGTCCAATTTAATCCTCAGACGACACAAGTTTGCGCGTTTACCGCTAAAAAGAACCCCTTTGTCGTATCTCCTCAGTTTCAAGGCACTCCCCTTCTTGCCTCAGCCAGTATCGGTATCCTCGGAGTCGACATATCGAGTGACGTGCAGTTTCGTGGTCACTTGGAAGGGAAGGCCAAATTGGCCTCTATAAAGCTTGGCGTGCTCAGCAGAGCGGGACAGTATTTCATGCCGGCACACCGCCTGCTACTTTACAAGGAGCAAGTTCGGCCTCACATGGAATACTGTTCCCATCTCTGGGCAGGGGCTCCCCAGTGCCAGCTCCTTCCACTTGACCGCATCCAACGCAGAGCGGCTCGAATTGTCGACGACCGAGCCCTTTCCGATCGGCTCGATTCATTGGCACTGCGAAGAGATGTTGCATCCCTTTGCATTTTCTTTCGCATCTACCATGGGGAGTGCTCTGAGGAATTGTTCGGATTAATCCCAGCCGCCAAATTTCACGAACGCACATCGCGGCAGAACTCCCGATACCATCCACACCATCTGGATGATTGCCGGTCCACCACTGTGCGATTTAGAAGATGTTTTCTTCCTCGCACGACCTCCTTGTGGAATCGATTACCATCAGCAATTTTTCCGGACCGATACGACTTAGGGACCTTCAAGAAAAGAGCGTACTCCTTTTTAAAAGGCCGGCAACGCATCTGCGATTCCCCTGGTGTTGCAGTTGTTCATGGGCGGCGGTAGTCACTTACCATCAGGTGAGCCGCATGCTCGTTTGCCCCCTCTCCTATAAAAAAAAATACTCAACCTACGGGCGTGCCTTTCAAATCTACCCGCTAACAAACAAAAAAGCAAGCAACAAAGGAAAATAATTTTATTATTACGTACTATTTTTATACTATATTATATTATTAATATTACGGCCGTGGCGTAATTGGAAATCAATCAACCACGCTCTGCTACCAAGAATTGTTACGGCCCGCAGCTGCCCCTGCAGAGATCGCCTTGGCTGGGGCCCATAGCAGCCTGCTCGACGGGCAGACGCGGGTTCGAGCCCGAATGGCTATATGGAAGAATTTCCTATAATAATAAGCTATATGGAAAATGTTTTATCATACTACAATTTAATGGGGAGGCTAGTCAAATAGAGAGTGTTAAGACTTACCTGTATCTGAGGCGACGACTGCCTCTAGGTTCGTACAGTCAGAATGTGTGTATGTGTCGCGTGTATGGTGATGGTTTTTGTGGTGTGGATGTGATTGAACTGACTGGACCGTTGAGGTCGGCAGCTACCAGGACTCCGGCACCGCTCCAAATTATGGTAATCTCCAGCAGCGTCACCCACGGTCAATTTCTTTATTCTTCACTATGTCAGTCTATTAACTTTACCGTACAATTAACTAACTTCCAGACGCCACTAACTCTCGTTTATTAAAAAGCGAAACACACAACACGAATACCGAATGTTCGGATCAAAGGTCACTTCCGTTTTGTGTGGCAACAATTATTTCTAGAAGCTACCACGACCTTCTCTAGTGTCACGAAGTTCAGCGTTCACCCGACAACGGAAAATGTCTCCGAAATATATCAAATGCCGCACAAGCAAATTAATATTGTCAAATGCACTTAGAAAATCAAATTAGAATAACCAAATTCGCGGTAAATTAAGCGCGCACAACCCACAATTCAGACGTTGATCGCAATCAATGTTAACTTCCTAACAATTTGTTAACCCGGCGTCTAATTCTAGACTACAATTCCTCGTCGTTACACCATTTGCTAGCAAAACCGACTCTAAAAAATGAAGGTTATACCGAGCGACTTCACGACGTGCTCTCGACAGCACTGCTTTCAAGCAACTGACTTTTGCGCTCGCGCCCTCTCGCCACAGCCATACCGCTTGCCCGAACGTCAAAACCGGTATGGCCCCGAGCCGAGCGCCCTCTGGCGTCAAATCCCGAAACCAGCGTTTGGGCGTGAATACCAGATAAAACTGAAATCGGCCTATAGTTATTAACTAAGTTTTTATCACCAGCTTTGTAAATAGGAGAAACCACTGCCTTTTTAAGCACTTTCGGGAAATTTTTATTTTATTTTATAGAATAGGGGGCAAACGAGCATGTGGCTCACCTGATGGTAAATGACTACCGCCGCCCATGAACAACCGCAACACCAGGGGAATTGCAGATGCGTTGCCGGCCTTTCAGAAAGGTGTAAGCTCTTTTCTTGAAGGTTCCTAAGTCGTATCCGTTCGGAAAATTCGCTGGTGGTAATTGATTCCACAAAGAAGTTGTGCGAGGGAGAAAACTTCTTCTAAATCGCACAGTGGTGGACCGCCAATCATCCAGATGGTATAGATGGTAACGCGAGTTTTGTCGCGACGTGCGATGGTAAAATTGAGCGGCTGGAATTAGTCCGAACAATTCCTCAGAGCACTCCCCGTGATAGATGCGATAAAATACGCAAAGAGATGCCACATCTCTACGCAGTGCCAGAGTGTCGAGCCGATCGGAAAGAACTCGGTCGTCGACGATTCGAATCGCTCTGCGCTGGATGCGGTCAAGTGGAAGGAGCTGGCACAGGGGTGCCCCGGCCCAGAGATGAGAACAGTATTCCATGTGGGGCCGAATTTGCGCTTTGTAAATTTGCAAGCGATGTGCCGGCATGAAATACTGTCTCGCTCTGCTGAGCACGCCAAGGTTTTTAGAGGCCAATTTGGCCTTCCCTTCCAAGTGACCACGAAACTGCACGCTATTCGATATGTCGACGCCAAGAATTCCGATACTGGCAGCAAGGGGAGTGCCTTGAAAGTGAGAAGATACGATAAAGGGGTTCTTTTTAGCGGTAAACGCACAAACTTGTGTCTTCTGGGGATTGAACTGGACTAGATTTAGTCGGCCCCAATCCGAGACTTTGTTAAGCAAAGACTCGACTTCAGACACAAGTTTGTCCCGGTTCTCGGCGACGTTTTCCCGAGAAATATTGGCACGGCCGGTATATAAGGCATCCCCAGTGCTGTCGTCTGCATAGCAATGAATACTACCAGTTAGCAACATATCATTGATATGCAGGAGAAACAGCGTTGGTCATAGCACGCAGCCTTGTGGAACACCAGCGTTGATAGGCTTGAAATCAGAGCATGCACCGTCTACTACGACCTTGATGCTCCGATCAGCAAGGAAACTGGTGACCCATTTGCACAATTTCTCGGGAAGCTCATAGGAAGGAAGCTTCGAAAGAAGCGCCTTGTGCCAGACCCGATCGAAGGCCTTCGCTATGTCCAAACAAACGGCCAATGCCTCCCCCTTGGACTCTACTGCCTCCGCCTATCTATGAGTTAAGTAAACTAGAAGATCACCTGCTGATCGACCCCGACGAAAACCGTACTGACGGTCACTGATCAGCTGGTGATCCTCAAGGTACCTCATGAGCTGGCAGTTTATAATGGATTCCATTCCATTCCAGTCTGAGCGGTCGCCTTTTTTAGGGATCGTGTGGACCAAAGCTGTCTTCCATGAATTTGGGACTACGCCTTGGGAGTAGGAGTACCGGAAAAGACGCGTTAAAACCGGTGCCGGGAGGGACTCCGTCGGGCCCACTCGACTTGCTGACGTCCAGTGAGAAGAGTGCTTTGCGAACCGAGCGCTGTGTGAATCGCACATCCGGCATGGAGCACTCACATCGCGGGATGGTCGGCGGTGTGTTCCCCCCGTCATCTAAAGTCGAGTTAGATGCAAAAAATGAGTACAACAGATCGGCTTTCTCTTTTGCGGCATGGGCCAATGAGCCGTCCCCTCTGTGCAGAGATGGAAGGGATGGCTGAAAAAAACATTTTATAGGCATAATTGAAAGATATGTGCATTATAGTGAGTGTAGACAAATGGACTCAACTGGTTCAACTGGTTTACAGGTATTTTATCTTAGTCCTCAGCTGTGACAACTCATCTACATTTTGATTCTTAATCGAGGATAGATGTAGGTTCTATGAGCCCGAGTATCGACTAAGCATCAGGAGGATAATGTGTTCGGTTGTTATTCTCTAACAAGTGAAAAAAATAATAATTAGGACCGACTTCAATACAAATAAAATGAGAACATCATTAATGTAGTCAAGTCAATTAAATACGCACAATTAAGGATAACTCAAAAACTATTAGTCAGATCTTGATCAAATTCATATGGTACTATATGAGAATTACCAACTTTCAAATAAAAAAAGAATCATCAAAATTGTTTCACCAAGAAAAAATCTCTGAAGTAACACATAAAAAATTACAATCGAATTGAGTACCTCCTTCTTTTTTGAAGTCGGTTAAAAAAAGAATCAGTATGTTTTGAAAAAAAAAGTTAGTGGTTCCACGCGAGCGAAACAGCGGACAGAAGCGTGTAATTGAATATTTGTTTCTAAAAACTTGTGTTTTCGGTTTATCACAATAGTTTTAAATGGAAAATATAAGTCTAGTAATATGTAATCCATTTTAGTTAAAGGTTAGAAACACTAGCTGTAAATTTCACAATATGCGAGTAACCAATGTTCGATCCCCGGCGGTAACCGTTGAAGTATATATGAAGTAAGTGTTTAAAACAATGTGAATACTAATCTATAATCATGACATTTATAAGACAAGTTTTTAAAAAGTTATGTTAAAAACTTGTATCCAAACTTAATTGTGTGCGTATATCACGAGTGAAAAAAGTTTTATATAACCTTAAGATAACAGGTTTCTTACTATATAATTAAATGGATTGCTATCATTAAGTCATTATGTACATTGTACGCATCAAATAATAAAACGAAATGTTGATTCCGGCGTTAATTTTATTGACTACTATAGTGCTTTATTTCATTCATTACTTCAGTAAATATAATGAAAATTACTGGAAAGAACGTGGTTCTTAATTTTATCCAAGAAATAAAATCTGGTGTCCATTATGGGACTTTGCTTTTGGTTAGCGGGCGTTTTTTTAAGTACTCGGTGATACACCTTTTCTTCGTATGGCCCAAAATGCACTCGTACCTACAATTTGGACAAAATTAAGGTTTTTAATTTTACTCGCCAGTCCGTGGTTATTCCGAAAGCTGAAGCTAGCGTTATTCGCAGAGCATGAAACATTTTTCATTAACGCTCTAAAACAACTGATACGACAAAGGGAAAAGGAAGTTGTGAGGAAACCCGATTATGCAGATATATGCATAAATTTACAAAAGAAAGGAGAGATTAAAGATGGTGAAACTGGATACAGCATTTCGCCCATTGATGAGCTTATGGCAGCCTAAGCATTTTTCTTTTTCATAGATGGTGTTGAACCTAGTGTAACCAACAGTTTTGTTATTTACGTTAATTGTACTAGGTCGTCGCCCAGATGTATTGAAGCGGGTCCATGATGAAGTTGATGATATTTTTAAGAAGTATAATAACAATCCGTCTCATGAGTGCCTGTATGATGCGAAATATCTTGAGATGGTTCTGAATAAAAGCCTGAGAATGTATCCTCCTGTTGGTTTACTCACAAGAAAATGTGTAAAAGATTCCGTACTTCCCGTTGGAAACATCAAAATAGCAACAAAAATACTATTAAGAACTTTCGAAGTTGAACGTGATCCAAAGCTTTTTCCAGGACCTGAAAAATTTATTCCAGAAAGATTTTCACGGGAATTTGAAACATTAAATGATCATGCGTTCATGTCTTTTGAAACAGGAAAAAGAAATTGTATGGGAGAGAGATTCGCCCGAATACAAATAATGATTGGTTTAATATATCTTCTTCGATACTTTACAGTAAAAACTCACGTTCAAGGCGATGCAATTAAGCATAAGAAAGGACAGTTTCAGGTTAGACCCTAAAATGCTTATATAGAATTTATACCAAGGAATATCGAAGTGAAGCCATAGAACAATCATATTATACAAATTTAATAAGCAGTGTAACGTTTATATATGGTAAATTAAATTTTTATCAGCCAGGGCAGTATATAACTAGATGGAACTAAATAGGTAGTATAGAATAAAATATCAATATGAAAAGCTTTAATAATATTATTTTACTTTTAACCTATTCAATGTGACGTAAAAATATATTGTGTCCATATTTGAACTTACAGTGTTAAGAATGAGAATAAATTTAAATATTTTGTTTTATAAAATGTACATAGAATTTATTCTAAATAAATACAATGGCAATCATATTAGTTATAATCAACAATACATTTAGGTGAAATGACATAGATTGGACTTAGCTAACAAAAATAATATTTAGTAAGAAACTCCTACATATCAATTACAAAAATATTACATACTAGCTATGGCCGCAACTTGGTTCATGTGGAATTAGTAATTTTGTCATGATGAGTGATAAAAATTTATTTGAACTATTAAATAATTTGAACTAATAATTCTGAACCAGATTTTTTACATTTGTGTCACATTAGTGTGCCATCGGGCTATGAGATTGAGGGGATAAAAAGTGGACCTATGCTTGTGCACACACTCGTGAACCATAATCCTGATCTAAGATACTAAAGTGTAATGTACTTGGCTTGGTACGTACCACATAACATTATTACTCTTTACCGAAATGTTTGTACAAAATGTCTAAATGTCCTGGATAGATGACTAGTCTAAGTTAAAATTGGTCACCATGACCGAAATTCCCCCTAGAGGATATTATTGATAGGTATGTTCAAAACAGTAAACAAGAATTTTAAAAGTAATCAGCGCTCAAAATACTTAGAACCTAAATATTCATACTTCTTCTCGTCAGGTTTACCTCAAAACCTGAAAACGAGATTGAAATTCTGAAAATAAGAAATAGGAGTAGACCGATTACCGATCCCTCACCAACTGCGGAGCGAGTATGGTGTGATTGAGATAGGTAACAACCACGGGTCGTTTAGGGTGACGCAGGTGCTGTCTGGGCACGGCTGCTTCGGCAAGTACCTGTACCGCATAGACAGGGAGCCAGACGCTCGGTGCCACCACTGCGTCCATTGCGGGGAGGACACGGCGCAACACACGCTCGCCGAGTGTGTAGCTTTTTATTTTAGCTTTTTTTGCCGTGTAGTGGCGGTTAACAATATCCAATACCCCTTATCTTCCCGTGGGTGTCGTAAAAGGCGACAAAGGGAAACAGGCAGGAGATGGGCAGCAGCATCTTCCTGATAACAGCAAAATTACTATAAAAAATGCGGTTGCCAACCCGCCCGCCAAACGAGGCAACTATGGCAAATACCCCCCTATGATGAGAGTAACAAAGAGACGGTCCTCAGTCCCCGGCGGCCCCGCTATTCCTGGCTACGGTGGCGACCATGGTAACAGCGGGGCAGGGGGTGCTAAGAATCTCTTGTGGAGGTTCGGTTGCCACCTAAAACGACTCGACCTGGCAACATACAACGCACGCACCCTAAGGACTAACGAGAAGATTGGAGCTGGAAGAAGAGATAGACAAGTTACGCTGGCATATTATAGGATTATCCGAGGTCCGAAGAGAGGGGCAGGACACGGTAATTCTCGAATCTGGCAACTTGCTCTACCACCGGGAGGGCGACCATCTGTCTGTCCTGTTCTTTTTATCCTTTTCTTGTTTTTTTTTATTTATTTTTTTATGTGTAGGTTTGACTTGAGTCAAACCAGCGCAGCGCACGCGCCGGCATCGTGATATCGGAGGGGAGCGGGAAGACAGTGCGAGCGGCGCTGCCGAGCCGACAGTACGCACGATATGTACTATAAGATTATAACCTCATAGCTCGCGCCTTTGACACTGTGTAAACAAATAGTGATTGTACTTGTTGTTGATTCAGGTATTTAGCATTACATCGTCTTTGTAAACATATGTCTCCTGTATGTAACGTGTATTATTCATAAGTATTAATGTGTTTTGTGATTAAACTTGCAGTTATTACTCGCATCAACAGCCGTACTTATTGCCATATCCCACCTAAAGGAAAAAAAAGTCGTGATTTCCGACTTACAAATCAACAACAAAATCATGACGTCACTACGGGCGAAATTTCACTTCGTTTCGGATTCCCTGGACACAAAAACTACGATCGTGAAAGTGCTTACCATACAATTAGAAGGTGAGGATACTATATTTCAATTCCCTAAGGAGTATCAGCGTAAGGAGGATCACCCGAAATTATTCGACACGAGTGTTGTAAAGAATGTAGTAAAGAGCATGAAGACCCGTGGTAAATTCCGGAATATATGGGTATCGCTGGCGGATGAGCTGAAGGATCAGTACCTAGACGAGGAGGGCAACGTATGCTTCGACGGGATATATCTGGACGAGGCCCCTGTCAAGCCCAACCCCGCATTACCAAAATTTTCCCAATCCGAACCGGTCGAAAACAAATCCATACATTCAGTGGTAAGAGATATGATTCTAGATAAGTTTTCAGGAAAAAATCAAAACGCGAAGGTATTTCTAAACCTTTTTGTACAAGAATGCAACCGTTTAAAAATTGAAAACACACGTTTTCCAGAAGTGTTAAGACTTTTTTTAGAAGGACCGGCCCTTGATTGGTTTCTTGCCTTTCTAAAGACACATACAATCTCACGACCGTGGGAATTCTGGCAAAACTCTTTTCTTGATACCTTTGCAGAGCTGAGTTGGGCCGAAATAAATTATGCCTACACTTTTCGTTATGTCAGTGGGCCAATGTTAGATTACGCGCTCAAAAAGATAAACTTACTCTTGGACGCGGATCCGGAATTAACCCCAAATAGCCAAATAAATTTTATTGTATTGGGTTTACCATATCAAATAAGGACACTAATCAATAAAAGGGATTTAAATTCAATTGATCAATTGATGTCGTGTATTCGACAATTAGAAAATTCATCTACGAGTAATAATAACAAAAATAAAAATTCGTTCGTAATTGAAAATAAATCGCAAAATAAATTATCAAATAGATCAGAGTACAAACCTTGCTCGTACTGCAAAGATAAAGGTTTTCCAAACAGATTCCATCCTGAAAATCTTTGTCGCAATAAACAACCAAGCCATAAAGAAAACTTCAAAAATGACAAAATCAAAATGGTAAATAACTTAGAAGTACAAGATAGTATTTCATCAAGTGACGACTCAAAAAACGAATAACTACCCCACTTATCAAATTAAAAATCCTGGTAAACAATAAGCCCGTTATTTCGCTTTATGATTCTGGAGCCAATATCTCAGTAATTAATTATTCTACTGTTAAAAGATTAAAACTAAATGAAAATATAAGTGGGGCTAAAAAAATAAATACTGTTTCAGGTGTGACAGAAACGTTGGGTTTAATTATAATACCCCTAAAAATTTTTGCTATCTCTAAAAATTGGCCTTTTTTTGTAATAAAAAGCGAATCATTTCAGGATGATATCCTTTTAGGGTTAGACGCCATTAAAGAATTTAAGCTATGTCAAGATGAGAACCTAAAAATTTCTCAAAAACATGACGAACATTTTGAATTACGCAACCAAAATAAAATAAATACTACATCTATAAATGTAAAAACTAATAGCAAAACTTCTTTGGATTGCCTATTAGACAACCATAAAACAGTTTTTGCCGAACATAAGTACGATATCGGCACGGTAAAAAACTATGAAGCAACGGTAAAACTTACCAAAAATAAATATATCGCTAGAAAACCCTACAAGTGCTCGTTGCAGGATAAAGAGGAAATAGATACACAAATAAAATCTTTACTAAAAGCTGGTCTTATAGAACATTCCACCAGTCCATACGCTTCTCCAATAACTCTTGTTTTTAAGAAGGAAGAAGGAAAAAAATCGCGGTTGTGTATTGACTACAGTGAACTCAACAAAATAGTTGTTCCTGAATGCTATCCTTTTCCTATAATAGATGACTTAGCACTATTAGCACGTGATTGCTCGTTTTTCACGAAACTCGACATAAACTCGGCGTTTTGGTCGATCCCGATTAGAGAAAAGGATAAACAAAAGACGGCATTCATTACACATAATGGCCACTGGCAATGGTCATGTTTACCTTTCGGACTTAAATCAGCTCCGGCAATATTCCAGAGAATACTGAGTGATCTGAATGCATTCGCCATAAATTATATAGATGACATCTTGATTTTTTCGAAAAACATTACGGACCACCTAAGTCATATTGATAAAACCCTTACAGCCCTCAAAAATGCGGGTTTCAAATTAAACTTAAAGAAATGTTCTTTTGCAAAGGAATCAGTTGTGTATCTCGGTCATGAAATAGGAGAAAATTTAATAAGACCCCTAAATGACAATTTAGTTGCAATAAAAAAATTTCCAACACCACAGAATCAAAAAAATATTAGACAGCTTCTAGGCAAGATAAACTTTTATTTAAAATACATTCCCAACGCATCAATAATATTAGAACCTTTTCATAACCTACTTAGGAAAAATGTTCAGTTTGAGTGGTCTCAGAAGTGCGAAGATAGCTTCAATAAAATAAAACAATATCTAAGTTCAGAGCCTATACTAGCGATCTTCGACCCGACACTTCCAATATATATTTTTACAGACGCATCTAAAGAAGGAGTCGGAGCAATCTTAAAACAACCGCAAAAAGATAATTCTCTCAAACCTGTATTTTACTTTTCAAAAAAGCTGACTCAGTCACAAAAAAATAAACGTGCTATTTTTCTAGAATGTCTGGCCATAAAAGAGTCAATACTATATTGGCAATACTACTTGATGGGTCATAAATTTACCATTTTCTCAGACCATAAACCTCTTGAAAATTTCAATGTAAAAAAGAGCCAGGACCCAGATTTGTTACCTATACTAAACTTTATATCAAACTTCGATTTTAACATAATATACAACCCCGGAAAGAATAATATAGAAGCAGATAGCCTTTCACGAAATCCGGTTTTAGAAAATAACAATAATAATGAATCTACTATTAAAACAGTAAACTTTGTATCGTTGGATGATGTAAAGAACAACCAAAAACAATTACACACTGAAAATGAAACGTTTCAAACTGAAAATAACATTTATTATAAAACTATGAATAATAAAAAGAAAATCTGGATTACAGAGGATTTCGGTATAAACCTGATAAAAAAAATCCACAGTAACAGCCACATAGGTGTGAAACAAATAACCCTAACTTTGACACCGACATATTATTTTAAAAACATGCACAAACATATAAAACTCGTATGTCGAACATGCGACACATGTATAAAAAATAAGTCAAGATTCGGAAATTTTATTCAACCCCTGTCTCAACTAGGTCCAGCTACGGAACCGTTTCAGATAGTATCTTTGGATATAATAGGAGGGTTCGGAGGTAATAGATCACCAAAAAGATACTTACATTTAGTAATAGATCATTTCACTAAGTTTGCTTTCGCGCTAACATCAAAAACTCAAACGGCAAAAGATTTTATTAATTTAGTAAGAAAAATACAAAAAAAATACAAAATTAAATTACTTTTAACAGACCAATATTCCGGTATAAACTCCAATCAATTCAAAAACTTTCTGAAATCCGAAAACATAAAATACATATTTACAGCTGTGGATTGCCCTTTCTCAAACGGGCAAAACGAACGTACAAATCAGACTTTAGTTAACTCAATAAGGTGTAAAATATCAGAAAATAGACACCGACCGTGGAGTATTATAACCGAGCAATGTATTGAAAATTATAATAACACTGTACATAGCACAACAAAATTTACACCTAGTTATCTTTTAAATGGTATTGATAATTCTTTTCTACCTCCTGAATTGAACAAAAACAACTTAGAAAACTTGACAGAAAACAGAGAAATAGCATTCTTAAATTCTAAGAAAATTCATGATCAAAACAAAATTTTGTATGACAAGAATAAAAGGCCTTTAATATATCAAGAGGGAGATTTGGTATACATTCAAAACACGAGTCGCTTAAATCGAAACAAGCTGGATCCAATTAGAGTGGGCCCTTTTAAAATAAAAAAGAAAATTTCAAATCTATTATATATCGTAGATACAGGTTTCAAAAAGAAGGAATCAAATATTTTCCACGCAAATAAAATGATCCCTTACTGTCCTACTCCTGAATACTATCTTTCCTAAGTGGGGGCGGAATAGGGGAGATGTAGGTTTGACTTGAGTCAAACCAGCGCAGCGCACGCGCCGGCATCGTGATATCGGAGGGGAGCGGGAAGACAGTGCGAGCGGCGCTGCCGAGCCGACAGTACGCACGATATGTACTATAAGATTATAACCTCATAGCTCGCGCCTTTGACACTGTGTAAACAAATAGTGATTGTACTTGTTGTTGATTCAGGTATTTAGCATTACATCGTCTTTGTAAACATATGTCTCCTGTATGTAACGTGTATTATTCATAAGTATTAATGTGTTTTGTGATTAAACTTGCAGTTATTACTCGCATCAACAGCCGTACTTATTGCCATATCCCACCTAAAGGAAAAAAAAGTCGTGATTTCCGACTTACATATGTATATATATTTTTTTTCTCTTTTCTGTGTTATTGCTACTTTACAAAGATTACTATAATCATGCTTCTTACAAAATTTGTTATACTATTTCGAATGCTTACTGTTTGCGCCAAACGGTAAAATTCAAAATTACTATAACGGAGGCGCGTTAGCGCGCTTCTTCGATGTAATTAGCACTGGCGGGCACGCGGCTTGCGGGCGCCTCCCCGCACGCGCTGAGCGCGTGGAAGATCCGGAATTTTTATGTCGTCAAGCGGCGGCCGGGCATTGCTTGCTGTGAGTCAAATCGAGCCGCGCGGTTGCCTCCGATATTGTCGATTTTTGTTAACGGATTTGTTCAGCGACAAGGAACTGTGTAGTCTAGAGCATTAGACGCCTGGTTGGCTAATTGTTGAGAAGTTAATGTTTAATTGTACCGTTGCGTTAAGTGCCTTAAAAGGTCGCGTTCGATTTTCGAAATAATTTGTTGCGGAGTGAACGCAAGTAAATTTTGACCCATCGGTCATCCGTCGTGCCGCGTGTTACGTTTTTTTGATAATAATTAACGGGATTTAGTTGCGTCTTGAAGTTAGTTAAATGTACGATAAAGATGATAGAATGACAAAGTGATTTGAAGAAAGAAATAGTCCATTGCTGCCGCCGCTGGAGAATACCACGCCGGGGGGCGGTGCCGGAGTCAAGGTTGGTGCTGATTAAAAAGGCTATTTCAGGTTACACAGATATACACTTCTCACAAACTACTTACATTCACGACAATTAACACCTGAACGAGCCCTGTGAGCCTTCTTCGCCTCTTAACAGGTACGTACTATTTATTTACCTAGCCTTCTCCCTATTGTGTAGTATGATAGGACATTTTCCATAAGCCCATTTGGGCCCCGTCCTTAGTTATCCGTGGAGTCTACAGCTGGATGGGCCCCTGTATAGTCGAACTTTGTCGGGACAGCTAAAGGCGTGTACATTGCTGGTAGCAGAGCGTGGTTGATTGGTTCTCCATTCACCCGGCCGTAATATAGATAAAAATAGTACGTAATAAAAATTACATATAAATATTTTTTAGAAGAAGGAACCACGGCCGTAGTTTGTTAGGGCTAGGTACGCGTCAGTTATATTGACTAGGTAGATAAGGTAATCGGATAACTATCGTTGGCGCATAATTATAGTAAATTAATTGTCGAAGGGTCGGTTGTTTGAGCAAGGCATTTTGCTGATTGACTGTGGTGTGTACCTTTAATTGTAGTGTAACTTTTATTTAATTTAATAAATAGTAATTGTATTTTTGTAATTTGTATTTAACTTGATTTGATCGTACTAGTATTTGTTATTTGTTAATTTGATTTGTGTTTGAGCCAGTTATTAGTTTGTATTTAGTAGTGATGCCATCGCACAAGCTACTGATTCGTTGCCTGAGGGCGGAGCTGCGCTGGGCCACTAGCGCCCATGCTTTGATAGGTCGACCGGATAGGGTCTATAACTTGCCGCAGTGGAGGAGGCTTACGCTGAGCTCGAGGATTTGGATGTGGAAAAGGGAGTCCTGGACTCCTGCCTCGCGGACTACGAGCAGTTCTTTTCGCTCACGGACGAGTTGATCGAGGAGGGAGCCAAGTATGCTAATGAAGCGCGTGAAGCTAGGCTGAGGGGCCTGACCGAGTCTCCTCGGAAGAAGCCTACTCAGCTGGAGCTTTTAGGACGACTCCCGACTCTGGACCTGCCAAGGTTCTCCGGGGCCCTCTCCGAATGGCTGACGTTCGTCGGTCTGTTTGACAGCCTAGTGGACGCCCGGAGGGACTTGACACCCAGCTTTAAAATGGGTTACCTCCTAGCCTCATTGGAGGGGGAGGCCTTGGGCGTTGTCGGCCACCTGAAATTGTCGGACGACGCCTACCAGAATGCTCGGGACCTCCTCGCCGGAAAGTATGCCAACATCCGACGGATTGCAGACGACTACGTTCGGAAGCTGCTAAACCTCCCGCTGCTTTAGGACCGGACCAGACTACGTACGGACATCGTAAATGCAGTCGTGGTGGCTTGCAACTCATTGAGGTGGCTGGATTTACCGGTGGACGAATGGTCCTTTTTATGCTCCATTGCATCAGTGGTCCATCGTGATGACCGTCGATTTTAGCTGATATTGTGGCGCGAGAAGCCCAGAGATCCAATACAGGTGTTTGAGTTGAACACCACCACCTATGGACTCCGGTTCCGCCCGTATATCGCCATGCGAACCTTCCTTGAACTAGCTAGAGCTAGAGAGAGCGTCTAAGATACGCTCGGGGAGCTTCTATTTTGGAGACTTCGGTCTTTATGGACGACATTTGCACGGGCGCCTCCACCGTTGAGGAGGCTCTTGTATTACGAGACGAATTGATTGCCATTCTGAAGTCCGGAGGTTATGAGTTGCGAAAATGGTTGTCGAACTCCCCTCATATTTTGAAGATTCTCCCAGGAGAGGATCAACTAGACCCTCATCTATTCGAGCACCCTGAAAATCCTTATTTGTTGACGGTGCTGGGCATTCAATATCAGCCTGTGCAGGATACCTTCACGTATCGAGTCAAACTCGACCCTAAAGCATGGACCAAGCGCTCCGTGCTGTCTACAGTAGCCCGCACCTTCGATCTTAATGGATGGATCACTCCGGTCATATTTTTGGCTAAGTGCTTTCTTCAAAAGCTCTGGATATCCGGGTTGGGTTGGGACGAGCCTATTAGCGGAACTCTCTTGCGAGAGTGACTCTCCATTGTCTCCTCCCTTCCGGAAATCAACAAGGTCTCCATGCCAAAGTGCTTCCTCCCTCCAGGGAAATGCAGGGCTACTCTACATGTGTTTTGCGACGCCTCTGTAAAAGGCTATGCTGCTGTCGTATATTTGCGGACTGTGAGCTCTTCTGGTCATACTGCAGTCCATCTCGTACTTTCTAAAAGCAAGGTTGCTCTCATTAGGTCCCGCATAACTATCCCTAAATTGGAACTGTCCGGAGCCGCTCTTCTCACGCGACTCCTCAACCACGTTCACTCGTCTTTGAAGTCTGTAATCGACACTACGGACGTCTACGCTTGTTCGGACCGTAAATAGTACTTTGTTGGCTCAGAGCTGCATTTCACAATCTTGAGGTGTTTGTGGCGAACCGAGTGTCTCAAATCCAGAGTTCTGAGACTTCTCTAAACTAGAGACATGTCCCAGGCGAGCTGAATCCCGCAGACTGCACTTCTCGCGGCTGTGAAGACCCCTCGTTGGTTCACCACCCGCTGTGGTGGGGTCCCAGTTGGTTGACTGAGTCTCAGTCATTCTGGCCCCAGGGTAAATACTCCGAACCGATGGAATTGCCTGGCCTACGAGCCCGGGTAGCAGTTGGCAAGGATAAGCCCACTCGGGATCTCTCCCTTTTAGAACGGTACAGCTCTCTCGATAAGCTCTTAGGAGTGACTGCTTGGTTGCGCCGATTTGTCCGCAATTCGAAAGACCTATCCAACCGAATCTCTGACTCCGTTTTGTCTCCTAGCGAGCGTCGTGAAGCTTTGATGCATTGGACCCGTATGGTCCAAGCGGAACATTTTGAGTCCGTGATTGAAAACTTGAGGCGGGGTTCCGGTGTCAAGGGCGCTCTGGCCCGTCTGAGCCTCTACCTGGGTGACGCTGGGATGCTGCGCGTTGGCGGACGTTTGAAAAATTCTCAACTGCCGTACGGGGCTAGACACCCGTTACTGCTCCCCAAGGACGGCGCCTTTGTCCGGTTGCTGGTAACCCACCATCATTTTAAGTATGCCCAAGCTGGGTGTAACGCTCTTTCGGCTATTTTGCAGCGGGAGTTTGGGATTTTGGCTGGCCGACGTACCATTAGGAGCGTCATCTTTAGGTGCATACCATGTTATAAACTGAAGGCCACCATATCGCAGCCTATGATGTGTAACTTACCACCCGAGCGCGTCAGGGCCATCCGACCATTCGCTGGAGTCGGAACAGACTTTGCTGGCCCCTTTCTCGTCAAGTCCTCTAACCTTCGCAACGCGCGTTCACATAAGGCCTATCTTTGCGTTTTCGTGTGCCTCTCCACTAATGCCGTTCACTTAGAACTGGTAAGTGCCCTCAGCACTGAAGCCTTTGTGGCCACGCTGGGCTGCTTAGTATCGCGTCGCGGTCAGCCGGACCTGATCCATTCTGATTGCGGAACGAATTATAAGGGCACGGATAGATATTTGAAGGAGGTCGTCGAATTTCTGTCCAACAACAGGACGTATTTAGGTACGGCTATGTCTAAGAAGGGCATCCAGTGGAAATTCGACTCTCCGGCGTGTCCCTAATGGGGCTGTATTTTTGAGGCGGTGGTTAAGGTTGCAAAAACGCATCTCCGTCGCGTTATTGGGAAAACCATTTTGACATTTGAGGAGCTCGCCACTGTATTCTGTAAAATTATGGCGGTTCTCAACTCTCGGCCCCTCTGTCCCCTCTCATCCGATCCAAATAATTTGGAGGTTCTAACCCCGGGACACTTCCTGATTGGCCAGCCGCTTAACGCCCTACCCGAGTACCCCTTCGGGGAAGTAAACTCTTCGCGGCTTAGCAGATTTGACCTGCTGCAACAGATGACTCTGAGTTTTTGGCACCAATGGTCTCTGAAGTACCTACATCTTTTGCAGCAGCGCATTAAGTGGTCTAACAAGACGGATCCTCCTCGGGTTGGAGACCTCGTGTTAGTTAAAGAACCTAACGCTTTGCCTTTGAATTGGCGCCGTGGGCGCATTGTTAAGTTGTCATATGGATCGAATGTGGTGACTAGGGTGGCCGAGGTTTTGGTTGGAGATTCGGTCTTGCAACATGGCGTCGCGACCCTATCCCGTTTGCCAATTTACTCGCGGACATAAGTCCTTATGCCCGGGACGGGGGTTTGTTTGCGCCAAACGCTAAAATTTAAAATTACTATAACGAAGGCGCGTTAGCGCGCTTCTTCGATGTACTTAGCACCGGCGGGCACGCGGCCCGCGGGCGCCTCCCCGCACGCGCTGAGTGCGTGGGAGATCGGGTATTTTTTTGTCGTCAAGCGGTGGCCGGGCATTGCTTGCTGTGAGTTGAGTCGAAACGCGCGGTTGCCTCCGATAGTATCGATTTTTGTTAACGGATTTGTGCAGCGACGAGTAATTGTTTAGTCTAGAACATTTGACGCCTGGTTGGCTAATTGTTGAGGTAATGTTTAATTGTACCGTTGCGTTAGGTGCCTTAAAAGTTCGCGTTCGGTTTTCGAAATAATTTGTTGCGGAGTGATCGTAAGTGAACGTTGACCCATCGGTCATCCGTCGTGCCGCGTGTTACTTTTTTTGATAATAATTAACGTGATTTAGTTGCGTTTTGAAGTTAGTTAAATGTACGATAAAGTTGATAGACTGACATAGTGAATTGAAGAATGAAATAGTCATTTGCTGCCGCCGCTGGAGAATACCACGCCGGAGGGCGGTGCCGGAGTCAGGGCGCTGCTGATTAAAAGGGCTAATTCAGGTTACACATATATACACTTATCACACACTACTTACATTCACGACAATTAACACCTGAAAGAGCCCTGTGAGCCTTCTTCGCCTCTGAACAGGTAAGTACTATTTATTTACCTAGCCTTCTCCCTATTGTGTAGTATGATAGGACATTTTCCATAAGGCCATTTGGGCCCCGTCCTTAGTTATCCGTCGAGTCTACAGCTGGATGGGCCCCTGTATAGTCGAACTTTGTCGGGACAGCTAAGGGCGTGTACACTTACTAAGATACATTTTACTTAATTCACTATAAATAGTAACTTTTCTTTTCAATATTACAAACTTGTTTTCGCAAAATCCCTTTTATTATTATTTTCCTGTGCCATCAATTATTCTTTTTTTTTTGTTTTCTTTTTTGTTATATTCCCTTTTTATTTTCTCTTTTTTTGTTGGATGTGTAATTATGGTATATTTTTCTTTATTTATACATTTTTACTCTTATCACAACTTTACTTTAAGCTACTGTTTGCGTTAAATTCTGTTACAAACATCCTTTTTTACAGTTACTTACAGTTATACCTATTTGTATACATATAATAATTACTATATAAACTTGTGGTTATATTATTATTTTCCTTTTTTGTTATTCACGGTTAATACCTTATTATTTTTTTTAATATACTAATTATTACATAAACTAACTATTATATTATCATACTTACTTTATACAATTTTAATGCAATTGTCCATTGCTTTAATTTTATATACTTTTAACTTATAAAACTATGCTATTTTGGACCCATTTGCTTTTCCTGCAGTACGAACGACTATTTCTGCATATTTTAGGAAATGGGTCCGACAGTCATCGTTGTTGATAACGTATTTTAGGGTAGTATCATTAATTGCAATTCCCATCTTCTGCTCGCATTCCAATCTTTTCATAGCGAATCTCGGGCAATCTAATAACAGGTGTAAAATTGTTTCGTCTATTTCACTACTGCATGCATAAGATGGGGACTGCGTTAATTTGTACTTGAATAAATACGCCTTAAAACCTCCATGACCCGTTAACAATTGCGTCTTAACGTTACCTTGTTTATTTTTAAGTGTACTGTGTGCTTGTCTTATGTCCGGAAAGAATATCTTCGTGACTGCTCCTATTGTAGTTTCATTGTATCGTTGTTGCCACCTCATGCAAGTAGAGTCCCTGGTGAGTTGCTTCGCGAAGGACATAGTGCACTTATCATAAGCTGCGGCTTGTTTATATGATACACGGTACCTTTTAGCGGAATGGCGTAAACAGAATGGGCTTATTGGTTTCTCTATGGTTCTTTCTGGTAGTTGTGTTAGTGGCTTTCTTCGCTTGATTTCATATAGTGAAAGATGTTCCAATGCTCTTAAGTCAAGAGGGATGATTCCTGATAGTAACACGCTAGACGTGAATGAGATTGTCCTGTGGCCTTTGCAGATCTTAATTGCAAACATTCTTGTTATACGTTCTAATCTTTTCCTCGTGTATTCTTTTTTCGCTACCGTGGCCCATACACTTGCCGCATAAAGAATAGTTGGCGTTACTACAGCTACATTTATCGTTTTGAATATCTCTGAGTTAAGACCTCAGTTGGCTCTTGCTGTTCTCGATATGGTTTTATAGATGTTTAGTGCTATTCTGAGAACTTCATCTAAGTGTTCTACGAAATTTAGATTTGTGTCAAAAGTAACACCAGGTACTTTCAGACTTGAAGATGGTTTAATAATGATTGTAGGAATTTCAAACGATAGCTTTTTTGTGATCACTATTGCTTGAGTTTTATGTGGTCCAAAGTTCAATTTTTATTTTTTCCCCTATGCCACTATTCGCTCTAAAGCCGGGTTTAGTTTCTCTTCTACTGCATTAACTGAATGTCCTTTTGCAATAACAAGTATGTCATCCGCATACACCTGTATACGGACATATAGTTTTGAAATTTATTCGAGAAGGGGATCTAAAAGAATATTTCATAGGATAGGTCCATAGGTAGACCCCTGTATACAGCCTTTGGTGGCTTATTTTGTGATTTCTGCTCCTGCATACTTTAGTAAAATTCATCTAGATGACAGATAACTAGTGACTAACCTGAAAATCTATGGACTAACCCTTTTCTTTTTCATTTCTGTGATTATTTGGGGACACCAAGCATTATCAAATGCCCCTTCTATGTCGAGAGATACTACTACAACGATAATTTTTTCTTTGTTGCCCTGTCTTATCACCGTCATTGTATCATATAAAGCGTCTTCTGTGCTGCGCTGTGGCATGAATCCGTATTGCAAACTGTTGAGTTCATCTTCACTTCCTAACTGCCATAGAAGTATCCCTACAAATAATTTTTCTAAAATCTTTCCAAATACCGGTAGTAGTCCAATAGGTCGATATGATTTAGGTACTGAATAATCATCTTTCCCAGGCTTTGGAATGACTTTTATTACAGCCCTTTTTCAGGTCTCGGGGAAGTGCCCTAATACTAGATACTTGTTGAAAATTGCCTTCAGCGTTGACGGTGAAGTTTTGTAAGCCTCAAAGCAGATGTCTGCTGTTATATCGTCTTCTCCTGGTGCCTTTTTGGGGTTCGTTCTTTGTAGTATCATTTCTATTTTTTCTTCGGTGAATTTACGAAAACTAATAGAGTCATATCTTAGATCTTTAATGATTGCATTCGATTCATCACGAACTTTTCCTTGTTCTTCGGTGCCCTTATTTACTTCATCTTCAGGGTAGAATACTTTAGCTAGTAATATAGCTGAATCATCCGGATTTAGAGATTTTTCTTCTAAACGCAAAAGTTTGTCTTTGCTTTTTGTTGTGTATTTCCTAATAATTCTGTAAATTATATGCCATATTGTCTCTTTTTCCTGCTTTGTACATAGCTCCTTCCAGCTCGCAGTAATTGTTGACATTATGTTACTTACAAATGTTTCTTCAGCTGCTGTAAATTCTTGAATAAGGAACGGTTTACGCCTAGCATTCGCAAATCTTATTATTTTTCTTAATCTAATAAATTCTCGTCTTCTGGTCGTTCAGCTCCTAACTCCTTAGTCCATCAGGGTGTGCAGGTGATGTTATTATTTTTAGAAATAGGTGGTATTGCCCTATTACTAGCAATGCTGATTTGTTTAATGTATTTGTCTAAAATGTCTTCCAAATCATTTGCTGTTTTTATCCGATTAACATTTGTTTCTGTAATTTTGTCATTTTCTAACCCTTCTTTTAAAACATTCCTCTAAATTGACCAATTTGCCTTAGCGGTGTTAAATAGACGTGTATACTTTCTGGGGGAAGTTTTTTGTTTATCTATGATAATTTTTATTTAAAATTGAATTGCTTAAATTTTAGAAAGTGTACACACACTCTCAATCTTAACAACGTTAACAACTTTGTAATGATTGAGAGTGTGTCGACGAGGATTGCGTACCTTATACTCAGAATCACCAAACGGTATTTGATGATGGTTATACAGGTTTACGCACCAACCTCGGCACACCCCGATGAGGAGGTGGAGGCAATGTATGAGGTTATCACTAGAGCCATGCATTCCTCCAAAATCCACTAAACGGTGTTAATGGGAGACTTCAATGCAAAACTAAGCACAAGAGAAAACGGTGAGCTGAAAGAAGGGAAATATGGAATAGGGCAGCGGAAACCAAGGGGCCAGCAGCTGGCCGACTTCATGGAGAAAGAGGGACTTTTTATGATGAACTCTTTGTTCCAGAAGCGGCCCCACAGGAAGTGGACCTGGTCGAGCCCCGACGGTTCGACAAAAAAAGGAGATTGACTTCATTATGACGACCAGACGACAACTGTTCAGTGATATCTCCGTGATCACGAGGGTGAAACTGGTAGCGACCACCGAATGGTCAGAGGCTTACTGACCCTAAACGTTAAGTTGGAGAGGTCTCGTCTAATGAAGCTCATGTTACAAAACCGTTTTCAGTGCCTAGAAGACTGCAATGAAGTGGACGATATGAATGACAAGCTCGTCGAAACTGTCCATGCTGTCGGAGCTAAGTTCTGCAAGACCTGACACAGAAGAACACAAAATCTCTCCGATCACATTCTTAATCTCATGGCTGTTAAACGGGACATAAAGCTACATTCTGGAACAGATTTGACAGCATACAGGCAACTGAACAGGCAGATCTCCAAATGTATGCGGCGGGCCTTACGTAACTTCAATACAGTTTGTATTGAAAAAGCGATCGAGTGGAACCAAGGTTCCAAAGTCTTTGCCAGAGATCTGTCTGCCAGAAAGAGCCAACTGTCAAAGCTAAAGACCGAATGTGGCAGCATTGTTTCCGGGACACCTGAGATTTTGAGTGAGATTGAGAGGTTGTATGGGCAGCTGTACACGTCATCGTAGGAGCCGCACGCAAGTGTGGGTAACGATCCAAGAACGAGTCTAATCCGACACTATTCCGAAGATATCCCGGACGTCAGTTTGAGCGCGATTAGAATGGCTTTCCAGCACCTTAAAAACGGAAAGTCTCCGGGCGAGGTTTTTTTTTTAGAAGAGGGGGCAAACGAGCATGCGGCTCACCTGATGGTAAGTGACTACCGCCGCCCATGAACAACTGCAACACCAGGGAGGGAATTGTAGATGCGTTGCCGGCCTTTTAAAAAGGAGTACGCTCTTTTCTTGAAGGTCCCTAAGTCGTTTCGGTCCGGAAAAATCGCTGATGGTAATCGATTCCACAAGGAAGTCGTGCGAGGAAGAAAACGTCTTCTTAATCGCACGGTGGTGGACCGCCAATCATCCAGATGGTGTGGATGGTATCGGGAGTTCTGCCTCGATGTGGGTTCGTGAAATTTTGCAGCTGGGATTAATCCGAACAATTCCTCAGAGCACTCCCTATAGTAGATGCGAAAGAAAATGCAAAGGGATGCAACATCTCTTCGCAGTGCCAATGAATCGAGCCAAGCGGAAAGGACTCGGTCGTCGACGATTCGAGCCGCTCTGCGCTGGATGCGGAAAAGTGGAAGGAGCTGGCACTGGGGAGCCCCTGCCCAGAGATGGGAACAGTATTCCATGTGAGGCCGAACCTGCGCATTGTAAAGTTTCAAGCTGTGTGCGGTACTGTTTTTTTTTTTTTTTATAGGAGAGGGGGCAAACGAGCATGCGGCTCACCTGATGGTAAGTGACTACCGCCGCCCATGAACAACTGCAACACCAGGGGAATCGCAGATGCGTTGCCGGCCTTTTTTTACCTTTTTTTGTCCCGCTCTGCTGAGCACGCCAAGCTTTTTAGAGGCCAATTTGGCCTTCTCTTCCAAGTTACCACGAAACTGCACGTCACTCGATATGTCGACTCCGATGATACCGATACTGGCTGCGGCAAGAAGGGGAGTGCCTTGAAACTGAGGAGATACGACAAAGGGGTTCTTTTAGCGGTAAACGCGCAAACTTGTGTCTTCTGAGGATTAAACTGGACTAGATTTAGTCGCCCCTAATCTGAGACTTTGTTCAATAAAGACTTGACTTCAGACACAAGTTTGTTCCGGTACTCGGCGACGTTTTGCGAAAAGAAATATTGGCACGGCCGGTGTATAGAGCATCACCAGTGCTGTCATCCGCATAGCAATGAATGTTACCAGTTAGCAACATATCATTGATATGCAGAAGAAACAGGGTTGGTGATAGCACACAGCCTTGTGGAAAACCAGCGTTTATAGGCTTGTAGCCATAACATGCACCGTCTACAACGACCTTGATGCTCCGATCAGCAAGGAAGCTGGTGATCCAATTGCACAATTTCTCGGGAAGCCCATAGGAAGGGAGCTTCGAAAGAAGTGCTTTGTGCCAAACCCGATCGAATGCCTTCGCAATGTCCAGACTAACAGCCAACGCCTCCCCCTTGGACTCTACTGCCTCCGCCCATCTATGGGTCAGGTAGACCAGAAGATCTCCAGCTGATCGACTCCGACGAAAACCGTATTGGCGGTCACTAATCAGCTGGTGATCCTCAAGGTACCGGATGAGCTGGCAGTTAATAATGGATTTCATTATTTTGGAGAACAAGGAGGTGATCGCGATAGGCCTATAGTTGGACGGGTCTGAGCGGTCGCCTTTTTTAGGGTTCGGGTGGACAAAAGCTGTCTTCCATGAGTTCGGGACTATGCCTTGGGAGTAGGAGTACCGGAAAAGACGCGTTAGGACCGGTGCCAACTCCGGAGCACACGTCCTCAGCACAATTGGGGGGATTCCGTCAGACCAACTCGACTTCTGGATGTCCAGGGAGAGAAGTGCTTTGCGAACCGAGCGCGGTGAGAACAGCACATCCGGCATGGAGCACTCACACCGCGGGATGGTCGGCGGTGTTTTCCCCCGTCATCAAGAGTCGAGTTGGACGCAAAAAGGGAGCCTAAAAGGTCAGCTTTGTCTTTTGCGTCTTGGGCCAGTGAGTCGTCCTCCCTGTGCAGAGATGGTAGTGATGGCTTACAGAAATTCCCTTGGACAGCTTTCCCGAAGAAAGGCGAACTAGTTTCTCGCCAATTCTGCCTAAGTGCTCTGACTTTGCCTTGGCAATAACTCTTTTGGAAGACCTGGAGGCGAAGTTATACTTCTTTTTAATTGTGCTGGTGTTTACATCCCGAGTCACTGAAGCCGCTGCTCAGGCTTGATAACACTCCTGCTTATTGCGCACTGCAGTCTTACAGGAGCGACCAAACCAAGGCTGAGATCTGCCTCCGATGGGTACCACAGATGATGGAATAAATAGTTCCATTCCCTGTAGCACCACATCAGTGACAGTGTCAGCAATAGCGCTGGGATCATCCGGCGAGAAGCAAACCCGCCTCCATGGGTAGGATGCAATGAAAGACCGCATTCCGTCCCAATCCGCCGACCTGTAATGCTAAACACGGCGGCAACCTGCAGAACGCAACCGCGAGGGGAGCGTGAGTGGCACCACACTCCGGATCAAACAATTGTCCGAAGAGCCGAGAGAGGCATCGACGGAAACCTGATATCCGTCCGGATGAGAGGTCAGCAGAAGGTCCAACAGGGAAGGTGTATGATCCTCGACATCTGGAATCCGCGTAGGCGAAGTAACATATGTCAGACCATATGCCAAGGCAAAGTCATAAACAGATCTCCACGCATGATCGGTTAAACGTGAACCGAGCCATTCGGCATGGTGGGCGTTAAAATCGCCAAGGATCACGATCTCTGCGGATGGGACCTGTTGTAGCAAGGAATCTGTAGCCATTTGGACGTGGTCGATGAGTCGGTCTGTTTCAGCATTACCGCTATGGGACCTATAGAGGCACCCGTAGACGACCGGATGGTCGTCGCTGTCTACGCGTAACCAAAGGATGGACAGGCCCGAACCTTCAAGACTGCCGAGGCGTCGAGAACAGATGTCCTCTCTGACATACACGCAAACTCCAGCCGAGGCACAAAGGAGTGCTCCAATTTGTACCCCGGGTAGGAGAGATACGATATATCAGCCGGAGAGGAAACCTGCAGCCTGAGCACCCACGCTCAGGATTGGATCAGGATCCACGTCCTGGATGCTCAGTGAGGGATTCTCCAGGGGTACTGGTACCCTCTTGGGGTAGTCTCTTAAATTCCATCCTCCATGGTGGCACTGCTCCGGAGGCGTGGAGCAGAAGTGCGGTGGTCTTGTTCTTCAAGAAAGGCGACAACGCTGTCTTGAAGAACTACAGACCGATTTCCCTTCTGAGTCGCGTCTACGTGTTGTTTTCGAGAGTCATTACGAATCTTCTCGCACGCCGAATTGACGACTTCCAGCCTCCCACACAAGTCGGTTTCCGAAAAGGCTTTAGTACCATAGACCACATACACACCCTTAGGCAAATTGTACAGAAGACAGACGAGTACAATCTGCCACTTTGCCTTGCGTATGTGGACTATGAGAAAGCTTTTGATTCCGTTGAAATTTGGGCGGTGCTGCAGTCCTTTCAGCGGTTTTAAGTTGACTGTTGGTATATCGAAGTGCTGAAGTGTTTGTACAGTAGAGCTACGATGGCTTCCGAGTACAAAATCAGAGTACGAAACCTATCCAACTGCAGAGATGTGTAAAACAGGGTGACATTATATCCCCAAAACTCTTCACCGCTGCATTGGAAGACGTTTTCAAGCTGCTAGACTGGAAAGGATGCGGTATTAACATCAATGGCGAATACATCACTCATCTTCGATTTTCCGACGATATAGTCCTTATGGCAGAATGCTCAATGACCTCAATAGTGTCTCCCAACGGATAAGATGAACATGGACAAAACAAAAATCATGTTTAACGTCCATGTCACACATATGCCGGTAGTTGTTGGCAGCACTAAGCTCGAAGTTGTTGACGAGTTTGTTTACCTGGGACAAATAGTCCGACTAGGTAACCGAGAGGTGACCGAGAGGTCAATCGACTTTTGCACTCTCAATTCTGCCGAGGCACGGCTCTCACACCTTTTGCCAAGGCGCTGACTGAATGCGCTGACGTAGCAGTTTTGTCACTTAACTGTTAAGTGAGCGGGTGATTGGGTCGTCACTTTCCTACGTGGCGTAACTTTAAAGGTTCAATAAGGTATGGTAATTTTAATCTCGCAAAATTTTATCTCCAAACATAACCCCTTATGTTTGGAGATAAAATTTTGCGAGATAGAATTAGAAATGAAGATACTGTCAGAATAACTAACATACTCCAACGGATGAGTAAGGTGAAGTGGCAATGGGTCGGCCATATAGCTCGAAGAATTAACAACGATTGAGAAGGAAGGTTCTCGAGTGGTAAGCAAGACGACATGACATGGTAAGACATGCAGGAACCCATTGGATGCAGGTTCTGAGAACCGTTTTTTTTTGCTTCCGCGTTCTTTGAGGGCTTATGTTTAGCAGTGGACTTGTGACGGGTTGTAATGATAATGATACGTTTTTCTAAATATATTCAGGGTCCAAATTTTATAAATTTTTTAAGCTATTCTCTAAAAGATTCTTCACAATGTTCGTATTATGAGTTCCATTTAATTCTTGATAATCTTGAGTTCAACCCCGATAAGATAAAAAGCACGTTTTATATATTTTCTTAAGGCCTTAACAGTGGTTGAAATGCCTAAATCTAGGATATTTAAGTAAAAAAATCTCAATAACTGTTCATTTAATCCACAAAGAAAAAATACAGGGTAACAGAAAAAGATTTGGTAAATGTTTTTAATTTAACAAAATTGTATTTTTGTCAACCCCTCATTAGAAAAAAAATCCCCAAAGAGTACCCATCTTTGTCATATTTTGCAAAATTTCTCCAAAACGGCACAAGCTTTTTAAATAGTTCTTACACTAAAAAGAGGTGTTAAAAATATTAATGTTTTTAATTGAGAGTTTTATTTTTATTACCCGTTTTATAAGAGAATATATCATTTTTCCCTATTTACGCGAGCACGCATGCTCCGTCGCCATGTAAGCTCTGTCACAGTCCGTTTTCGGACATCGTCGAGGGTGGACCGCACGTCGGTGTTGGAGCGACTTCGTTCAAATATATATTAGTTTTTCAAAAGTTTATACTCAATTATAAATATTTTTATGACTAGAAATACTTTATTTAGTTAATATCTGTACACTGGTAACTGTAAATATTATTTTCTAAATAAATGAATTTTTAAAGTGCCCAAAGAAGAAGAAATTTTTGCGGCGACGTTGATTAGTGAAATTGAAAAATGCATTTTTATATAATTTAGATGTGGAACGACGAACATGCTCTCGTTACTTAGATTGCAATAGTTTTTAATACCTATGTAATTTTATTGTTGCATATTTTTATTAATTAGTTGATAATGAATTTTATAATTATGTATTACAATAAAACGCTGTTTTTATAAGTATGACTTTATAAAATATTATTGGGGAGAGAAACAAAGATACAGATACTTACATTTAGGTACACTGTTATCAAATTAAATCAAACAATTTAAATAAATAAAAGAATGGTGCTTACCTAAGTATAAATAACTATATAAAGACATTCTTGGGTTTATGGTTTTTTTTTTGTTAGACAAACTATCATCTAAAAAATTTAAAAATTTTAAATTGAAGAGGGGTTTCAACGTGATAAAGTTAGAAATGAAGGAATTTGCATTAGAACCAGAATAACTGACATAGCTCAACGGAATATTACAGTGAAATGGTAATGGACTAGCTATATAACTTGGAAAACATATAAAAAATAGGAAGAAAGGTCCTCGAGTGGCAACCTCGTACAGGTAAGCGAATTAGTACTCAACCTTTATTCCTCTTCACGTATTCTCATACGTTTTTCTTCACACATGCACACACACACACACGCACACGCGCGCAAGCACGCACGCGCGCACACACACACACACACACACACACACTCAAATAGTTTGCAAATAATACTTACCTAGTACTATTAGGCAAGAGTGAATAGGTTTTTGTTAAGTCAGTGCAATTCACCATCTTAGACTACATAACCACTTACCGATGGGATTGTAGTTACTTTACTACTTGCTGGGTAAAAATAGTAAAAAAAAAATTACCCTGTGAAAGTTTGCATTTAGATATAATTTTTCTAACCAACCATAAAAATATGATGAGAATATGTATATAAGTATAAAGGTTGCCTCACACGGAACAGTAATAATATAATATTATATCTTCCATTATCTCTGAAATCCGAGGTATGTTCATATTAAGAGGCTGAATAGAGCCACATTGAAATGCATGGGGATGGTTTTGTAATATCACGTCATTATCGAAAAAAAATTGTACATATTTCAGGTGGCGGTTTGCAAAACACGATTCCACAAAAATTTACTCAATAGAAAATAATTGCAAAGTTGCTTCTAAAAATACATAAATTTTCAACGTCAATTTTTTTTTTACGTGGTAGAGCCATGCTACAGCTATATTTATTAGGTATAGTTGTAGCACGAATGGGTCGGTTCGACCGGGGAAGGGCCACGCTCTCACGGAATAACATTTAAAATAGCAGTTTAACCCTGCTGTGTTTCGTATGGTGAGTGTAGAGAACCGGAGGACCTTTTTACTGGAAACGAGGCATTACATCTTAGTCCTCACGGGTGACAACGCATCTACATTTTGATACGTAATCGAGGATAGATGTAGATGTGTATGGGCCGTAGCAACCACTTACCATCAGGTGGACTGTGTGCTCGTTTGTCACCCTTATTCTATTTAAAAAAAAACTTTCTGAGATTTCATTTAAATAATGTTAAGTACTGTAAGCACTCGTACAATTATGTCTCATGTTAATAAAGCTATTGGGCTATTTTGATTTGTAATAAAGTGATTTTACTTTATAGGTTAAATAATTTATTTACCTTTCTATATCAAGAACCGTTTTTCTGTCACTCCTATTGAATTTGACAGTGCTTGCTGAAATTTAGCATCTTTAGATGGATCAGAATCGCCCACTGATCCGGCTGTTAGATATTGCAAAAATAATCGAAAATATTTATTTTTACTTTCATGCCCAAGACTACCTTGTTTTAATTTATTACGGTCAAATCATATTTATAAGGTTATAAAGCAAGTATTTTTGTAAATGTTTTGTATGTAAATGTAAATGTTTTCATTATTTTGTTATTCTATTATTTACAGTTATTATCACGTCTTAGCTTTATACCAAGAATTACATTACAAATTCTTGATGGGATGCGATGTAACGCGCATACATTATTTTCATCAAGAACTATAATATATATATATATATATATATATATATATATATTTGTTTTTTTTACCAGTAGAGTTTTAACAAAATCTTAAAAAAGTTCAATGAATTAAAAAAATGCCAATAATTATATAATTTCAAGTCAGTGTTTTACATTTAAAGATCAGTTATAAAAAGCCAATGTTATTATTTTCATTTTGATTAATTTAATTCGAGACTAAAATAAATGTGAAAGGGCTTTTATCTGCAATAATAATTTTCATCAAAAACAACATAGACTTATAAAAGTAATATACACGGTCAATCATACTGAAGATTATCAATTGTACTACAAAATATTTAAAAGACTATTTCCAGTATAATGACCCGACTATCATCATTAATGTTTGACTGGCACACTTAAAAGTTTTATCACATGGCTAAATGATTGACTTTTATATTATGATAAGGTCATGCTTTTCTATAAAAAGTTGCAAGAAATTTTAATTCCCGGCCCTATTGGTTTGTTTTACTTTTTACTTAATTAGTGAAAAACAAAATGGACTGATCTAAAAGTTTACTTTCTTGTGTAAAAAGTGCTATTTAGAATTTTATGCAAATTATAATTAAAGTTTCTATGTAAATAAGTGTAACATAGCGGGAATTATATTCGATGGTAGCGGCCATCCGTATTTGCAAAGCCAGCATCATTTTCTGTACAGAAACCGGCAAAGTATTGCTCAAGGCACTATAAACAAAGCAGCTGATAAAATGTTACACTCATAACTGTTAACAAAAACTGTTTTCCCAAATGGTCTTATAGATAATAATAACTATTCCGCCGTGTTAGGTGAAGGAGCTATTATTACTAGAAGAGGTAAAATTTTGTTTCAGAAATGCGCAATCAATATTGTTTTGTCTGCAATTGAGCATAAAATAAAAAATAACTTCAGCCAAAGAGCATAACTGGCATTATACTCAGGCCCATCAATTGGTATGGAAAAAAGTAATTTTACCAGGTTTCAAAATATCAATCAAAATTCAAAAAACATAAATATTAAAATCAAAAAATGTATATATGTATGTCTATACATACATATAATGATTTATGGCCGCTTAGTAACTGACGGTGACTCACTATAACATCCTACAGTCACGACGAAACTAAGAGGACAGAATCACTGTAGAAAAGGTAATAATTTATTGCGGAAATTTTGTGATAAAATTTAAAAAAAAAAAGCTTATCCAAGTTAATCTAACTTAGTCTAATTTATCCTTATGCGTTACAAAAAAAAAAACAAATAATAAAATAGTGAGATGGCGTCAGTTTTTAAGAAGATATAACAAAAATAAAAGTTCAGTATTTAATAGATTATATACCGCTGTCACTTAATCACGCTTTTCGAAACCACGCCAGTTGTAAACAATAATTGTGTGAAAAGACAAAATCTTCTTTTCAAATTTCCACCGAGTTGTAAGTAGAAGGCCAAATAGGTCACGTGTCAATTTTAATTAAATATATTTCATATGAAGTGATCTTGACTACGTTTCATCAATTAACCATTGGTAAAAATTAAAACAGGAATTTTACGATTGTGTTTACAAAAAACATTATTAGTTGAACCTTGCAGCTTGTTCATTATTTTTATTATAAATACCTATAAATGTATATATTATTAATAAATAGTTCCCAAAATATATTGGATTATTTTTTATTTTGCCCTATCTGCAATGTTCTACGCTCTATAGAAAATGTGGCGTATGACGTGACTGACAATCTTTCGAACGTTTTATATAGGTACAAAGATGTTTTACGTTTTCGTCGCCTCCACATGATATTTTTGTCAGCATAAGGTACCCTTCTATATCTGAAATGAATATAAATATTGCTACAAAGTAAAGTAATAGGCTATACAAGTCCCTCTACTGGGCACAGGACTCTTTTTTATTTCTGAGAGGGTTTTAGGGCAAGGAAATGCCCGCCGTGCTTCCCCAATGCGTGTTGACGAAAATTGCAATTACAAATTTCATTCGTGCTGTCGGGGATCAAACCCGGGAAAATTTACAGCGAACGCTTTGACGACATATTTTTAATACGACACAAATAAATACGATTTAATATATATAATAAAAATTCTTACGTACTTGAAACTTGAACACTTGATAGCTCGTGATGCCTACCGGACAAAGCTACAGCACCACACCGTGCAATGTAATTGAAGATGCGTAACCGCGACATAATTCTCAGTGATGCGCAAGCATAACAGGCAGTATATCACTTATATAATTGTCATCTCTGCAGTCTATTAATCTTTGCACTTTTATAAGTAATACAGAACGTAGTTGCTAGACGGTGTTGATATCGGCTAAAATCTCTGCGATCGCCGTTTCATCAAGGTCATTCAGGCTAGTTAAAGCCTTAATCAAAGGTCTTACTATAATTAATACATAAAGTTTTGACATTGTAAATTTGAGTTTTTAATACGAGATCTAGGCACTTTATTTTTAATTAATTTATTATTTACTTTTTTGCTGCGATTAGTCTACTTAAGTTTTAAATGGCTTCATGACTTAAGGTAATAGAGACAGCATGAGACTTAACGGCATCTTAATATAGAGCAACGACTTTATTGTTTATATTACTATTTCCGGTGATTTTGAAATTATTTAACTGACCAAAGACAGAGTCATATAACCGATCTGTCAATTTAATGTTATTTTATGTTGGACGTCCTAAGAAGCTTATAGGTGACCTTGATTTGGGTCGAAACCAATCTTGTCAGCCTCGAGCACAGGCGCAGAGTAGTCAGTCTCTCGATATTCTATAGGATGCATTTCGGTGAGTGTGCGTAGGAATTACACGCTTTAATTCCTCCTTCTCCTTTCCAACATCGGACAACCAGGCGGTCGGCGGGTCTTCCCCCTTTGTTGTCGATATTTCACGCATTAGAACCAAAAGGTTTAGTTCGCCTTTTGTAATGCGTACAGCAAAGGAGTGTAATAATTTGCTGGCGTTTATCTTTCCGTCCGAATACAATCTGGGCGTCTTCCAGGCAAGAGTGAATAGGCTTTTATTATGCTAAGACTGCGCGATTTCCCATCTAGGGCTGCATCACCACTTACCACCAGGTGGGATTGTGGTCAAGCACTGACTTATTATAAGTTAAAAAAATTTGCTCAGTCCTTTCTTAATTTCAAATTTTCACAAACACTTGGTTTAATTGAGAATATAGGTTTCTAGTACCGAAGTTAATTGGTTTTAGATAAGGACTACGCAATTTGCATTACGATAGATCATTCGCAGAGGACAAACCCTCATAAATAATTATTTCGTAAAATGAACAGTACTTTATCAGGCCACCATATTTGGTGGTACCTACCTATAAAACAAAAATATATACTTACTTTAGAGGGGCAATTCTTGAATGTAAATTATATAATACATTTTATTATTGGTTGAAACTTTGTGTTTAGAATAAATTATACTTTCCAATATCATATTAATTGTTGTCAGCCCTGAGAAAATTATATTTTTTCCTCTAACGCCGAGAAAACCTCCTTCGCTCAGGTACTTGGTTGTTAATAAACTTGTTGAGAAGTTTTAACCGCGCAATTTATAATAGATAAAGTTTTTACACAATATACAATAAAAACAAAATACGTATAGCCCAGTGTTATTTTTTGTTTTTCTTTGGTACAGCGATTATTAAAAACACGAACAATGATAAGCAAAATTTTGCCTTCTTCGGAGGTCAACATGTTTATATTGCAAGCCATAGTGATTAGATAACAAAAAGTAATATATGTTTTAACTATTTTTACACTTCGCCAATAGAATACGTGTTATTGAATTATATCAATAAATATCGATTCATCATCAGCCTTGCATCACCTTAAAATACCTAAGCCACCTGGATGCTAGTTAGATCTCGTTTACTTACTACTATTTTAATTTTGCAGGAGAATATCTGATGGTTTATATGTTAGGTATGTTAAAAACCAGCCTTGGTTTAATATAAAGTTTGATTCAATATGTGTGAATTTAATTTTTATGTGAATCTAACGTAAAAATTATCTATCTTCTTTTGGAAAAAGACTAAATACGAAATCTACCGAAGCTACATAGTACCCTGGGACAAAATTGATTTCTATCAGAATGCAATATCTAAAGCAATCAAGAAAATAAGATATACTACCTAGTACTAAGTATATTATAATTTAAAGAAATAATTTAGCTGTAAAACCAGTTAATTGAATATTAAAAACTCAAAATAAAATTTATACAGTATATTTTACGCGATATAGACGTATATGGAAACGTGATTGATGTAATATTATATTATTATAATTAATACGAGCTAGCCTTATTTAAGCTATAGTTGATTATAGTCTGTATTAATACACATTTAACAATATAATATATTCCGACTATAATCTACAATTCGCGCAACTTATACAAGTCCAAAGTAATTTGTTTACTTAACGCACACTTTGAAGCGCGTTCAGTTACCTCAAGATAACTGGTTTTTTACTATATAAGAGAATGATTTGTTCTTTTTTATGTCATTATGTGTATTGTGCTCGTCAATAATAACATGAAATGTTAATACCGGCGTTACTCTTATTGACTGTTTTAGTGCTTACTTTTAGTCATTACTTTGGCAAATACAACGAAAGCTACTGGAAACAACGTGGTGTTGCCTTTTATTCGAGGAATAAAATCATCGGTCCATTATGGGACTTTATTTTCGGCAAGCAGGCGTTTTTTGAAATACTCGCTGATATTTACAAAAAATACCCTGATGCACCTGTCGTCGGTGTTGGTTCTGTAAGTGCTCCAACTGTGCTTGTCAGAGATGCTACAAACATACGATACATTTTGCAAGTGGATTTTGAATCCTTCTATCACAGAGGACTTGAAGTACAACCGGGAGACCGATTGGCTGATAGTGTTCCGTTTTTAAACGGAAAGCGGTGGAAACTAATACGGCAAAACCTGACCCCGTTATTCAGTCTTGTTAAACTTAAGACTATGTACAGTGTTATGGATAAAAGTGCTCAAGACTTCGTTAAATATTTAAATGATCACCCAGAGAAGTTAAAAGGAAATGCTTTTGAAACCCTTTCTACTTTCTGTAGTGCAGCAATTTCCGCTTCAATATTTGGTATTACTACAGAGTCCATCTTTGATTCACCTTTTCTTCGCATGGCCCAAAATGCAGTCGTGCCAACATTTTGGTCAAATTTAAGGTTTTCACTTTTACTCATCAGTCCGTGGTTATTCCGGAAGCTAAAATTAGCGTTATTTGCAGAGCATGAAACATTTTTCATCAATGCTGTAAAACAGTTGATACGACAAAGGGAGAAGGAAGGTGTGAAGCAATACGATTTTGCAGATTTATGCGTTAATTTACAAAAGAAAGGCGATATGAAAGATGGCGAAACTGGACTCAGTATTGAGCCCACTGATGAGCTTATGGCGGCTCAAGCATTTTTCTTTTTCATAGCTGGCGTTGAACCTAGTGCATTAGCTTTGTATTGTACGTTAATTGAACTAGGTCGTAATCCAGATGTATTGAAGCGAGTTCATGATGAAATTGATGATATATTTAAGAAGTATAATAACACTCTAACCTATGAGAGCCTGTCTGATGCGAAATATCTAGAGATGGTTCTCAATGAAGGCCTGAGACTGTATCCTCCTCTTGGTATACTGGGAAGACAATGTGTAAAAGATTCCGTGCTACCCGTTGGAAATATAAAAATAGAGAAAGGAACAAAAATATTACTGAGTCCATTCGAAGTTCATCGTGATCCGAAATTCTTCCCGGAACCTGACAAATTTATTCCGGAGAGATTTGCAAATGAATCTAAAGCGATGACTGATCATGTATATATGGCCTTTGGGAAAGGAAGTAGGGTCTGTATCGGAGAAAGGTTCGCCCGAATACAAATAACGACTGGTTTTATATATCTACTTCGATACTTCACAGTGAAAACTCACGTTGAAGGTGGTGAGATTAAGTATAAGAAAGAACAATTTCAAGTTAGACCCTCAAATGCTGCTCTAGAATTCATACCAAGGAATATCAAAAACGCAAATTAATCATATTTTACAATTGGATAAGCAGTGAAAAGTGATACATTTTTATCAGTCCGGAGTAGTTTATATCTAAATTGAAAGCTGTTAAATAAATATTTTATTTTCACTTTATTTAATGCAATGCAAAAAAAATGTAAATGATTTTTAATTACAACTAAGAATGGAATTATTTTACACAGTTGTGTTTTATTTAATGTTCATCGAATTTATTTTAAATAAATACAATGGCAATAATAATAATAATAATTCGTAAGGTTTTTTTATATTTAAACTTCAAAAATGTTATTAATTTTGTTACTTTGTTATTAAATTTAGATACACAGTACTTTCTTTAAGCTGAAGCTACTAAAGAGTAATTGTTCTTTTTTATCTACCCATATAGTTCTCTTCAGTTGTAGGGAGGCTTTATCAAAATCGTCAGGCTTGGCAGACGAATTGGTGATCAAAGTCTAAGGTATTTCGTATTTCTGAGGTTGTTCGCCATTTCCCTTTTTTTTTCCTTTCCTTTAAGTTACAAAAAGTGGTGGTTATTCGATTCAACTAAATGTCGAAAGATCGCCCTGTCATTTTCCATATTTACTTATCCACGTAGGATGAAATATGGCAATATATTTATTAAATATATTATAACCCATGGGAAATCGGCTATATTTTATTGTAAATTATTGCTTAAAAAACATGTGTGCAGTTCACACGCGGTAGAAATGAAACATTCAGAAAACTAAACTTCGAGAGAAAGAGACGAATGCGAAGTATCCGGAGTAGGATATTTCAGCCAATAGCCGTAACAATAAAAATCATAAAAATTAACATCAATCCACGGGGATATAGTTCCATATTTAGTAAGGCATTTCGGTATTAAAAGTAACACCATCAAGTGTATGTTACGGGTCGTAATTTGTATGACCCATGATTTTTAAAATATAAATTACATTTTCCGATTTTATTCATGTTAAATTCAAATTATTCTGAAGGGAAAAATAAACGAAATGTATCTGTATCTTTTACAAATAAGAAAAGTTACAAAGATCAATTTTTCAACAAACAGATAATAATTATTATTATTTATGGGCATGTTTCAAATCATTTTCAAATTGAATGGAATTTGTTTTGTTTAATTTTTCTAAGTTTTGAGTTTGATGTATATTTAGTTTATTTAACAGAATCATTACTTATAAGCATGGTGTTATTAACTAGTAAATTATTCAGAGTCGTTTTATTTAATCAAATAATGTCAAAGTGTTACTAAAAATGGTGTATCCAGAGTTCACCTTAATCATTTAAGAATGATTGCCCAAGTATATTTTAAATTCAGCCAAAAGCGGTAACGCTTTTAACTCATAGGTTTGCCCATGATATATAATTTCATTTCGTACGGTTTAGTAAAAATAACACAAGATTGCGTGCTACATATCACCAACGTTGTGTCTTCTGCATATCAATGATATGTTGCAAACCGGTAACTCTATTGCTATGCGGACGACAACACTGGTGATGCGTTATACACCGGCCGTGCTAATATTTTTCGGGAAAGCGTCGCCTAGTACCGAAACAAACATGTATCTGAAGTTGAGACGTTTTGAACTTAGTCTCAGACTGGGGGCGACTAAATTTAGTCTAGTCCCCTTGTTGCCTCAGCTGGTATCGGAATCCTCGACGTCGATATATCACACGACGTGCAGTTTCGTGATCACAGTTTTTTTATAGGATAGGGTGACAAACGAGCACACAGTTCACCTGCTGTTAAGTGTTTGCTGTGACCCATAGATATCTACATCAAACATCAATTAAGAACCAAAATGAAGATGAGTTATGAACAAAAACACAACACAACTTAACACAAAATTCACTCGTGAGGACTGAGACGGAATACCTCTTTTCCAGTAAAAAGGGTCTCCGGACCTTTACACTCACCATACAATACACGGGAGTGTTAAGCTGCTTTTTTACGCTGGTATTCTGTGAGAGCGTGGTCCTTCCCCGGTGAAGCTGTCCCATTCGTGGTACAACTATACTACTAATATAACTGCAGCATGGTTTTTGTACCATGTATAAACTGGAATGATAGAGACGGCAATATTGGCCTCTAAAAAGCTTGGCGTGCTCAGCAGAGTGGGACAATATTTCATGCCGGCACTTTACAAGGTGCGGGTTCGGCCTCACGTGGAATGCTCTCTGGCTCTACTCCCATCTCTGAACTGCGGTTCCCCAGTGCCAGTTCTTTCCATTTGATCGCATCTTCCGCAGGTCGGTTCTAATCATCGGCGACCAAGGTATTTCTGATCGGCTTGATTTACTGGCACTGATTTGGCATCTCTTTGCATATTTTATTGTATCTATTATGGGGAGTGCTCTGAGGAATTGTTCGGACTAATTCCAGCCGCTCAATTTCACCATCTGACATCGCGCCAAAACTCGCGATACTATCCATATCATCTGGATGATTGACAGTCCACCACTGTGCGATTTACTAGAGGTTTTCTTCCTAGCTCGACTACTACCAGGAATTTTACCGGACCGATGTGAGTTAGGACTCCTTTCTAATACGCCGGCAACACATCTGCAATTCCTCTGGAATTGCAGTTGTTCATGGGCGGCGGTCGTCACTTAACATCAGGTAAGCCACATGCTCGTTTGCCCCTTCTCCTATAAAAAAATAAATAACTTATAAATTAACAATAAATCACTTAATAAATAATTAAATTTATTTATTAAAAATTTTACATTTCCGTCTATATATGACGGAGTTATGCCCGAACATATATAAAAAAATATAAACATCCAAATCGAGAACCTACTCCGTTTTTGAACATGGTTAAAAGCGTTAAATTATTAGTATAATTTATATATTACATGCATACGTATTCATATTAATAATCAATCTATTAAGAATATTCATATATAGTGCGTTAACTTAAGAACTTTGTTAGCGCAATTTTGGCTTCGGTGCGTTTTACTTACGGCGTAATGACAGCGCCACCACATCACCTCCCTGCTCATACCGGAGATCTATAGTGCAGTCTAGATGTCGACAAATGTGCAATTGACAGGAATTGCCTTCTAATCTGCAGTGAGTCGAGAAGAAGGCAAGTAGTTTACGAAAGGGCTGTGAAGCAGAGGCAAGCAGTAAGACTCAGAGCCATGCCGAACACTGTAGCGCAGAGAGTTGCTTGAAGGAACAGGAAGCATTATTCCAGTGCTACGATGAACCTTGTAAAACTAGAATGCTTGAAGGTCTGAAGACTGTAGACAATATCTTGAGGACGATGACGAAAGCTTTAAGTTGAAGTTTTTGAATGTTGTTACATATATAGCGCGTTAACTTCGGATTTTTGATAGCGCGATTTAGCCTCTGGTGCGTTTCGCTTACAGTACGATGACAGCGTCACCACAGATTTATTGCTTGCATATTATATCTCTATGTCATATTATATCTTCTATCTCTATAAGGAGTTTACTAAAAGATTAAAGAGTTTGGTTGAGGTCAACCCTCTTAACCTCACACCATACTCCAACCTACATGGACTTACCTGACCAATAAACTACTTTGATCTCGTTTAAGTACCAAAAATTTTAAGCTTTTACTACTCCGCGTTACACTACAATCATGTCGTCATGGCCGTGAGAATTTTCTCCAGACATTAATTTAATGGCTTCTATGACGTATTTAAGCTATCTTAGCTCAGATGGTTAGCGCTGGCTATCAATTTTACAGTACGTGAGCATCTCAAGTTCGATCCCCGCTGGCACCAATGAAATTGTTAATTGCAATTTTAAATGCTGATTTGACACGTGCTCGGCGGTGAAGGAAAACAGTGAGGAAACCTGAATGTTGGAGAAATAAGAAAAAAAATTCGGAGACATGTGAAGTTTGCCAACACCCATTGGGGCAGCGCGGTGGACATTTCCTTGCCCTAAACCCTCTCAGAAATGAGGGGAGGCCTGTGTCCAGCAATGGGACGTATATAAGTTTTAACTTTTTTGACTTTAATGACGTATTTTGCTGTAACACGGAGGTTTTCAGCTCCAGAACCAGGTGGACCATTCTTAAACTCAGACTGCGGTGAACCCAGTGGCTATTTCACTGTAAAATAAGATTTAAAGATGTTTGCTATACATTTTTTAGTCATAAATATACTTTTGCCACTCACAGTAACGTAAAACTTCTTACTTGTGGACTTCCAAAAATAACGAAAATCATTCCTGACATGGTGAGACGTAAGTATAATATTCATTATAATTCGGTCTTACCACCATCTTAATCCTGAAATAAAATACTACGGCTTGCTCTTATCTCATCGCAAACAAGACCTGACCAAGGTTTCCCATGGAGTACCCATATTTCAAATTAACACCTTTAATTTTATTATCCCGACAAGTACGCACCGTGTACGACTTGTCGGGAGTCAAAGTTGAGCCACCGCATAGGCGCGGTTTCCCGCCGTTCAGGCACCGCCGCCCGTTATAGCGGCCTACCTCGAGTCCCGGAACTCGTTCGCGTCCCTTGAGATCGATATGGAGTACTCTCACTCCGATTTCGCGTCCTCAATTTCTGCCTCCCGGAAGAGGCCTGCTAATAAATCCAGCACCAGGACATCGGAGTCCTCTGACTCCGATGATACCAGTGACTCAAATACATCTTTCACCACGGTTTCGTCAAAGCGCGCCGCGAAAAACCGTTCGCCCCCCGTCTCAGCGGCCCGTGCCGCTCCCTCCACCCCCGCAGCCCCCGCCGCTGCCGCTTCTTCCCCCACAGCCCCCGCCGCTGCCCCGACCCCTCTTATGTCGTTAGACATCGCAGCACCGTCGAAGCCGGCTTTACGTTGCGCTCCCCAACTTGCGAAAAAGCAAGTACCACCCCCTGTCTTTTTAAGAGACAAAGCAGAATTCACCCGACTTAGCAAGATCTGCTATGATTCGGGCATTAAATACGACCAAGCTATCAACATGGGCGTAGCTATAAAATAGTTCCGCAGTCTATATACGATTTTCGTCGCCTTACGAGGCTCTTTACTAACGAACATGTGTCTTACCACACTTACGCTCTTCCGGAAGAGCGTAAAGTCAGGGTTGTCATCCGAGGCGTCCCATTCGAGCTCTCCAATGAAGAAATCCTTGAGGACCTTAAGTCGCAAGGATTTCCTGTTGAGGCTGTGCATAAAATGCACAGCAGAACCGGGTTGAGATACCCGATAGTCTTAGTTATACTCACTAACGTTCTGGAGGCGAAAGCTATCTTCCGACAAGTACGCACCGTGTACGACTTGTCGGGAGTCAAAGTTGAGCCACCGCATAGGCGCGGTTTCCCGGCACAGTGCCACCGCTGCCAGCTTTATGGGCATGCGGCGGCCAATTGCTCCGCTCCACCCAGGTGCGTTAAGTGCCTAGACCCACACACCACTAAAGAGTGCCCCCGGCCTAAAGATGCCGTATTCCCGCCCGCTTGCGTCCTGTGTCAACAGACAGGCCACCCGGCAAGCTATAGAGGATGTCCATGCGCTCCTCGTCCTCGCCCAAATAGTCCCACCGCCGGTCAATGACCGTTCATTCCCGGCGTTATATGTTAGGAAGTCCCGTCAGGGCTTGTCTCAGCCGCCGCAGGGCTTCGCACGACCCCTTCAGGGTCCCGTTAGACCACCGCAGGCGCCTATTAGGCCACCTACGGGCTTCTCAAAGCCTTCGCAGGCTCCAGTATTTCCCTGGGGCCCTAAAAACGCTGACCCACCGCGGGAAACCTCCTCCGCTCCTCAAGCGAAACAGCCATCAATGGTCGATGACCTTAATACGCCGCGATAAGGAACATCGACATTAACGAAATTGCAGTGTTAGCGAGCAAATTGCGCGCTGCTCGGTCCCCTCAGGACCGCCTCTTAGCTCTCGTAGAGCATAATAATCTTTTGCGTTCGTTGTAAGTTAAGTTAACTTAATTAACTTAACTTTACAATGACAGAGCCATCTGCTCTGCTTATAAGTCACGGACGTGTAAAGCCTAAAGGGTTATCGCTTATCTCTTTTAACATTCGCGGATTGCGAAATAACCTCCCAGAGCTTAAGCTCTTCCTTCGAGATCGCGCAGCCGATTTTCTCCTCTTACAGGAAACTAAACTCAAATCTAAGGACACTAGAGGCCTTTCTATTAATAATTATTCTCTTCTTCGTAATGACAGGCCCGACCGCCGAGGCGGCGGAACGGCCATTTATTACAAGAGGACATTACATTGCTCTCACATTAATACGCCGCAGCTTACCAATATGGAAGCTACGATATGCAGGTTAGCTATGACGGGACATCAGTCTTTAGTCATAGCCTTCTGTTACATTCCCCCTGGAATCGATCCCCTCAAAAAAGATTTTGAGGCTATCTTATCGCTAGGCAATTCAGTCATTATGTTTGGAGATTTTAACTCTAAACATAATGAATGGACATGCCGTGCAACTAACCGTAGTGGCAAGAAACTGCTTGAAATAACGCAGTCTCTTGACATTACAGTCCACAGTCTACTCGGTGTTACGCACTATCCCGATGCCACCGATTACGCCCCCGATATACTAGATTTTGCGTTACTCAAAGGAGTTTCTCTTAACCTCAGGTCAATCGAGACACTAGATGATATAGGATCCGATCACCGACCGGTCTCCCTTATTCTTGGCCATCAGCCACCCCCCATAACACCCACGAAAACTTTTACTAATTGGAAGGGTTTCAAGGATTCTCTAGCTAAAGCTATAGACTCACAGGACTTCCCCAACTACCTATCGTCGGACATAGACCTAAAATCGACACCGCGGTCGATTCACTCTCAAAACTTTTTAAATCCTCCCTTAAGGAGAATGAAAGGGTCGTTCCGGTTGTTAATAATAGTGGGCTTCCCCTACATATTAGCAACCTATTAAAAGCTAAAAAAGCTGATTTCCGGAGAGCAGCAAAATATGCCACCCCCGAATATAGGCACACGGCGAATCGTCTTTAATGACAACTCCGTTTCCGCCTCTCCGAACTTCGAGACCTCCAAAGGAGTGAACTCATGGAGAATATATCTCCCTCACATACAGCGTATTATAAGATGGCTAGAGCCCTCCGTATAGACGCTACAACTCACACTCTCCCTCTCTCTCGCCCCGACGGTACGGTTGCCTTCGAGGACGACGAAAAGGCTGAGTGCTTCGCAGACAGCATTGCCGAACAATGCTCTCCTAGCTCTCAACCTGTCGACCCCTCACATATTCAGGAAGTGGAGGATGAGGTCCGCCGTCGGAACTCACCCCCTACAACCTCTGACCCCATTACTGTGTCCAATGATGAGATCTCGTCCCTCATCAAAGGACTTAAGCCCAAAAAAGCTCCGGGCGCGGATGGCATCTCCAACCAAGCCCTTAAACACTTTCCAGAGCAGGTATTAACCCTCTTAGCTATTATTTTCAACGCCTGCTTCAATCTTAGTTACTTTCCAACTACGTGGAAAGAGGCAACTGTCATTGGTATTCCCAAGCCAGGCAAGCCTCTTAACCTCCCCTCCAGTCATCGTCCCATTAGCCTCCTCAAGGCCATGGGCAAGCTCTTTGAAAGAGTCATTCAAAATCGAATGAGGCGCTATCTGTTTCCCACAGACGGTGACCCTATTGTCATTCCCCACCAATTTGGTTTCCGAGCGAAACACTCCTGCCCCCAACAAGTTCACCGCATTGTGGAATATATCCTCAGCGGTTTTTATCCACGTCAACATAAAACCATCGCGGGCTTTTTCGACATCGCCAAAGCCTTCGACCGAGTCTGGCACGAAGGCCTTATATTTAAACTATATAGAGTAGGTCTCTCCGATCGTTTAGTACGTCTCGTGGCCTCTTACTTACAACATCGTACCTTTCGTTTTAGACACGAAGGCACGCTCTCCTCTCAGAGACCCATCAAAGCTGGTGTTCCTCAGGGATCAGTACTTGCTCCCCTCCTCTACATCTTGTACACCAACGACATTCCAATCCCGTCGAATGGTGTACAGCTCTCCCTATTTGCAGATGACACTGCCCTATACTTTAAAGGTCACACACTACCTTTCGTAAGGAACAAGATCCAAAAGTCAGTCGATGACCTAGGAGCTTGGTTCCAAAAATGGCGCATCGATGTGAACCCGGATAAGAGCTCCGCAGTTCAATTCGATTGGAAACGATGCCGTTTCAAAATCAATAAAAATATTCCACCAATACGTATGTTAGAGACCACAGTTCCCTGGCATACGTCTGCTAAATATTTAGGTGTCACCCTTGAAACAAGGCTTACTTTCGAGCCTCATATCAAAAGAGTAACCCGTCTAGCACGGTTCTATCTAGGTAGGCTTAACAGTATGTTAAGTCGACATAGTAAAATGTCTCTAAGAAATAAGCGAACCCTTTATAAGGTTTGTATACGACCGGTAATTTCTTACGCGGCCCCTATTTTTGCACACGCTAATTCTAAAATTATAAATGAACTTCAAACAGTCCAAAATCACTTTTGTCGTCGAGCTACGAAAGCACTTTGGTACGTCCGTAATGCCGACCTTCATCGGGACTTAGAAATCCCAACCATTCAACAATTTATTAAAAAACTCTGAAAACTTCTTCAAAGTCTCAGAGTCGCATACTAACACACTTATTCGTGAGGCAGCTAGTTATGCAGCCCCACTTCCCTCCCGCTATCGCGTCCGCAGGCCGAGGAACTCCCTCTCGGATCCGCCAAACAAACTTTCAAACGACTTGAACTGCCTCCTGGCGGCTCAGTCAAATTCATAATTAATTTTCATAATAAATTTTTATTCATAATTAAATTGCCTTCGTAGGCACTCCCTCAGCGGCTTATAGCCGCCTGCGCCCTCTTTTCCCAAAAGAGGGTCGCTTTCGATACGGCATAAGAAGCTTTAAACAGCTGGTTGCCAGTCCCCAAAGGCGGTTTTTAGGGGGTATCACTTAGGCTCCCCGGTTAGGCGTGAATCCCCCATAGCCACGATGGATAGCCTATCGTGGTATGCGTAATGCATTTTCCGCCTCCCTACGTAAAGGGTAGCCCATTTTCCAAATGCTTCGGGCGCAAAAAAAAATTGTTTGCTTATAAACCAGATCAAGTATAAAGCTTATGAGCACCTCTGGTTTCTTTTGACATATGGTCCATACCCTTGTTATTCATGGTGCTTTGACCCGGAAGTGGTTCATACATGAACCTCGTATTCCGGTGAAGTTGATACCTGGCACAGTTATAAAATAAGATAGTATTAAGAAGTGAATGTTTTGTCATGGTATGTAGTAAAATAAGGGAAATTTGGTCAATATGTCCTTAGGGGCGGTATGTTGACTTGTTTAAATTAGTACGATACTTTTTGTGTAGATGGCGTTGAGCGATATATGGATTGCGATATAAGGATGTCATTTTATTTACGATAAGTGTGAATTGTAATTTTTTTGGTTGCTAACAAACCAGATTAAGTATAAAGCTTGTGAGCACCTCTGGTTTTTTTGACATATAGGCAATACCCATGTTGTTCAATACCTGAAACATCAATGTTTGCACAGATATGCAGACTTTGATGTTTAAACGTGGAAGAGCCATGCTACAGCTATATTAATTGCATAGTCGTAGCACGAATGGGTCGGCTCCACCGGGGAAGGACCACGCTCTCAGAGAATACCAGTGTAAAATAGTAGCAGGAAAAAAAATAGTAAGTTTGTAAAGTAGATTTTAAAAAAGATAAAAGGAAGAATAAAAAATTTGCCATATGCAGGTTAAGAGCTCCGAAAAAGCTTTTTCGAAATTCTCTCTTTTTCTGAAATTCACGACATAGTACCGTACAGTTTAGCTTACAGTTTATCTGATAGTAAGTCTAGCAGCCCATGGATAACTGAAACCAAATTTATTCAAAAAAGGTCATTACTCGTATATAGAACATAAAGACTAAAATGAAATGCCTCCAGAACTTTGACAAAGTATGTGGAATTACAGCCCCGAATTCTGAAGCTATCATATCGAAATTATTCAAGTTTTTGTTAATTTCTTGAAGATGGGCTTTTACTTTTTAATAAAAGTATAATTTTTGACCCTTTTGATTAGACTCAGAAATATCAAAAGGACGAATGTTATGTAAATAGATTGAATATTTATGTTTATATGGGTCTACCGTGATAACGGGTATAATAAATATTTACAAAAACAAATAAAATAATAAATCATCATCATCATGTCATTTTAGTTATTTTAATGTGTTTTTCTACACATGTTGCTTGCTATTTCTTTAAATTTCATCTGTTGTATGACCTCATGGGAAGGAGTAGCTAAAACTACACTCATACTACTGGAATGCGCTCAAAGAGTATTAAAACACATTCCGTTCTTTCCCATTCCCGTTCCATCTCTTATATAAATCTTATAATATCTTCTCAGTGCGGCAGTTATTCGTTATGAGTACGTTAATAAAACAGCACATACATTTGTCATACATAAGAGAGGTCAATGATAAAAAACGCAAAGATAAACTAAATGAAACTAACATTAGAATAAGGTATTCTTTCCTGTATAGATGTTTTACATTCCTTGGCCCTTTTCTGCATAATCAAATCAAAGCAAATTTGCACATGTATCCATTAAAAATGGCAGATTGTAAAAAATTTATTCGAACATGGTTACAAAATTTGTCACACGATGATACGGAAAAGTTGATGATTGTTTTAAGTTAATTAATATCATAAGTAAATGCCGAAATTAACCTTAGTTGTTATGTTTTTCATTTTATAAAAGAAACAGAAAATATTTTTAGTGTATCATTAACACATACACCTGCGATACAAATTTAACCTAGTTCAGGTGCCTGTTATTTTATACTACTTTAAATTAAGACATTGTTTGAATTAATTGTACAGTTTATTGAAATAAAAATTGTTATATTATTATTATTTTAATATATAAAACAATGAGATAACCTAACCTAACCTAAGATTAAATTTTACCACAAATTTAAGTTTAGGTTTTTGATAAAAAATATAGGATTTTTTCAGGTTAGTGACAAGATTTTTTTTTTAAAACGTTAACCCCACACTAGGATTTTCTCCTGTGTCGTGGAGGCAGTTTACAAACATAAATTGCACAAGGACAAACATCCAGACCCGGAACAATTATTTGTAGGCCATACAAATACTTGTTCCGTGCGGGATTCGAACCCGCGGCCCCCAGTGCAACAACTGATTGCTAAGCCACTGCGCCACGGCGATTAAGTAATAATTTTGTCTTATTTTGGTTCTTGATCTAAAAAGCCTAGGTTTTTGATCAAAACCCAGGTTTTGTCATAAACCTGTGACATATATTAGTCGAGTATAGCTCGGTTGCTATCTATTCATGATGCTTTTTTTTATTTTACTTTTATTCTTTTTGTAATCTTACCATTGCATTTTATTCCATGTTAAGAAGCATTTTTCAAATTAGTGCTTAAAGTTACTTTAAATAACGATTAAGCATACTTTATTCCCCGCTGTTACCCAATATAAACCAACCCAATATAAACAATCCGGCTAGATGGGATGACGACCTGGTAAGACATTCAGAATGTCAATGGGTATCGATGACTCAGGATCATGTTTTGTGGCATTCCTTGTGGAAGATTATATACAGCAGCAGACTGGCTGTAATGATGATGATAATAAAAATATATGGTTTTATAGAGTGTAGGATATTATTATCATGAGGAAACTATAAACGACGTATTTAAGGTAATTATATGGTTGTGTGCTTACACCTAACTTGATAATGATATTCTCGCTTAAACATCTCGCTTGCAATTGGTTGTTCATTTTCCTTAAATAAAATTAAGTAGCAATGAACTGTCACTGAATAGTGTCTTCGCTATTTTTTTTACATTCTATTAATCTACTACTCTTTTGTATTACTGGAATAATAACTGCATAAGATATATTTTAAGCAACATGTCAACAAAGTGTCAGGTATAGGCCACCTTCTGTTCATAACAGGGCTTTTGTGCAGAGAAGCATCCTCCGCACAGCCGAAGCGTTTTAGTTTTTAGCAGGATTCACGTCCATGAAATATTATTTTTCTTATACATGCAGGTTTCCTAACCATAACCTCTAAAAATATTTCTGCAGCAAATAGGGTTTATTATAGAAAATTGTTTTTGTGGCGCTGGATTTTTAGAATGGTCATTAGAAAATCTCGTTTTTTGGTTAAACTGTATAGATATATTTTTCTAATCTAAATTTCTTTTATGGCACTAATGCTAAACGATCTTTAGAAATCTTTAAAGAAGCTCAAAACAATACAAAGTCTTAAATGATAATTATAATAAATCTTAAATAACGTTCAGTGTACAAACTGAATGATTACGTCATCTTATAACTCATGAACAGACTGAAAATATATATATTTGTTAAGGCCTTAACACACACACCTACACACACACACACACACACACACACACACACACACACACACACACACACAATAGGTCGCAAATAATACTTACCTAGTACTATTAGGGAAGAGTAAATAGGTTTTTGTTAAGTCAGTGCAATTCACCATTTTAGGCTACATAACCACTTATCAGAGGGATTGCAGTTGCTTTACTACTTGCTGCGTAAAAATAGTAAAAAGAAATTACCTTGTGAAAGTTTGCATGTAGATATAATTTTTCTAATCAACCATAAAAATATGATGAGAATATGTATATAGGTATAATGGTTGCCACACACGGGACAGTACTAATATAATATTATATCTTCCATTCTAGGCATGAAAACTTTTAAAATCTCTGAATCCCGAGGTATGTCCATATTAAGAGGCTGAATAGAGCCACATTTATTTGCATGGGGATCGCTTTGTAATTTCACGTCGTTATCAAAAAAAAAATTATGTATTTCAGGTGACGGTTTGCAAAACACGATTCCACAAAAATTCATTAAAATTGAAAATAATTGCAAAGTTGCTTCTGAAAATACATAAATTTTCAACACCATTTTTTTCTTACGTGTTAGAGCTGCTGCAACTATATTAGTAATAGGTATAGTCGTAGCACGAATGGGTCGGGACGACCGGGCAAGGACCACGCTCTTACAGAATACCATTATAAAATAGCAGTTTAACCCTGCTGTGTTTCGTATGGTGAGTGTAGAGAACCGGAGAACCTTTTTACTGGAAACGAGGCATTACATCTTAGTCCTCACGGGTGACAACGCATCTACATTTTGATACGTAATCGAGAATAGATGTAGATGTCTATGGGCTGTAGCAACCACTTACCATCAGGTGGACTGTGTGCCCGTTTGTCATCCTTATCCTTTAAAAAAAAACTTTCTGAGATTTCAGTAAAATAATGTTAAGTACTGTAAGTACTCGTATGTGTCTCATGTTAATTAAGCTATAGGGATATTTTGATTTAATTTAATAAAGTGATTTTACTTTATAGGTTTATAAGTTAAATAATTTAGTTTGCCCTTCTAATCAAGAAGCGTTTTTTCTGTCACTCCTATTGAATTTGAGGGCGCTTGCTGAAATTTAGCATCTTTAGATGGATCTGAATCGCGGGCTGATTTTTACTTTCATGCTGAGGACTATCTTGTTTTATTTTATTACGGTCAAATAATATTTATTAGGTTGTAAAGCAAGTATTTACAAAGGTTTTCATTATTTTGTAATTCTATTGTTTACAGTTATTATCACGTCTTAGCTTACATTAGAAATTCTTGGTGGGATGCGATGTACTCGTAACGCGCATACCTGATTTTATTCAAGAACTATAATATACCTAGTCAGGTCATAAGTTCTGTCACATGTTTAATATAAAATAATTGAAACAAGTTTATTCATTATGTAACCATTTATATACCAAAATGAACTTAACAAAACATAGATTCTTATGACACTAAAGTTTATTCAAAATGACCTCTGTGATTTTGAATACAGGCCTTCAATCTGCGTGGCCAGTCGTCTATCGCAGCACGAACGAGGTCCATGTCAATATCGGCGGCTGCCTTAATCAAGAATGTATTGAGTGACTCCAAATTGGGATGAGGCTTTGAGCACGCCTTTTCCTCCAAGTGTTGCCATATATTGTAATCTAACGGATTCAAATCTGGACTGGAGGAGGGCCAGTCTTCGTGCCGGATGAAGTTGATTTCACGCGCCGCCAGCCAGTCTTGTGTGCTCTTCGCTCTATGAGCTGGCGCCGAATCTTGTTGGAATACCCAGTGCCTGTTATTGAACATGGTATGAGAAACAGGTTCCACAAGGTTCGTCAGGACTGTATTTTGATACACAACTGCATTCGTTTTTACACCTTTCTCACAAAAATGTACCTCTGTTAAGCCCCAATAAGAAACTCCCAACCATACCATGAGCGAGGATGGAAAATGACCTCGTTGGACAGGCGGAATACGGTTGCTCGCTTCTTCACTACTGTATGCGTTAACAACGTTGTAAAGATTGCGGGTGTGTCGACGAGGGTTGCGTACCTAATACTCAGAATCACCAAACGGTATCAGCGAACTGAAGGTCATACAGGTTTACGCACCAACCTTGGCATACCCCGATGAGGAGGTGGAGGAAATGTATGAGGATATCTCTAGGGCCATGCGTTCCTCCAAAACCCAATATACGGTGTTAATGGGAGACTTCAGGTCTCGTCTAATGAAGTCAACGCTCCGTCCCCCTCGTGCTCTAATCCAAAGTCATTTTCACTTAATTAGTGAAAAACAAGATGGACTGATCTAAATGTTTACTTTCTTGTGTAAAAACTGCTACTTAGAATTTTATGCAAATGATAATTAAAGTTTCTATGTATATAAGTGTAACATAGCGCGTATTACATTCAATGGTAGCCACCATCCATATTTGCAAAGCCAGCAAAGCCAGCATCATTTTCTGCACAGAAACCGGCAAAGTGTTGCTCAAGGCACTATAAACAAAGCAGCTGATAAAATGTTACACTCATAACTGTTAACAAAAACTATTTCCGCAAATGGTCTTATAGATAATAATAACTATTCTGCCGTGTCAGGTGCAGGAGCTATTATTAGAAGGAGAAGAGATAAAATTTTGTTTTAGAAATGCGCAATTAATATTGTTTTGTCTGCAATTGAGCATAAAATAAAAAATAACTTCAGCCAAAGAGCACAACTGGCACTATACTCAGGCCCATCAATTGGGCTGGGAAAAAATGATTTTACCAGGTTTCAAAGAATCAATCAAAATTAAAAAAAATACATAAATATTAAAATCAAAAAATGTATATCTGTATGTATACATACATATAATGATTCATGGCCGCTTAGTAACTGACGGTGATTGTTACGGCCTACGGCTGCTCCCTTAAAGGTCAAATCCTCAGGGGCCCATTCAGCTGAGTTTCGACGAGCAGACGTAGGTCGGGCCTCCTCCAGGCCAAAGTGGAAAATCTCTAATTACACTAAACTATATGGGGGAGCGTTCTATACTACGGCCAGTCGACCGGGAGGATAGTAGACGGAGCTTACTTACCTATATCCAAGGCGACTGGTCCCTCTGGGGTCGGTCAGGTCGCATGTGGTTGTGTAGTGCAAGGGAAATAAGGTGATGAGATGTGTATCTGGGTGTGACTGATGGTGATTAACCCTAGACCTTGGCCGTCGGCAGCAGCCCGGGCGTCGACAACGCTCCAAATTGAGGGAACCTTCCGCGGCGTGGTCCACAGTCACTTTCCTCGTTCGTCACGATGACAGTCCATTAACTCTATCGTACGATTAATAAACTTACAGAAGCCACTAACTCTCGTTTGTTATAAAACCTAACACACAAAACTAACAGGGAGTGCCCGGATCAAAGGTCACTACCGCTTCGCGTAGCAACAGTTATTTCTAGACCATCAAAGGCCGCACTAGCTAATATTGTCGAATGCACTTATACAGATTCTGAGTCGGACCCAATAAGTCCCGGGAAAGGCTATCCAACAAGGAATGCGCGTTATAAATCCTAGGCAAACAATTCTAACGGTGGTAGAGCCACGCAGCAGTTTTTTGCTGTTGCATGTATGGGCCGGCTCGAGCCGGGTTGGTACCACGACCTCACAAAAGGCGTGAAGTAGAAGCTCTGCTTCTGCGTTTGGTCTGGTGAGTGCAGGTGGCCGGAGGCCCTATTCCCCCCTCCCCCCATCAACATGGTAGCGGAATTACACGTTGAACTACCCCAGGAGGGTACCAGTACCCCTGGAGAATCCCTCGCTGAGCATCCACGACCATGTTATTCCGATCCTGATATGCTTTTGAGCGGTATTTTGCCTTTTTTTTTCTTGCTCAGTTTAAACTGAGCAAGAACACCAAGGCGACCCCTGCCACGCTATCCGTGAATTTCTGCAACATCGGGAGACTTCACTCTAACCTAAACGTCGTCCACTACCATCTCGAGACGGCGAAGCTGGCCTTGCTCTTTCTGACCGAGACGCAGGTTTCCTCTCCGGCTGATATTACGTATCTCTCCTACCCGGGGTACAAATTGGAGCACTCCTTTGTGCCTCGGGCTGGAGTTTGCGTGTAAGTCAGAGAGGACATCTGTTCTCGACGCCTCGGCAGTCTTGAAGGTTCGGACCTGTCCATCCTTTGGCTACGCGTAGACAGCGACGACCATCCGCGCGTCTACGGGTGCCTCTATAGGTCCCATAGCGGTAATGCCGAAACAGACCGACTCATCAACCACGTCCAAATGGCTACAGATTCCTTGCTACAACAGGTCCCATCCGCAGAGATCGTGATCCTTGGCGATTTTAACGCCCACCATGCCGAATGGCTCGGTTCACGTCTAACCGATCATGCGAGGAGATCTGTTTATGACTTTGCCTTGGCATATGGTCTGACACAACTGGTTACTTCGCCTACGCGGATTCCAGATGTGGAGGATCATACACCTTCCCTGTTGCACCTTCTGCTGACCTCTCATCCGGACGGATATCAGATTTCCGTCGATGCCCCTCTCGGCTCTTCGGACCATTGTCTGATCCGGAGTGTGGTGCCACTCACGCTCCCTTCGCGGTTGCGTTCTGCAGGTTGCCGCCGTGTTTGGCATTGCAGGTCGGCGGATTGGGACGGAATGCGGTCTTTCTTTGCATCCTACCCATGGGGGCGGGTTTGCTTCTCGCCGGACGATCCCAGCGCTGTTGCTGACTCTGTCACTGATGTGGTGCTACAGGGAATGGAACTATTTATTCCATCATCTGTGGTACCCATCGGAGGCAGATCTCAGCCTTAGTTTGGTCGCTCCTGTAAGACTGCATTACGCAGTAAGCAGGAGTGTTATCAAGCCTGGACTGCGGCTTCGGTGACTCGGGATGTAAACACCAGCACACTTAAAAAGAAGTATAACTTCGCCTCCAGGTCCTTCAAAAGAGTTATTGCCAAGGCAAAGTCAGATGTCAGAGCACATAGGCAGAATTGGCGAGAAACTAGTTTGCCTTCCTTCGGGAACCCGTGCATTCTGGTCTCTCGCCAAGGCTGTCCAAGGGAATTTCTGTAAGTCATCACTACCATCTCTGCACAGGGAGGATGACTCACTGGCCCAAGACGCAAAAGACAAAGCCGACCTTTTAGGCTCCCTATTTGCGTCCAACTCGACTCTTGATGATGGGGGGAAAACACCGCCGACCATCCCGCGGTGTGAGTGCTCCATGCCGGATGTGCTGTTCTCACAGCGCACGGTTCGCAAAGCACTGCTCTCCCTGGACATCCAGAAGTCGAGTGGGCCTGACGGAATCCCGCCAATTGTGCTGAGGACGTGTGCTCTGGAGTTGGCACCGGTCCTAACGCGTCTTTTCCGGTACTCCTACTCCCAAGGCGTAGTCCCGAATTCATGGAAGACAGCTTTTGTCCACCCGATCCCTAAAAAAGGCGACCGCTCAGACCCATCCAACTATAGGCCTATCGCGATCACCTCCTTGTTCTCCAAAATAATGGAATCCATTATTAACTGCCAACTCATCCGGTACCTTGAGGATCACCAGCTGATTAGTGACCGCCAATACGGTTTTCGTCGGGGTCGATCAGCTGGTGATCTTCTGGTCTACCTGACCCATAGATGGGCGGAGGCAGTAGAGTCCAAGGGGGAGGCGTTGGCCGTTAGTCTGGACATTGCGAAGGCCTTCGATCGGGTTTGGCACAAAGCGCTTATTTCGAAGCTCCCTTCCTATGGGCTTCCCAAGAAATTGTGCAATTGGATCACCAGCTTCCTTGCAGATCGGAGCATCAAGGTCGTTGTAGACGGTGCATGCTCTGACTACAAGCCTATTAACGCTGGTGTTCCACAAGGCTGTGTGCTATCACCAACGCTGTTTCTTCTGCATATCAATGATATGTTGCTAACTGGTAACATTCATTGCTATGCGGATGACAACACTGGTCATGCTCTATACACCGGCCGTGCCAATATTTCTCGGGAAAACGTCGCTGAGTACCGGAACAAACTTGTGTCTGAAGTCGAGTCTTTGCTGAACAAAGTCTCGGATTGGGGGCGACTAAATCTAGTCCAATTTAATCCTCAGAAGACACAAGTTTGCGCGTTTACCGCTAAAAAGAATCCCTTTTTTGTATCTCCTCAGTTTCAAGGCACTCCCCTTCTGGCCTCAGCCAGTATCGGTATCCTCGGAGTGGACATATCGAGTGACGTGCAGTTTCGTGGTCACTTGGAAGGGAAGGCCAAATTGGCCTCTAAAAAGCTTGGCGTGCTCAGCAGAGCGGGACAGTATTTCATGCCGGCACACCGCCTGCAACTTTACAAGGCGCAGGTTCGGCCTCACATGTAATACTGTTCCCATCTCTGGGCAGGGGCTCCCCAGTGCCAGCTCCTTCCACTTGACCGCATCCAACGCAGAGCGGCTCGAATCGTCGACGACCGAGCCCTTTCCGATCGGCTCGATTCATTGGCACTGCGAAGAGTTGTTGCATCCCTTTGCATTTTCTTTCGCATCTACCATGGGGAGTGCCCTGAGGAATTGTTCGGATTAATCCCAGCTGCCAAATTTCACGAACGCACATCGCGGCAGAACTACCGATACCATCCACACCATCTGGATGATTGGCGGGCCACCACTGTGCGATTTACAAGATGTTTTCTTCCTCGCACGACCTCCTTGTGGAATCGATTACCATCAGCGATTTTTCCGGACCGATACGACTTAGGGTCCTTCAAGAAAAGAGCGTACTCCTTTTTAAAAGGCCGGCAACGCATCTGCGATTCCCCGGGTGTTGCAGTTTTAATGGGCGGCGGTAGTCACTTACCATCAGGTAAGCCGCATGCTCGTTTGCCCCCTCTCCTATAAAAAAAAAGACAGGATATTTACTAGACGCCCTAACTATTCCGCGGTTCCCGCACAAAAATTGACAGTGTGCAGACATTAGCACATCTAGCAGACGACTGCTGCGCGTGCGCGTCCTACGCGCGACCGAATGTCAGACCGGTATTGCACCGAGCGGCGCGCCCTCTGACGTCGATTCCGAAACCACCGTTCGAGCGTAAACAGTGACTCAGTATAACATCCTACAGTCACGCCGAAACTAAGAGAAGAGAATGACTGTAGAAAAAGTAATAATTTATTGCGGAAATTTTGTGATAAAATTAAAAAAATTTCAAACTTTAAAAAAAAATTATCCAAGAACGCATAAGGTCGTTATAAAAAAAGCAAATAATAAAATAATAAGACTGCGTCAGTTTTTAAGAAGATATAACAAAAAAAAAAACAAAAAAATAATTTTCAAAAAAGTAGAGTATCTAATTGACAATATACCGCTGACACTTAATCACGCTTTTCTAAACCACGCCGGCTGTAAACAATACTTCTGTGAAAAATGGTGTACACAAGATAATTAAGAACAGACAATATCTTCTTTTCAAATTTCCGCCGAGTTGTAAGTAGAAGGCCTAATAGTTCGTGTGTCAATTTTAATTAAATGTATTTTATATGAAGTACTTTTCATCAATTAACCATTGGTAAAAATGAAAACAGGAATTTTACAATTGTGTTTACAAGAAACATTATTAGTTGAACCTTGCAGCTTGTTCATTATTTTTATTATAAATACCTATAAAGGTATATATTATTAATAAATAATTCCCATAATACTTTGTATTATTTTTTATTTCGCCCTATCTGCAAAGTTCTACGCTCTATAGAAAATGTAGCTTATGACATGACTGACAATCTCTCGAACGTTTTATCTAGGTACAAAGATGTTTTACGTTTTTGTCGCCTCTACATGATATTTTTGTCAACATAAGGTACCCTTCTCTATCTGAAACGGATATGAATATAGCTACAAAGTAAAGTAATAGGCTATACAAGTCCCTCTACTGGGCACAGGACTCTTTTTATTTCTGAGAGGGTTTTAGGGCAAGGAAATGCCCGCCACGCTGCCCCAATGCGTGTTGACGAAAATTGCAATTACAAATTTCGTTCGTGCTGCCGGGGATCAAACCCGGGAAAAATTTACAGCGAACGCTTTGACCCAGAGCTAATAATAAGATACAAATAAATACGATTTAACATATATAATAAAAAACTCTTACGTACTTGAAACTTGAACACTTGATAGCTCGTGATGCCTACCGGACAAAGCTACAGCACCACACCGTGCAATGTAATTGATGCGTAAGCATAACAGGTAGTATGTGACTTATATATTAATTGTCACCTCTGCAGTCTATTAATCTGTGCACTTTTATAAGTAATACAAAACGTAGTCGCTAGACGGTGTTGACGTCGGCTAAAATCTCTGCGATCGCCGTTTCGTCAAGGTCATTCAAAATAGTTAAAGCCTTAAGATGTTCGAACGACGCATTAGCGTTTTTGTGCATTGATGTGCTACTCATCTATACATATAATAAAACTGTAAATAGCAGATGTCTGTACATTTTATATTTTTGTAATAAAAGTGATTGAGGGGTACTAAAAATAAGTAATTAAATACATTTCTACCATTTTTAGAATTTTCTGTCTGTCTGTCTGTCTGTCTGTCTGTCTGTTTGTTTGTTAACGCATCACGTATAAAGTACTAATTTATATCATAAGAATTGTTAAGGAAATTATAAAGTGTATCTTCGGGTTACATTTAGTCTTTATTTCATTAAAATCAGTTCATTCCATCAAAAGTTATGATAAATATTCTGAAGTATGGGTAGGGAAGTATAGGTACGAATTTGCTCAACGGTGGCTTTGTTTGAGTCATCAGGTGCATTTTAAACTAATATCATATCATAAATCATAGTTAAATTATGTAAAATAATGATATAATAATGTATATCTAAAACGCAGTAAACAAAAGTATTAAAAAACGTATTAAATATATTATACAAAAATATATTAACCTTAACTAAATCTGAAGCACAATAGTTTTCCCATTTCTTCGATAGATGGTGGTGTTGTGAAAATGTAATGTAATTGCAATGTTTTTTTTTCCTGTAGATGAGTTTTCATATTTACTGCTAATCTTTATTATATTACTCGCTGCCCTACTGCGTGTTGACAAACTCAATTTATTCTTTACCGCCGAGTACTCTATGTGGTAAATCAAATTTTAAAAGAGCTATTAACAAATCGTTGGTTTTGGCGAGAGTCAAACTTTATTTTTTGCTTACTGTGCAGGCACTGATTTATAAGTTCTCTTGCGTTTTATATAATGTATCAATCGCGTCAATTAATCTCTTTTATTTTTAGAATTGATGTTAGCAGCGCCATCTCTCTTTAAATATATACATATAATTAAAATGATGATAACATATTGCGTCTCTTTCTGTACATTGTATAGGTATATATTTTGGTGGCTAAAATCATTATGGGGAACTGAAAATAATTAAATAAGAACATTTTATAGTTTTTAGAATTGTCTGTATGTCTATTTGTCTGTTATTATATGAACGCATCACGTCTAAAGTAAACATCTTTTATTTTCATCTGCGTATCTTCGAGTTACATTTAATCTTTGTTTTATTAAAATTGGTTAATTCTATCGAAAGTAATGATTATTATTTTGAAATGTAGGTTCGAATTTGTTCAATGGCGCCATAAAATCTCAGAAATAGTAATAAAAAGATTTGTGTGTAAAAAAAAAACGTTCCATAATTAATACATTTATACTTAAAACACAACAAGAGATTTAAAAAGGATGTTTTCTCACACAAAGGACGTAATAGATGGAGTTGTACAAATTACAAACTTTTCTGAATTGCTGTGTTGAGATTTTTCGCCGATGAATCGTATTGAGACTTACTGAAGAAATTTGTATCCATCGAAGCCATACAACGGAATCCGACCAAAAATAAAAATTTTGCAACGAAATGTCGTGATATTGTATTTATAATATACGCAAAATCAGTACTGCCACTTTAGCGCTTTGGGAACTAGATTTAGCGCTTTTTTGGAATGTATAGCGCGCATTTCGAAATTTTAGCACCTAGCTTAATCCAGCGCTTTTTGGTGTATTTAGCACACATTTCAATATTTTAGCGACTAGCGGGTTATTAACACTTTTATAGCAGCACTGTTAGTCCACGTTACCGATAATAATAATAAAGACCTTTATTATTTTTTCCCACAAATAGTACATTGCAGTTTATCTTTTTCAAACATATTTTTTCCACAAAACAAAGAGCATGGGAGACGAGTCCAAACTAGGATACCCTGTGCTATGGATCTTCCGGCTTCCCCTTTAGGATGATCAACTTGATTTTTTTACCGACGACTATAAGCGGGAAAACCCCTTTATTAAAGTTTTTGTTCATGGTTTTGATAACGCATTTATTTTGCTTTATTCAGTTTCAGTCAGTTGCTTAGAGCACAGCTAAGTTAAAAGTTACTTAGAAGTTATAACACAAAGAAACTGTGTAGCAACCGCAATCAGATGCTGACATCTGAAACTAAGTTGCGAAATACATTGCACTTTAAAACAATTAATGACATTTTTATTGTTCGTACAGTACTAACTACTGTTGACAGCAATTGCCATAATTATAAGTCGATGTCCTGCGAAGTATTGATACATCAAAAAAATATTGCCAGAAAAAAAACTTAATGTTGTTTTCTTTATTATGATTATATAAAAAAACACAAACTTTGTTTGTAGTTAATTTAGCGCGAAATCTAGGGCTTTTTTAAAGCGCTGTTTTCATGAAATCTAGCGCTTTTTGTGTTGTCCTAGAGCTGAATTAGTTTTTTTTTATCTGGCAGCACTGCCCAAAAACCCTCTATTAAGAAGTAACTTTCCTTTCAGTTTTAAGCGCGTTCAGTTCCCAGTTACAGTGAGCGTGTGTTATGCGATGACCGTAAATAAAGCGCAAGGTCAAACTTTACGCGTTGTAGGAGTGTACCTCAGTACTGACTGTTTTGCACATGGCCAACTCTATGTTGCTTTTTCCCGCGTTAGTAGCCCCCGTAACCTTTTAGTGTACACCCCGGCTAAGCCTACTACTCACGTCGTTTACACAGAAGCTCTATCATAAATGACTTAGAACTTTGATGATAATGATTTATTTAGTTACCACTTATTGATACAGTAATGAAATAAATCGTTTAATATTCTCTTACCTAAACGACAAATTGTTTATGTAAAACCTGTATACGCGAGCTACGCCGCGGGCACAGCTAGTATTTTAATATAAAATTATTTTGATATTGTTAATACTTTTCGGTGCTCTTTATCTAATACTAATAATTACTTAATAGGATTTTATTATGAATATTACTAGAGAAAATGTGGTGTGAAGTTTCATACAAAAAGTAAAATTTTGGTTCTATTACAATATTCTTAACTTCGAAACGGGCGCAATTTGAAATATTTGCAGACATTTAAAAAGTTTATAAGTATAAATGAACCAGTAATTGGAATCGGCTCAATGTATATTCCAGCTCTTTATATGAAGGATCCAACAAATGTGCAACATATCCTGCAGACGGATTTTAAATCGTTTAATCACAGAGGTATTAAGTAAATAAAGTAATATACTAGCCAATAATATACTGTTCTTTTTTCATTCATTCATTACAGCCCATTCATACTGATCTTATATGGCAATAAATGAAAATTACTGCTGCAAAATATAACTCAACTTTTTACATTATCTAAATGAATGTACTACATATTAGATCGTAGTGCAAGATTTCGTAAAATATTTAAAAGATAATCGAGAAAAATTAAGAACTGACATGTTTACAACACTATGTACATTTAGTAGTTCTGCCATTGGGGCTGCTGTGTTTGGAATTGAATAAATGCGTCAAGTTTTGATTCACCCTTCCTTGCAATGGCTCAAATTTCTACGAAGTCCTCGACATCACAAAACATTAAGCTTGTGATGTTACATTTAAGTTGAACTTTATACAAAGTTATGGAAATAATTATATATGAAAACCGTGAAAAATTCTTTAATGTTGTCTTTAATTAGTAAAGCAAGTTATTCGCCAAAGAAAACAAGAAAAAACGAAGAGATATGACTTCGCAGACTTATGCGTAAATATACAAAATAATGGTATCTTGAAAGACTCTGCCAATGGTTTCGAAATATATCCAACGGACGAAGTATTGGTAGCGCAAGCTTTCTTTTTCTTCGTCGCTGGTGTTCAACCCAGTGCGTCAGCTATGTTTTCAACATTAGTAGAATAGAGCGTAATCGTGACGATCTAAATCGTGTCCATGTCGAAATTGATATTTTTTTTTGAGAAATACAGCACCATAACTATTGACGCCCTTCAAGTAATGGAATATCTGCCATTTCTTGAAAGATACTTAAATAGTTGGTACTGTAACTGTATACCGCAGTTGGATACTTAAATACAGAATGTGTTCGTGATACCGTATTACCGGTTGGAAATATTAAGTTTAATAAAGGTACAAAGATATATTCACCTATTCATGAATACCACCACAATCCAAACATATTTCCAGATCGCAAAGTCTTTAAGCCGGAAAGACTTTCCCGCGAAAATCGGAGGTCATTACCAAACTATGTTTTTATGCCATTTGGCAAAGGTAACAGACTTTGTATTGCTAATATTATAAATATGCCACTTTACAAGTGAAATCAGGACTAGTTCACTTACTACGTAACTTCTCTGTAAAGACGTACATGGCCGAATATGAAATTTAGTATAGTGTTACGAGCTTGGGTTTTGAGATAGTTAAAAGCTGCCGAGTGAATTACCAAAATTGACACTTTTATAGAACACTAATTACAAATTAAATCCACATTAATAACAAAACAATTTTACTACTGATCACTTTAGTTCGCAGTTGTATCGCTTTGAAGTATTCGCTTGTATTGCCAACTTACCACTGAACCTGGTCGCGGTCTATACTGGCCTAATATATGGCTTCATATAGTTCCAGAATCCTCTACTGTAGAAACATCTAGAATAGAGAATATGGATGGGTGCTGCCATCTGCTTGGGATCCTATAATTAATAAAATTTTGTCCAAACCCAAGCATACCACTGCAAGACTTCAAGATACTGTAAGCTCATTTTACGTAGATTGGACCAACAATTAACATTCAAAAACTGAAGGTAGCCGGGCTAACTATGACATCGGGATGTTAAAAACCTGAATCACCCCGTAACCATGGGTGCTGTAAAGCACGCGAAACGTCGGGAATTAAAAAGTTAAATTAAACGCGACAAAATCCGTAAAAATTAGTTAGGTAATAATAGGGAATATGCGTGCTTTTTTATTGTAGAAATCTATTTATTATGACACCCATCACACCAAAAAAGTCACATAAACTTTTTAAGTCATGAATAACGTAACGAATGAAATTAAATGTCATGAAATAAAATATTTAATTTCCAATAACTAAGAATCAATTCAAACAGCAGTGACATTGGTGGCATCTTGGATGACGTCCTAGGGCCATTAGATGCTATAATAATATGATGAAATATATATTTCATATAAAAAAATATGATGTGTATGAAAGAGGAATGTGAAAGAAATTAAAGGTCTCCGTTTGAATGCTAATAAAACTAAGGTTCTGGTATTTGAAAGGAACGAAGAGAGAACGAAGTGTGAAATATGGGTAAATCAGGAATGTCTAGAACAGGTAAATGAAATTGTATACTTGGGGAGTGCTTTTAGCCGGGATAGAAGATGTGATTTAGATGTGGACAGGCGTGTCGCTGCCGGGAACAAAGTCAATGGTGCCCTGACTGCGTTAGTCAAAAGGCAAGGCGTAGCGAAGAGTGCACGCCTTGCAATACGTAACGCAGTGTTGGTACCGACTTTGTTATATGGCAGCGAAACCTGGGTATGCCAGAAGAAGCATAAAAGTAAGTTGAATGCAGTGTAGATGCGATCTCTTCGTAAAATGTGCGGCGTTACCATGGCCAACCGAAAGCGAAACGAAGAGATTCGCAATATGGCAGGTTTGAAAGATGACCTTATCACAAAAATTGATAAGGGCGTGCTTCGGTGGTTTGGGCACGTTGAGCGAATGAGTGAAGACCGAATGGTGAAGAAAATATATAGCGCGAAAGTTAATATTAAAAGGTGTCGAGGTAGACCGAGACTAACTTTCGAAGACCATGTGAGCAAATTGCTCGAAGAGGGTAGGGTCAAAAGTACTCGGATACCTAGACGTGCATGCATGAAGAAGATAATGAATCTGAAAGAAGCGAAAGAGGTTTGTAAGGATCGTGACACTTGGCGATCTGTTCGCTCTGGCTACCCCGTCAGGGATTGTGCGTGAAGATAAATAAAAAATATGATAGGCATCGGAGATACATCGCGAAACATCAAATCCAATAAGCGAGCGCCTCCATGTTTTCAAATCCGTTTCTTTTACAGAAATACACCTTTAATCTAACATATTTTAAAAAAGCACTGAACTTAAAAGTCGTTACACGATAAATTATTATACAATTTCACAAGTTTGTGCGTTTACCGCTTAAAATAACACCTTTATCTTATCTCCCCAATTTCAGAGCATTTCCCTTTTTGTCGCAGCCATTAGCGGAAACTTCGACGTCAACATATCGAATGACCTGCAGAAGCATGGTTCCTTGGAAGAGAAAGCTAAATTGGCTTCTATGAAGTTTGGCATACTCCGTAGAGCAGGACAGTATTTCATGCCTACACATCGTTTGTAACTTTACAAGCGCAGGTTCGGCATCACGTGGAATACTGTTCTCATCTCTGGGCCCGGGCTCCCCAGTGCGAGCTCCTTCCACTTGACCGCATAAAGAGCAGAGCGGCTTGAATCGTCAACGACCGGTTCTCTTTGATTGGCTCGATTCACTGGCGCTGTGTAGGGTGTAGAGCAGCATTAGACATATAGCAGTGTTGTAGATTCAAGTAGGTTATTAGTCAGAGAAAAATACTGGCAGCTATTGCCTATGGTTATACAATATATATATATATATATATATATTACTTTTTATTCTGACTTTGATCCATGATGTTTAAAATATGAAAAAGTAACGATAGGATGTTTTAATGGACATGAAGAAAAAATATTATAATTAATAACTGTTTTAACTTGTTGTCTTGGTTATATTGATTAAAGTAATTAACAAAGAAAAGTCTTTAATTGCAACTATCACATATGGCGACCGTGAAGCAAAGAATTTAACTTATTAAAAGTCCGGAATGTCCGCTGTAGTTTGTGCTCAAATAAGGAAATCTGATTAAGATTATAATAAAATAAGTAGTTTGGAAGATTTGAGTACATATATTAAATAAAAATGGAGACTGCAGCGGCGATTAAAGAGAACCGGGAGAGAGAGCAACTAAGAAGAATTTTCAAACGAACAGCGACGAAGCTAGAAGCTGATATCAAAGTCGAAAATTTCTCGCAAGTGTTGATCGACATTGAATTTCTTAAGAGTAAGGTTGAACGATTAGAAGCTTTAGATAAAATGATACAAGACCTCATGTTAGAAAGCGACAGTTATGATGAAGAATCCTTCAGCATTGAAATTGATACAGCGGACACGTATAAATACAGATGGCACACAATTAACAATCAGATAAAGACAGGTATGTCGTCAAAAATTCCTCTTGATAAGATTGAAGATGTAAAGCCAGCCAGGAATTACAATTTACCTAAGTATGAGCTAAAGAAATTTGATGATAACCTGAAGAACTGGTTAGCTTATTGGGGCCAATTTAAGAAAATTGACGAAGATCACTCATTCTCTGGAGAGGATAAGTATCAGTACCTCCTTCAATCATTAAAGGAAGATAGTAACGCTCGAGTATTGGTGGAAAGTTTCCCTCCGTCTGCTGAAAATTATACAAAGGCTATTGAACAACTCAAGGCAAGATTTGAACGGGAGGATCTTCTCATACAGGTTTATGTTAGGGAATTATTAAGTTTAGTTTTAAACAATAATAAAAAACAAGTATCTATTAGACTATTATATGACAAAATTTCAACATATTTGATGTCTTTAGAAACGTTAGGTATTGTTAAACAGAAATATGAAATAATTTTGTATCCCCTTGTAGAATCAGCAATTCCCGAAACAATTCTTATTGCTTGGAATAGATGTAACACTGATCCATCTCTTGGTAACCAATTGACAAGTTTATTAAATTTTCTTAAAAACGAAGTAGAAACAGAAGAGCGAATTAATTTAGCGAGGTCCGATTTTAATTGTATTGGTACTAATCACACTCTCCACAGGGAACAAATAAGCAGCTTACCAACAGCAGCATCGTTAGTATCAAATATAAAACCAAAGGAGTCAGGTAAAATAGTCAATGTTATTTGCTGTTTTTGTGACAAAAGCAATCATAGTTCTTTTGAATGTAGTAGAGCTAATAAGATGTCCCTAGAGGATAAAAAGGAGGCAATAAAAAAGAAAGGCTGCTGCTACATATGTCTTAAAAAAGGTCACATGGCTAATAAATGTAAAAGTTTTGTTAGATGTTTATCATGTGAAAAAAGACACTATGTGATTTTATGTCCGGAAATTCATAAGAAAGAAAAGAGTGGAACATTGGAAAATGTTTCGTTATGTGCCAGAACTAATATGACAACTTTGTTACAAACACTCATTGTCAATATCACCTATAAAAGAAAAATCAAGAAGGTGAGAGTTTTGTTAGACAGTGGTTCTCAAAGGTCGTATGTAAAAGCCAAAGTTGTTGAAGAATTAGGATTGCATGAGACTGGCATAGAAATAATAGGTCACACATTATTTGGGGGTGTGGATCAGCCTGCCAAGGTATATAAATGCTTTGATGTTTTGGTAAGTAGCTTAGACAATAGGTTTTCTGTAAGAATCAATGCACTACAGCAGTCTGATTTATGTGGGCACCTGCCAAAAATTAATAATGAAAAAATATTAGAGAAGTTACGGGACTTGAATATTGTGATCAGTGATTTTGATTATACAGATACTGAGATAAGTCTCTTGATTGGGTCGGATTACTTAGGATCCATCATACATAATGAAACGGTTAGTTTAGGTAACAACCTGATGGCTGTTAATACCAAGTTAGGATGGACATTACAGGGACCAATAAAAGTTCAAAGTACAGTCAATACATCAAGCACTACATGCTTTTCAAAAACAAATCTTTCTGATTTGTGGAGTATTGAGTTATTAGGAATTCGAGACCCTTATGAAAATAAGTCTAAAAAGGATACTGAAGTCGAGATTTTGAAAATTTTCAATGATAACATTTCAGTAAATGCACAAGGACGTTATGAAGTCTCATTGTTATGGAAAGAGGGGTGTGCAGGACTCAAGACAAATTATGAAGTTGCATTTAAACGATTGGAATCAACCACAAAAAAGTTAAAATCAACTGGTAACCTAAAAATGTATGATCAAGTTCTTCAAGACTGGAAGAAAAATGATATCATTGAGAGGGTTATAAATGATACAAATACAGGCCACTATTTGCCACATCATAGTGTTATTAAATTATCTAGTATGACAACACGTGTACGTCCAGTATTTGATGCTTCTACAAAGGACAACAATGGATGGACTCTTAACGGTTGTTTAGATAAAGGTATTAATATGATTGAATTGTTACCAAAATTATTAATACAATTTAGAAAAGGTGCTTATGGAGTTATATCTGATATAAAACAAGCATTTTTACAGATATCTATTGCAGAAAAAGATCGAGATTACTTGAAATTTCTCTGGTGGGAAAATATAGAAACTTGTAATGAATTAGTTGCATATCGACACAAAAGAGTGGTTTTTGGAATTACGTGTAGTCCATTTTTGTTGAGTGCCACAATAATGTATTATTTGAGTAAGTATTCAGAAAAGTACAAGAAAACTGTTAACAAATTGAAAAAATCTTTTTATGTAGACAATTGTGTTGCAAGTTTTGATAATGTAGATGAAATGAATATATTTATATCGGAATCTAAGGAAATAATGGCAAAAGGTATGTTTGATCTGCGTAGATGGGTAACAGCACCTCACAGAATAGATAGCATTGTTGAAGTTCCTGTGCTTGGGATGACATGGAATACAATTCTAGACAATTTAAGATGTAATGTCAACATAAGTGAAGCAAGATCGGAGAAAATAACGAAAAGGTATGTGATTGCTTTCGCACAACATATATTCGATCCACTGGGACTTGTTTGCCCAGCAACTTTAATACCCAAACTTATTATGCAGAAAATTTGGGAACATAACATAGATTGGGATCATGAAATACCCGAAGAGTTAGCCCAAGAGTTCAAAATCTGGTTAAGTAAAGCACATTTCATCAATCAATGTCTGTTCCCTAGACATATCTCAATCGCACCTTTAGAAAAATGTCAGACAAGTCTTCATATATTTTGTGATGCCAGCCTAACATCTTTTGCTGCATGTTTGTTTTTAAGAACAAAATTAAACGAACAGGTAAAAGTCCAATTAGTTTTAGCAAAAAATCGGGTAACCCCAGCTAAAAGAAAAATGTCTTTACCAAGACTAGAACTTATGGGGGCGCTCATTGCAACTCGACTATACAAAGAGGTTTTAGAGTCAAGATTGCTAACAAAATGTAAGGAATACAAGGTTTATTTTTGGACAGACTCTGCTGTGGTGCTATCATGGCTAAAAAGACAAGCACATTGGAAACCATTTGTTTCCAATAGAGTGAAAGAAATATGCTCAACAACCAATCGTGACGATTGGTACCATCTACCTGGTGAGTACAATCCATCAGATCTTCCATCACGACTTGTGACGCAAAGAAGCTTATGGAAAGTAGATGGTGGGAAGGCCCAGCATGGTTGAAGCTTAATGAGAAGGATTGGCCAAAATCAAACATTATAAATGTCAATGAAGAGATTGTAGAAGCAGAAGTAACCAAAAACGCCAAGATTAATACAAATGTCACAATAGAACCATTCAGTCAAAAATTGACATATTTTTCAAAATATAACCGCATAGTTAGACTTGTGGCATGGATATTACGTATGAATTGTAAAATAAAAATAAAGTTTGACATAAAGGAGTCAGACATAACAAATGATGAATATATCAATGCAGAAAAGACACTAATTAAATTATTACAGAAAGAGAATTTTACAGAAGGGTTTTCGTTACATAATATAAATACAGAAATAGATGCCGATGGGGTGATAAGAGTAAAAACACGTTTAGATTTGAGTAAAGAAGACAAGAATTTTGTAAGGCCAATACTTCTACCAGGAAAAAACGAAATCGTACAGCGGTTAGTGCGACAGAGACATGAAAAGTTAAATCATGGAGGAACTCAGCTCTTACTATCCAACCTCAGAAACAATTTATGGATTTTAAACCTAAGACGTCTTGTTAAAAGCGTTGTTTCTAAATGTGTTATATGTAAGAGATACAAGACAAAACATTACGAGGTTCCTGAAGCACCATTGCCATCAAACAGAGTTGAGGCAAATGCAGCATTCCAGATAACTGGTATAGATTTAGCGGGACCTCTACATCTCCGTGACCAAAGCAAATGTTGGATAGTATTATTTACTTGTGCTACATATAGAGCAGTTCACCTAGAGCTTGTGGAATATTTATCCACAAATAGTTTCTTGATGGCCTTACGTCGTTTCATAGCTCGAAGGGGCCGCATAAACATTATATATACTGATTGTGGTACGAATTTTCAAGGTTCAGCCAATTTATTAAAAGAGGTTGATTGGGCAAAAGTCGAAGCAGCAACTAGCATAGTTCCACCAGCTATCAAGTGGCGTTTTGTACTTCCACGTGCGCCCTGGTGGGGAGGATGGTGGGAGCGCCTTATAAAGGTAGTAAAGGAAATGTTAAGAAGAATCTTGGGAAAACAATCCTTAACTTTGATTGAATTATCAACAATAATTTGTGACTGCGAAGCAATCATTAACAGCCGACCATTGACATACGTAGCAACAGCTGATGACTCTCTTAAACCACTTACTCCAATGATGTTTCTACATCCCTTAGATAATAGTGAGATGCCTGATTTAGATCTGATTGATGCAAAAAACATAAATATTCGTTTACAATATCTAAACAAATTACGTGCAGATTTTCGACAACGTTTTAGAAACGAATATATTGCTTTAATTTGTAGTAAAGATAGATGTAAACAAAATTTGCCGAAATTAAACGATATTGTTCTTATTGAAACTGACACTAGTCGGCTATATTGGCCATTAGGTATTATAAAGGAGTTAATTATAGGTGCTGATGGTAATTGTAGAGTTGCAAAAGTACAAACAGCTACCGGTGAATTGGTTAGAGCTGTACAAAGTCTTTACCCACTGGAATTAACAACAGTTACAAACGAATGGCACAGGGCCAGTCCATCTACTAATAGAAATAAGACAGAGACTAACCCTAACATTAAGGATTATAGTTCCCAGGCGACTTTGAATTCGGACATAATATCATCTGATTTACCTCGAACATCTTCTATTAGTACTAGACATGGTAGAGTAATTAATGTTCCAAGAAGATTCTTAGATTAAGTTGACGAAATGCATTTAGTCAATTAGTTAGGAATGTTTATTTAAAATAATGCTCTCTAATTAACATTAAAAATTGAAGTGGTTGAATTCATCTATATTTGTAATGAATGTGTGAATACACTTAAAATTAACTTAATTCGATTACATGTTATGTTTAAGTATTTTGAATTATATTATATCGACTCTACTATCATATTTTTCTGTGTGGGGAGGATGTTGTAGATTCAAGTAGGTTATTAGTCAGAGAAAAATACTGGCAGCTATTGCCTATGGTTATACAATATATATATATATATTACTTTTTATTCTGACTTTGATCCATGATGTTTAAAATATGAAAAAGTAACGATAGGATGTTTTAATGGACATGAAGAAAAAATATTATAATTAATAACTGTTTTAACTTGTTGTCTTGGTTATATTGATTAAAGTAATTAACAAAGAAAAGTCTTTAATTGCAACTATCACAAGCAGTAAACATAGGCTCCGTACAATTTTTATTTTAAAAATATTATAAACAATCTTTCTGAACTTTTCTATAACTTAAGTATAGATTCTAACATAATTTAGTGTGTCGAGTGTTATGGCTGTACTTTCTAAAGTGAAACGCTAACAAACAGTGCTAGCAAACTTAGTGACATTGCTATCAACAATTTATTTTGGTTTTAAAGTGAAAAAATATTAATTTAGTACTAAAGGGACGGTTATGGTAGTTTAAATTGTCAAAACTTATGTACATATGATTAGATAAGCGACATCTATGTTAATTGATAATTGATTACCAAAGTAGAGTAACCATTTTGTATTATTACGCCATCTATTAGTTACTGCCAATATAAGCAACTTTACGTTAATAGATCAACTTGATTAAGTCTACGATTATCCTTAAGAGGGCGCGCGTATTCATATGATATTAATATTTTTAATATTGAAATAAGTCCCTGATTTTTTCAATGAGAAGACTAAAATAAAATATAATTTTATAATATTAGAATAAAATATCATTAATTCTTCTTAATTCAAAATGTTACTAGTATGTTTTAAATGTAGTAACATAATATTGGTCATAACTGGTCTGATACAGGCATTGAAGTCTCTATATAGGGACTCTAGTGCTTGTGTCAGGATCAACGGGGCCTTCTCGGACTGGTTTGGCATCCATAAAGGTGTCAGACAGGGCTGTGTTGCTTCCCCGTGGTTATTCAACCTATTTATGGACAGTTGTTTGGAAAATTTGAAAGTAGAATAATGCGGGTTAAGAATGGGTGAGTTAACCGTCAAATGCATTTTGTACGCCGATGATCAAGTCATAATTGCATCGTCGGCAGCCGAGTTGCAAATGATGGTTACATTAATGAACAGGACATTAAAATAAAAGGGAATGAAAGTGAACGCAAGTAAGACGAAAGTTATGGTTTTTGAAAGAGAATAAAGTAAAACGATATGTGAAATAAGAATAGAAGGGGAGTTGGCAGAGCAAGTAGATGAGTTTGTATATTTGGGATGTGTGTTTAGCAGGGATGGTAGATATGATAAGGATATATAACGACGAGTGAATGCAGGAAATAGAGTGAATGGGGCTCTACACTCTATTATGAAAAGTCAGAATGTGTCCAAAAAGGCACGTATGGCAATTCACAATGCTGTGTTAGTACCTACTTTAATGTATGGTAGTGAAAGTTGGGTGTGGCAGAAGAAGCATGAGAGTAGAATAAATGCTGTAGAAATGCGGTCATTAAGGAGTATGTTAGGGATGAAGCTGAATGACAGATTGAGAAATTGTTTAATAAGAGAAGAGTGTGGTTTGCAAGATGATGTTGTGACCAGATTTAAGAAAGGAATGCTTCGGTGGTTTGGCCATGTAGAAAGAATGAATGACGAAAGAGTGACAAAGCAAATTTATGTTGCAGAGGTGAACGGCATAGTCGGGAAGGGTCGCCCTAGGCGAAAGTTTATTGACCAAATTGGCGATATATTAAAAATGGGCCATATGGATGTGGAAGAAGCAAGAGAGGTGTGTCAGGATCGTGCCAAATGGAAGTCCATAATCTCTGCCTACCCCTCTGGGTGACAGGCGTGAGTGTTTATGTTATGTTAACATAATATTAAATAAGGATAGCTTAACTTGTTCTTTATGGAAAGAAAATTTTACTTAACTTGCACGATAATTTCTGAAAAAAGGTTTAGTTGGATGTCAATAGACACCAAAAATGCTTGGAAGTGCACAACTTGTATACAGTGAAAGAATAAGACAAAAAATAGAAATACGTCACGAAATAGCAATTGAAAATATAACATTGCGAAAAAACTCAATCCATCTATAAGCGGTAGATATGTTTAATATTGAAATAAGTCCCTGTCCTGATTTTTCGCAATCAATTTCCCAAATTAACGACTTAGGTGAAACGTTGATTTTTGAAGACACCGCTTTAAATCGTAGCTGCCCCGAAAATAACTATTAAACTATGGATGATTTCGAGGAAATGAAATTAAAACTGCAAAATTTGGAAACTAAGCTCGAAAGTGATGACCTGGAAGTGGAAAGGTTGTTATCAGAAAATCATTCATTAAGAGAAGAAATATCAAAAAGAGATGCCAAAATAAACCAATTATCTCGTATCTGTCGTTCAACAATAAAAAAGAATGTCGTAAGTCCCTCCCAGAACAACACTTGAGAAAATAATACAAAAAAGTATGCGACTAATATATTATTGAGTACTCCCAAAGTAAGTGCCCCATCTACGATAACAAATATACCATTGTGTCACAATCCAAGTGAAGTACAAGTAAGCAAGCGGCAAAAGAATATTAGCAATATGAATAAGTTGCCAATATGCGACATAACAAGCCAACAAGAGAACAAATCAAATGCTTAGTACTGACAAGTTTACTAAAACAAAATCCCTGTGTCCCCTAAGAATTAAGACAGAATACCTCGGTGCCAGTAATAAGGGTCTCCACTAACCATACAAAACGCAACTGCATTGAGCTGCTATTTTACGTTGCTATACTGTGAGAGAGTGGTCCTTTTGCCATTTGAGCCAACCTATTCGTGTTACAACCATAATATAGCTGCAGGGTCGTTCCGCCACGAAAAAATCAGACCGCTCGATTTAAGTTGGCTTTCATAGCCCATGGATACCTACTTACTTATTACCAAGTTTAAAGATCGACCGAGCTCGTCACTCTTAGGGACTAAGATACCTCAAAGCCTGGAATACTGACTCTAACTTTCACTACGGAACACAATGGTTTTTCTGTTATATTAGTAATATTTTGTATTAACAAGATTATAAATGAATAAACCAAACTACAGTTATTCTTAAAAATAGAAAAAAATAAAAAATAGATACTGATTAATGTGCAAAAAAATAAAGAACAAACCACTAATACATTGTTTTGTGTATTAATATTATACTCCAGAACATGATAAACTTTTATTTAAAACTAACTTCTCTATTAAAAGACTGTGTAACAAAAAAACTTCACCTTAGTCCCAACTAGCGACATCTGGTGAGCGAATTATTAGCCCTTATTGGTCAGAAATAAATGAGGTTGGTAGCATTTAGAGAAATATTATCGCAATTATTAGTTTCCCTGGCACTTTATTAACGATGGAGATATATTATATAACTGTAACTTTATAAGCGCTTTAAATTTTTTTAGCAAAAGAAATGTCGACGGCTCCGTGGCGCAGTGGCTTAGCAATAAGTTGTTGCGCTGGGGGCCGCGGGTTCGAATCCCGCACGGAACAAGTATTTGTATGGCCTACAAATAATTGTTCCGGGTCTGGATGTTTGTCGTCGTGCAATTTATGTGTGTAAACTGCCTCCACGACATAGGAGAAAATCCTAGTGTGGGGGTGACGTTTTTGAGAAATAAAAAAGAAAAAAATATATTTATGTCGAAAAATAATAAAGCTATAAAATCACACGTAATAAATTAAGAGTTAAATAAAGTTAGTAGAATAAACGCACCTAACACAATATTTCTCCGTTTATCCTGAGAAAGAAAATTTATTGAGTTGTTATAACGATATCATCTTAGCCCTCAGCTTCCCGCACCGAAATTACGTCGTATGATTAAATGTTGGGATTTGGAAGACGAATGTTTGGTGCTCAAGATAATTTGCGGTAAAGAATACTGACAGCGTTTTGAATAAGAGGGAATACTTACTTCATTATAACTCGTGGGCCTCAATTTATTTTTATAATTTCGAGAGAAAAATCACTAGCAAACATATATTAAATCATATTCATATTTATGTATGTACTGCATTACAAAGACACGCTGGAGTACGAATGGGTCCGGACGATCTAGGAAATAACACACTATTATCAAAGTTCACAGTTGAACATAGGTCTCCCCCATAAATTGCCTGAAAGTGACCGTAGTTGCCTCGCTTGGTAACCGCATTTCTTTAATTGTTATCAGGAGAAGCTGCTGCCCATCCCTTGTTTCAGTTTCACTCTGTAGCCTCTTACGACATCCAGAGGTCGTTATGGGATAGTGGATATTACACCGCCACTACACGAATGGACTTGTAAGGGTGGAAGGAACACACTCGTATAGAATATTAGCGTGAAAGAATTAGTAAAATACAGAGATGCGTATGGTGAATAACGAGAATCAGAAACCCTTTTAACTAGTAAATTACATCATACTTCTCACTGGTACCGTCTTCACAAATATAAGTAATCAAATAGACTGAGATGCACATGTTTGTAATCCTTTTCATTCAGATGGCGCTAGTTGCCATGGTTAAAATCAGCTCCGTGTATTTCTGTTTTTAAAAATTATAAAACAGCTCAGATAAACTAAAATATTAATTAGTGCAAAGTAGAAACCCATATAATTATGTGCAAGTGTTATAACGTCTTCTCATTCACGAAAAGTGTAGGAAATAACGATATTAAATATAGTTTGTTGACACTATAAATAACAGTAGTTGTTGTGTTAATTCAAGTTAATAATTAATAAATTTCAGTGTTAATAACTTTTAAACCTAAGTGCAACAATATATTACTATATACATTAAGTGTATTTTGAAAAACGTTTCATCGTGTGATATTGACGGTTGTAGTAAAATTTGTCACTTTTGATTTTGAATCAATGTCGTTGATCTCATCTACAAAATTATAAATAACGCCGTCTATCTGATTATGCTTATATTGAGGACAAATTATTGTCGTCTGACAGCGGTACTACTAGTTTCACTTCTCGATACTTACATCGATTGAGTTCCCGTGCCACCAAAAGGTTTTTGTGCTTGCAGTGTACAATAATAGCATTACAAACTACTGCTTCTTAAAAATGAATTGCGCTGGTTGTAATACAATCTGCAAGCCGGGGGCGCGGTTGCTGAATTGTCATGCCTGCGAAGAAATCTACCACATTGAATGCCTAAATATTAAGCAGCAACAATATTCCTCACTGACAGAAGAATTTAAGGCAACCTGGAAATGTCCCTCGTGCAATGATATTACCCGTCGTGGACGATCCAACTTGCTTCCGCCTGTGCGATCCACGCAAATACCTTTGGACGATAACATGAATATGTCATATGAAACCGAGGGCCAAGCACCCATCTCATCGAACAATCCCTGTACTCTGACTAGACCAGCTGCTTCAGTCCTTGACTGTGTTGCCCTGGAGACGGGTGTTACTTTCCATACATTCACAAAGGAACTTCATAAGACCATTGAGGAATGGCGAAGCGACATGAACAATACACTAACTGTATTCAAAGAGAATATCAAGAGTTCACTACATGAGATGGAGGCGAGTATCACTAAACTTAATGATGATTTAAAATCTGTTTTAAATGGATTCAGGGACAAGATATGCACCCTTCGAGCTGAACACGAGCGTCTAAAGCATCAAAATCTTGATCACATGATGTTTCAGAATTAAAAAAAATACATGCAGTTTCTTTCTGGGGAACAAGATGATCTCAAAAAAAAAGTGGATGACACAATACGTAAATCTACCGAACAATCTAGCCTAACTAGCACCTTGGAAACTAAAATCGAGTACCTCGAGCAACAAGCCAGACAATGCAACGTCGAAATCTGTAACATTCCTGAAACTCGCAGTGAAAACTCGTTGAACATAATGGGATCAATTAGTATGGCTATTAACTTTCCGATTTCTCAGAGAGATATCCTATTAATACATAGAGTTCCCCATGCTCACCATCAAACAAAAAGGCCGAAAAATGTTATTGTAAAACTATCATCACGCATCCTTCGGGACAACGTACTTGCGGCTTTCCGTAAGGTGAATACTCTCAAGACCGACTAGCTAGGTCTCTCCGGATTGTCAATAACCATATATATGAACGAGCATCTTACACTGAAGAAAAAATAATTATTTCGTAAGACCAGAGATCTCGCCACTATGCACCAATACAAGTACGTGTGGGTTCGGAATGCCACTATTCTGGTGCGCGAACGAGATGGTGAAACTGCATTTGCTTTTGAGAGACATTGCACGTACAATTACTGTTAATATGTACATGTTTATTCTTAGTTATTCGTAATAGTTAGCAAGCAACTTTCCTTATACTACCAAAATTGCAGAGGTTTCCGTACAAAATTACACACACTTTATATGAACATTTTAAATAGTAACTATGATATCATCGTACTTACCGAGATTTGGTTGATATCGGAAATTAGCAACAATGAGTTTATCGATCAACGCTATATTGTGTACAGGTGCAACCGTGATCGTATCAGTACGAATAAACTAGATGGGGGTGGTGTCCTGATTGCGGCTTTGCGTACACTCAAATCATCTGAGTAAAACGTGTCTTTGACTCGTGTAAATTTTTCATTGCATAACCTTATCGAACATGTCATCATCGAAGTATTCCTAGTAAGCAAACCTCAAAGCGCCATGTCTTCAGTGCTGCTTACATACCCCCAAAAACATACGAACTTCATTTTGAAACTTTACAAGAGGTACTGAGTGATCCTGATGTCGAATGTTTCTATATTTTGGGCGACTATAATCTCCCAGATGTAACGTGGACACGAGGAACCACAGACGCTTTACATGGCAGTGGGGTGGGCTCATCCGTTACCAATAACCTATAATATAATTTAATCTCATTTATAGATGCTGCGCAATACAACCACGTACTAAAAACAAAATACTTGATTTATGCATATCAAACCGCTCGTGTAAGGCATTGGCCGCGTTGAGTTCCCTACTTCCTATTGACACATATCATCCACCCTTTATCTGTGAAATAGTTCTCTATGTTGATATTGCTCCAATGAAATGGCGGACGCTTCAGAGGTATAATTTTTATAAGTCCGACTACACGCACATAAACCGCAAAATACAGTCCACTAATTGGGATGAAATACTTACTCCCATGGGATCTGAAGAAGCACTTAGCGTATTTTATGGAATAATTGACGAAATTATCAAGCAACACACGCCGTTGGTTGGCTCCAGAACTTCTGCTTTTCCGATCTGGTTTTCGAAATCTTTAATTAGCACATTTAGAAGAAAAACGTTAAGCGTGGGTGAAATGGAAGAAATATAACAACATATCAGACTATGAGATATTTTCCCAGTATAGAACGTTATTTAAGGATATGTTTAATAAATGTTTTTCTAGATATATTGGATCTGTCGAGGATAGCATACGCAAAAATATTAAGGATTTCTGGGTACATTAGTACATTTCTAATCGTCGTGACAAACCTGGAATACCGGCTAGTGTTGAATATAATGATGATGTTGCAAGTGATTCACAGACAATATGCAACATGTTTCCCGAATTCTTTTCTTCCGTTTATGAAGCGCCCTCACCTACACTATCACAGTGGAGGCCACCTGCCGATTCAGCATCTCATGATACCACTATTACTGACCTTCATTTTGAAGTAGAAAAGGTATTAAGAGAGCTGAAATCTCTGGATCCATCTAAGGGACCAGGACCTGATGGCCTATCTGCTTATTTTCTAAGAAACACCGCCTATGTTATATGTAAACCCCTAACCATCATCTATAATAAATGCATTACTGAAGGTGTTATGCCAACAGTATGGAAACATGCTTACATCACACCTGTACACAAGAGCGGATCTAAACGTAGTGTAGATTAATATCGCCCGATATCAATTTTATCCGCCTTGTCGAAGCTCTTAGAGAGACTTGTGCATAACGAAATATATCCCATACTGCACAATATTATTACACAGCAACAGCATGGTTTCGTTAAACGTCGATCAACAGCCACCAATCTATTATTATTTTCCAGCTTCTTATTCAAAAATGTTGATAATCGCGTACAGGTTGATGCAGTATATACAAACTTTCGAAAGGCTTACGATAAGGTGGACCACGAAATGTTACTAAATCGAATAGCTTACAATGACATTCGGGGTAATCTTTTACGATGGTTTGTTTCTTATATCACTAACGGTTGTCAAAGGGTTGTAATCAATGGATACCACTCTAACGTTTCGATTATTACCTCCGGTGTACCTCAAGGATCTATTCTCAGTCCTCTGTTATTTGTAATGTTTATCAATGACATAACTACCTATTTTCTTAATTCTAAATTTCTATTATATGCAGATGATCTTAAAGTTTATAAATCTATCCATACTACACAAGACTGCATTCTTCTCCAAGAGGACCTAGATAGACTGACAGACTATTGTTACTAAAGTAAACTTCAGTTAAGTATTCCGAAGTGTAAATATTTCAGTATTACTAAAAACAAGAATATTATAAAATTTTCGTACTCACTGTGTAACATTCCTTTGGCTAAAGTGGATTCTATGCGAGACATTGGTATAATGTTTGATTTAAAACTGTGCTTAGTACAGTACTTACATATTGAACAAATTGTAAACAAAGCATACAAATTATATGGATTTATTATGAGATCAACTCGCGACTTCAAACGGACGTCTTCATATCTTTGTTTATATAAAACCCTAGTGCGCTCTCAACTTGAGTATGCTGTGCCTATTTGGAATCCTTACTATAATAAATATATACACAAAATTGAAAATGTTCAACGACGGTTTCTACGTGCAATGCATTATAGATGTCATAAATCTTATCTACCATATGACCAGTTACTCAGTAGATACAAACTTCTAACCCTCGAATCTAGACGTAAGCAACACTGTTCCATATAGTAAGATGCAAGTTTGACTGTATTGAGTTAAATAATGTGTTATGTTATGCGGTCCCCATAACTGTCCATAGACGAAAGGTGCGTGCGGGTAAACTCTTTGTCGTAAGTGCCTGTCGATCCAATACCGGTATAATCGGTGAACCGATTCGACGTATGGTTGCCACATATAATGAGACCTTCGAGCATATAGATATTTTCACATGCTTAACGGAAAGGTTTCGTGGTTTTTTATACAAGACACTTTTCAAATAATAATTTGTAACCTCAGTCACATTATAATATCATTGCTGACCATACTTTGACACTTATATAATACATTCTGTAGAGCTGCAGGTCTCCTAGCGTCTTAATCTTCTATCTCAAGAGGTAATCTGTGAACAGCACAATGGGCTGCATTATTGCGTATATTAATTTTACTGTACTATCTGTATGTAATATATATAATGTAGCTGTTAGCTATTCCACTTTGAATAAATAAAAATAAAATAAATTAAATCCTTCCTTCTATAAAAACTGTTTTTTAAAGTCCATTGCTGAACGTAGACATCCCTCATAGATTGCCCCTTAGGGGCATATTTTCCATAGGTGCCGCGCTTGGCAAGCGGTTTGAAAACCGCAGTTTTTTATTTTTAGTAATTAACATAGACATGACATTGCTGACTAACTCCTGATTTGATTCCCTCTGGCGCCTCTTACGACACCCAAGGGATGATATGGGGTAGTGTAGTCTTGCACCGCCGCTACACGGTATGTTGTTTGTGTAGACAATGGCAGCTTAATGGTATAGAAGTATAAGTAGTAAAATAATCTACTACCCTATGTAATCCAGTGTGTGTCGTAAGAAGCGAGAGAGAGAGACAATGTGCAGCAGCAACTTCCTGAATATGGAGGACTTATTCGATAGGCGGTAATGAATGTACGTATAGAGAATTTACGTAAATATTACACAGATGGTCAAACGAACCGCAAAAAAGAGTATATATTATTTGATTTTTTTTTAAATTTCAACCTAACTAAAATACTTCTTTCTTCTATAACAGCCGTTTTTATTACTTTTTTTTCATTCATTACAGCCCAGGCCTACGTTCAGCAGCCGACGTTTGATGGTCCCTCATAGGTTGCCTCATAGAGAGATATTTCCTAAAGTTGTCACGTTTGACGACTCTTAATACACCATTACACGTGATAGAGCCACGCTGCAGCTATATTATGATTGCAGCATGAATGGTTCGGCTCGAACAGGGTAGGGCCAAGCACTCACAGAGTATCAGTGTAAAATAGCAACTTAATCCTGTTGTGTTTCGTACGGTGAATGCAGAGAACCTGAGACCCTTTTTACTGGAAACGAGGCATTACATCTTAGAACTCAGGGGTCATCTTTTCTGCATTCAATCTGCAATTTGATTCTTAATCGAGGATAAATGTAGACGTCTATGGGCACAGCATACACTTACTATCAGGTGGATTGTGTGCACGTTTGTCACCCTTGTTCTATATCTAAAACCCAGGGGCGATATGGGGAAGTGAAATTTATTCGTTTGTATTTCCGGTGTAAATCAACTTCTGGATCTAATTCTTTTAGAGATTGGAACTAATGGACAAGCTGAACAAGAAAAATTTGCTTAATACGCTGGGCAGGTGGACTAAGTCATTATACTAAATGCTAAATCATTATTTCACGTGTAATGGCAGGTTAGTTCATAAATACGATTTAGCAAACATATTAAAGGGATAGTTTATGTGTATATAATATATAATAAAACATAATATACATATGTATTGTGTGGGGGTGTGTATAGGTTCATTTACGTTTGTGTATTTTTCAAGTTATATTTAATATACATTAAATATAACTTGAAAAATACACACAAAAACATATGTGTGTATATCTATATGAATAAATAAAATTGAAGTGTCTGTTGTAATGTCAAAATAACAGCTTTTTGCTAATTGCATATAAAAGTATATACAGTACCTATAATAAAAACACAATTTTTAAAATTTTTGTCTGTATGTCTGTCTGTTTGTTCCGGCTAATCTCCGAAGCGGCTGGACCGATTTTGACAGGATTTTGACTGGTAGATAGCTGATGTTATAAGGAGTAACTTAGGTTACGTATATTTTAAAAAAATAATTAGGGTTCCGCGCAACAAAATTAAAACCCTAAATTACACACAGGCGAAGTCGCGAGAAACAGCTAGGATATATATATATATGTGTGTTTGTGTATGTTTAATTTTAATATAATATACAATAATTTTATGTATATACTTGGAAATGTTTACTTTGAGTGAATGGTAGATTCATTATTTACGTTTATTTTAGCACCGATATCGTCGCGGGCGCCATACGGAATCAACATTTATCAGGGCTCCGCTGAAAATCAGTGCTGCTGCAGTACCTGTGGTAGCATATGCTGAGACGGAATCCTTTTTGACATCACATCACTCACTCTTGCTGAGATTTATTTTTATTTTTATTTATGTTTTTCACCTACCTTGTATCTTTTTGTCTTATTATTTCTAAATGAATATTTCGTGTGTGTATTGATGCTAATAAAACATATGTCTATGTCTATGTCTAAGCTCAAAGCAAATCTAGCATTGGTAATGCTGGCTCTATTTTCGAAATATAAAATTCGTGACTAATATGTCAACTGACGGTAAGTGGTCATGTAAACGAAGATGGTAAAACGCACTAACAAAACCTAACAAAAGTCTATTTAATCTTGCTTTAAAGACATAGCTTAACAAGGGCCTATTCAGTCTTACTTAAAAAACACCGACATTTTAATCAAATATAAAGACAGAGGCTGACAATTATTCCATTCTTTTGCTGTACTATCTGTCTGTCATTACGAAGAGCGAAGTAAACCGTTTGGTTCGAATGCATACTATGTCGACATCAAAAAAAGTGAAAATCGGTCAAGTGTCTGATAATCCGATGATGAAAACGAGGGGAGGAATTAAGTCATGCAATAACTGTACACACTCTTGGAAATGTAATCTGTAAAAAACCAAAAGGCTGGCTACTTTACTATATTCGAGACTGGGATTGACTTCAGAAATACTATGTTTTAGAAATAATTATGATGTCTATAAAACGGACTAGAATTTTTTTAAAGTAAGTGTTATAAAAGGTTATACATTCAAACTGATGGTAAAAACATGCTGTTGTCCAAAAACACCACTAACTATCCTCGATTAAAAATTAGAAAGCATAATATGAAACACAGCTGAATTTTTGAAGTTCTTATTCACACTGCTATTCCGAGCGGGCGTGGTTCTTTCCCAGTCGGGCCAACCTATTTGTGCTGCAGCCGTAACACGCTACAGTGGCTAAAATACGCAAAATTCGGGGAATTAATGTCCTCCTTGCCTTGTACTGGCAAGATGTAATGTTTGTGACCCTCTACTAGTTAGTGTGATGACCTTATGAAAAATTCAAGCTGTCGATGGATGCCTTTAATAGGTAGTAAAACTCCTTTTCTTACTAAGTAATCTGGGTACGATGACCTGACCTAATTGAACCGCTTGAACTTGTACTAAATGAAATAAATCTGTCGACCTGACTCTATAATAGGGTATGGCCCTTACCTATTTCTGCAAACAAATAACAGTGCTTAGGTCTGAAGGAGGTTAGAATAAAGAGAGCAAATATAATTACAGGCTATGATTCATTCCACGTTAGTGGATCTAACACCAAATCCACAGAAATTATTGTTGATAGATGACGATGATTTAATGATGAAGGCCTATAAGATACATGTAGATGTTTTGGACAAGCTAAATTAAATAATCTTCAATTTTATGTTATTATTACAGGACGAGAGGCTGTCACTAAGCGCACTGTTGTAGAACATGTACGTAAACTCATACATACTGCTTTTATTTAATTATCTCTAGTAATGTGTGGATTAAAACAAAAAATTAAACACCTGATTTATTTATTATAAACAAGCTTTTATATCATAAAATTGTGTAATGACATTATGAGTTGATAGTAAAAGTTTTAAAGGAAAAGTTTATTTTATTCTTTTTATCACATTTAAAAAAATTAAATAAAAGCTTGTTTTTTTACTTTTAATTTATTTAATACAAATAAATTACTTCAAAAATCCAATTTGGTTTTACAAGGGGTCACTCGACGTCTGACACCGGTGTTGAGCTTATAAAATATATTTCTAATGCCTGCGAGAATTCACAAGTTTCCTTAGGTATTTTCTGTGACCTTTCCAAGGCTTTCGATTGTGTTCATCGTGAGACATTAATCAGGAAACTACAACATTACGGTGTAAAAAAATTGGCGCTTAGACTTATTACTTCATATTTAAGTAACAGAACTTAAAACGCCGTGATCAATGGTAAAGGTTACGCTGGATCGGTAGTATCAATGGGTATTCCTCAGGGCTCGATTCTTGGCCCATTCCTGTTCTTAATCTATATTAATGACTTACCTTATCTTATAGAGGATAATCACGATATAGTATTATTTGCTGACGATACCTTATTAATTTTCAAACTCAAAAGACAGTCAATTAATTATGAAGATGTAAATAATGCTAAATTTGTACATTGGTTTAACACCAAACATTTGCTCTTAAACGGCAATAAGACAAAATATATTCAATTTACAATACCTAATGCAAAACATTCGAATACCAATGTGCTCTTAAATGACCTCCCCATTTGAGTCTTGTGGATACCACTGTTTTTCATGGTATTACTATTGACGCGAAACTTCAATGGGGCCCCCATATATCTAAATTAGCAAGAAGACTTAGTTCTGCAGCATATGTTTTAAGAAAGATAAGAAGTCTCACAGATGTTGAGACAGCTGGATTAGTATATTTTAGGTATTTTTATAGCGTAATGTCTTATGGAATTTTGCTATGGGGTAATGCGACTGATATTGAAGCTATATTCTTTTTGCAAAAAAAAGCCGTACGGGTGATTTATAACCTAAATTGTAAAGAGTCCCTTAGAAAAAAATTTAAAGAAATAAACATATTAACTTTGGCATCGATATATATTTATGAAAATTTAATATATACACATAAATCATAAATAGCTTTAATAAGAATAAGGATGTTCATACCTTAAACACTAGGAAGAAACGTAAGCTTGTAATGCCAGTTACTAGACTCCACAGAATTAGTAATTCATTTATATGGCAACGTATACGCTTTTACAACAAAATCCTAGAACATGTTCAAAGTTTATCAATAAACAAGTTTAAAAGCTTTATTAAAGCAAAGCTGTACAAAAAGGGTTATTACAATAACAATGAATACATGAATAAATTAACCCCAGGGAATAAGGTGACCGCCACCATGATGGTTCTATGAAAATTCATTTAAAAATTGTATAAACAAAATTATTGTTAATTGAAATTATGTTTAAAAAAAGTCCAGCTGGGTTTCTTGCTGGTTCTTTACAGGTCCAGGACAGATATATTTTCAGAACCAGTGGTAAATAAAAAATGACTTTCAATAAGTATAATGTAATAATCAATATTGAAGAAAAAATAATTCTATTCTATTCTATTTTGATCAACCTAAACATATAAATTAAAATAAAATTAAACATATAATTCTCGGCCATGAAGATCACATCATATTGAGATAGAGAGAAATGATTATGAACCATAATCGATAGGTCGGCTTTCAAAGCTAGAAGATCTAGTGTTAGAAAGTAGTTTTCAGATGCATCAGGTTCAAAGTTTTGTTGAACTTGTTCCGTTCCTTTGCAAAACAAATCACAAAGTTTAACTTACATGTTATACCTTTGTTAACTGACAAAATAATCGATTTTAGCAAAACAATGTCTGTATGTCTATAACTTGCGTGGAAATAAAATCAATTTTAATGCTCAATCAATGCCTGTCCAAATCAAATGCAATGTTGGGAACTTACTGTTCTTCTCTGTACATTTTTATGTGCCAAGCACAAAGTAACTCTATGTAAACAAATGTTTTATTTGTTTACATAGACTTCCTAAAATGACTAAGACACATCTTTGGCTGCAATAATGGTCATACTATACGCTTATATTGTTACAAAATTTTCATAGAAATACATTTTCACATATTTATAATTAGTAGTAGTAACAGACCGGACATCAGCAACAAAATAGTCACCTCTTTCTTATGTCCTATAGGATATATATCGGATTTGTGTCATTTAGTCTTAGTGAAATCGTCAATAGCTCAATACGCATTCCTTTCCTAAATTAAAAAAAAAATTAAAGAAAATATGCCCGATGGTGCATTAAGTTATTGTAAGTCATGACATGTAGCAAAAAATGAATATAATTTCGGTTTATTTTCGCAAGTATAATGTATATTTACCCCATAAATTTTAAATTTTATTATTTCTGATAGTTTGTTCTAGAACATTTATCATCATTTTAATAAGCGCCCTCTGTTATCTAGTAACACACCAAATGAGTTATTGATTGACAAAGGTTATCAATAGGTGTTATCGATAAAAAATACTATACAGGATGCATATTTAATCATCAACAATATTTAAAGAGGTGAAACAGTAAACGATATTGTATCCATACCAATAAAGAAATCGGGTGTACACGACAGTTGTTTATAACGTGAAACGTCTATGTCAGCCAATACAATCAGTACGAACGGTCAACAAGATAGCCTTCTTTTTAAAATTTTAATATAATTCTACAACACTAGGAGAATCGTAGATGTGTTGCCGTCATTTTAAAAAGGAGTAAGCTCGTTTTCTGAAGGTCCCTAAGTCCTATCGGTCCATAAAATCGCCGATGGTAATCGATTCCTAAGAAAACTCCTATTAAATCGCACGGTAGTGGACCGCCAAGCATCCAAATGATGTGGATGCTAACGTAAGTTTTGTCGCGATGTGTATTTGTGAAATTTGGTGGCTGGAATTAATCAGAACAATTCCTCAGAGCACTCCTCGTGGTAAATACGATAGAAAATGCAAAGGGATGCAACATCTCTACGCAGCGCCAGTGAATCGAGCCAATCAAAGAAAACTCGGTCGTCGACGTCAAGCCTCTCTGTTCTCTATGCGGTCAAGTGGAATGAGCTTGCCCTGGGGAGCCCCGGCTCAGAGATGAGAACAATATTCCATGTGAGCAAGCATGAAATACTGTCCCGCTATACTGATTACGCCATGCTTTTTAGAAGCCAATTTAGCTTGCTCTTCCAAGTGACCATGCTGCTATAGGTCATTCGATATGTCGACGCCGAAGATTCCGCTTTTAGCTGAGGCAACAAAGGAAGTGCTCTGAAATTGAGGAGATACAACAAAGGTGTTCTTTTTAGCGGTAAACGGATCCGAAGCAGATGGTAGCACCCAGCCATCTTCTCCATTGAAATTAAGATGTTTTTTGATTTCAATAGCCTCGCGAATTATCCTTGGAAGGAATCAGTGTTCTTTAGCGAGGATTTGTGGTCTATTAAATCTAATGTAGTGACAGGGGTGATCCAGTACGTGTCCACACACTGCAGACTTCCCGGAGCATCGATTCCTCACTTCAGCTATGTGTTCTTTCACACGGGTTTTTATGAATCTTTTAGTATGTCCTATATAAGAGAGACAACATTCATCATTAAGCTTGTACACTCCTGCATCTTGCAGAGGGACATTACACTTGACTGATGGTAAAAACTGACTAATCTTCTACGACGGCTTGAAATATTTTTTAATGGAAGCACGTTTCAAGATGTTGCCAATCTTATCAGTGTCACCTCTGATATATGGCATTACAGCAGGCACTCGCTCGATTGTGGCTGGCTTCACTCGTTCACTGTGACGAAGGCGCGGGACCCGAAGCTTATTATCGTGCAAAATTTGCTTGACGTGTTGGAGCTCAGCGGCCAGGTGTTTACTGTCATGGATACCTCATGCTCTTTGAAACAAAGATTTACCCACGGTAGCTAACTGTGAAGGATGGTGATGAGAATTACTGTTAAAATATCTATCTGTATGGGTTTTTTAAACACAGTATGGCTTAAGATGTTATCAGGATTTCGAATCACTAACACATCTAGAAAAGCTAAAGAATTGTTTGCCTCTAACTCCATTATGAACTGAATTTTAAAATTTATGGAGTTACGATGGTCTAAAATGCAGTTACTTTATCTAAAGGTAAAATTGTGAAAGTGTCGTCTACGTACCGCTTGTAGGGTCTTGTATTTACGTGAGAAATAAGCAGGGATTTTTCCTCAAAGTCTTCAATGAATATATCGGCGACAATGGGAGATACAGGTGAGCCCATCGACACACCATCTACTTGCTTGTAGAACTCTTCTTTCCACAATAGGTAGCCAGATGTAAGGCAGTGTTTGAGTCATACTGCATATTCTGTAGGCATGTTGTAGTCTTCAACAGGTAAGCATGTGAACAGAGACTGCACATCAAACTGACCATAGTTTCATTGTATGCCAGATGTAGGTCTTTAATCTCGCTGACAAAATGGTAAGAATCCTTTGTATGTGCTCTTGTACGTCCCCTGAGCGGTGCGAGTATTTTTGTTAAGTGTTAAGCCAATTTGTAAGTTGGTGAATCGATTTGGCTCACTATGGGACGTAGTGGAGATAACATCTCACAAACATTCTCATACAGAGTCATGAGATATTGAGTATAAATTAATTATATATTTTAAAATTTTTGCAAAATGAATGATCAAATCGAAACTACGATAAGTATAATGTGCAAACAAAAAGTAGAAAACCATCTAATCACTTTCTGCAGGCTTCCTGCAATAGAACAAGTAAAACATATGAAATTTGATATTGAAATTATTGTGGTAAGTCTTTAAACATTTTGAATTTATTTAACGTTATTCGTAGGGATTATTACTATATTGTCTCGAATTTTTCTGTTTCAGATAATTTATTTGGGTTGAGTTAAGTTCACCCTTAGAATTTTGCTAATTAAAATTTACGTTAATAGTCTGTGAAGAACAATTCTCTGACAATAACATATGTAACATATCATAGCGTCTGAGTGTATACTACTAGCGCCACAGTGGGCGTCCATGTGACTTTTTTCGCGGGAATTTCAAAACTTTCTATTCTGAAACTATTAAGCTTTTTGTTTATTTAAGGCAAAGAACATTGCTCTGCGCCCATACATTGTTCGCCCTGGAACCAAGTGCATCGGAAAATTATGTGTTTTATTGTCGATCATTAGTAAGTTCCTATATGATCTTATTTTTATAGCGGACTAGCTGCATAGTAGATGTATTTCAAAAAAGTACCAGATTTTGAGGTTATAATCAAACCACGAATATTATGGTTTTTCATAGCTCCGAGTGATTTTTAACAAACTGAAAAACGAGGTCCTTAAACATTTAGCTATTTTTAGTACCTATCTAGATAATTATGTATGCAGTTTTTTTTTTGTTTTGTTTTTTTTTTTTTTAAAAACGTTACCCCCACACTAGGATTTTCTCCTGTGTCGTGGAGGCAGTGTACAAACATAAATTGCACAAGGACAAACATCCAGACCCGGAACAATTATTTGTAGGCCATACAAATACTTGTTCCGTGCGGTTTCGAACCCGCAGCCCCCAGCGCAACAACTGATTGCTAAGCCACTGTGCCACGGAGCCGTCAGTTTTGTTTTAAAGCCTAAGTGTATATAATTGTAAAGTATAAATGCATAGAATCTAGTTAACATTACTGCTTTCTTAGCATTGGTTTTGAAATGAGAGAAAATGTTTGTGTGTATTAATGTAAAAATAAAAATGTATGTATATAATGGCTGTTAGCATTAAGATGTTGTCATTAGCATATACCGTACGGCAAGACACCTAGGACCTAAATGTATAAGGACTTAGGCTGGTTTCAGTCAAGCTGCTAGACATGCTGTCGAACAGCGAGCGTAACAATCACGGTTTCAGTCAAGTTTCTACAGCGCGCGCTTGAACGGCGTGACTATTATTGACTACTATCTAGTGCATCTGCAAGCGTGTGCGTCTGGATGGCGCTGTTCAAACACGTGACAATGAAAACAGCCTTACTAACTTAGTACCTAATTGGTAGTATGAGTTGTTTTTAAACCTACATTAATATACGAGGGTGCGTTTTTAAGTTCGCTGAATGGGTGTAAGGAGTGGAAATAAAATCCAAATTTATTTTTCTTTTCCAATATATTCCCCTACTACGTTAATACATTTTTTCGGATCTTTCAATTAACATATGTATACCCTCAAAAGAAAAAGATTTGTCTTTTTCTAAAAAATACCCTAAAACTGCTTCCTTCACTTCTTCATCACTTAAAAACTTTTTTCCACGAAGTTCTTTTTTTAGGTTTGGAAATATATAATAATCACTGGGGGCTAGGTCAGGACTATAGGGTGGGTGTGGCAAAATTTCGAAGCCCACCTTCTGCAGGGCAGCCATCGCAACATGTCACTTGTGAACAGGCGCGTTGTCGTGCAGAAGAAGGATTTCTTTGGTCAATTTTCCCCTTCTTTACTCCTTTATGACTTCCATAAATTATACTAGGAATGAAGCGAAGTAACTTCCGGTTATGAAAACACCTTTATCTTTATAATTAATCAATAGGATTCCTTCAGAGTCCCAAAAGACTGTCGCCATGATTTTCCCAGCCGATTTTGCCACATTAAATTTCTTGGGTGGTGGTGTGCCTTTTTTGTGCCACAGCATAGAGTCCTATTTGGACTCAGGTTCAAAATAGTGAACACAAATATCGTCACTAGTAACAATTCAAGCCAACACTCCATCTTTGTCTTCCATACAGAGGTCCAAAAATGCACGAGAACACTCAACGCACTGTTACTTTTGAGGCGGCGTGAGCATTCTAGGCACCCATCTTGTGCTGACTTTAGTCATGCCAAGATGATTATGAAAAATGTTGAAAATGGTTGTATCTGATACACCAACCATTTTTTCGAGCTATTTTTCCTTAAGGCGGGCATCTTCTAATATTAATTTTTTGACTTTTTGAATAATTTCCGAAATGGTCACTTTGATCGGCCTTCTTGGCCGTGGGTCGTCTTCAAGTGACTCTCTGCCTTGTTTAAAAAGGATATGATAACTCAAACACTAATGATCTAATTACAATAAGACTCGGTATTTATACTAGAATAGAATAGAATGATTTTTATTCAATATGGATTATTACATAATACTTATTGAAAGTCATTTTTTTATTTACCACTGGTTCGGAAAAGACCTCTGTCCTGGGAAGAACCAGCAAGAAACCCAGCTGGACTTTTTTTTTGAACAAAATTTCACTTAACAATAATTTTGTTTATACAATTTTAAATGAATTTTCATAGAACCAGGATGGTGGCGATCACCTTATTCCCAGGGGTTATTTTCATTCATGTATTCCTTGATATTGTAATAACCCTTTTTGTACAGTTTTTCTTTAATAAAACTTTTAAACTTGTTTATTGACAAACTTTGAACATGTTCTGGGATTTTGTTGTAAAAGCGGTATACATTGCCCCATAAATGAATTACTAATTCTGTGGAGTCTAGTAACTGGCATTACAAGCTTATGTTTGTTCCTAGTGTTTAGGGTATTAACATCCTTATTCTTATTAAAGCTATTTATGTTTTTATGTACATACATTACATTTTCATAAATATATTGCGATACCAAAGTTAATATGTTTATTTATTTAAAATTTTCTCTGAGGTACTCTTTACAATTTAGATTAAAAATCGCCCGTACGGCTCTCTTTTGCAAAACAAATATAGCTTCAATATCAGTCGCATTACTCCATAGCAAAATTCCATAAGACATTACGCTATGAAATTAACTAAAATACACTAACATCTGTGAGACTTCTAATCTTTCTTACAGCATATGCGGCAGAACTAAGTCTGCATGCTAATTTAGATATATAGGGGCCCCATTGAAGTTTCGCGTCAATAGTAATACCGAGAAAAACAGTGGTATCCACAAGACTCAACTCCTCCCTATTTAAGAGCACATTGGTATTCGAATGTTTTACATTAGGTATTATAGGTATTGTAATACATTTTGTCTTATTGCCGTTTAAGAGCAAATTGTTGGCGTTCAACCAATGTACTAGTTTCGATAGAGCATTATTTACATCGTCATATTTAATTGACTGCCGTTTCAGTTTGAAAATTAAAGAGGTATCGTCAGCAAATAACACTATATCGTGATTGTCCCCAACAAGATAAGTCCCCTATAAGTCATTTATATAGATTAAGAACAGGAATGGGCCAAGAATCGAGCCCTGAGGAACGCCCATTGATACTACCGATCCGGAGGAACATTTACCATTGATGACAACTTTTTGAGTTCTGTTACTTAAATATGAAATAATAATGTCTGGTGATTACTAAAATTAAATATGGAGTTGTAATCTTTCAACCAATGTTCTGTAATACATAAAATATGTTTACTGTTACTATTTAAAAATAATTCAATTTCTAATTCTTTGCCTAACATACCTTGTACTACTAATAATAAGTTGTTCAATTAGCACGTAATTCATCGACGTCCCCACTTATTACCTACCTACCCATTTCGCGAACTTAAAAACGCACCCTCGTATTACGTTTGAATTAGATATAAAACACAGATTTAATGTTTTGTTTATTGTTCATCTTTTAAATTGGAAATTAGAATATTGTCTAAAATCTGTCCAGGGATGTCGATATTATTTTGATGTCTCGCAAAGCTCAAATACCAAATAATGGTAAATACGACCGATAGCAACCGATGATTATGCGTACCGTGCCTGCGTGACGATGCAATTACAGCAATATTGCATGATTGCTTTTCTGTTCATCTTTCAACAACGCAAGGCCGCAATATACACAAAATACACTTTCCGTTGCGTATGCGTAAGTCCGTTTATGAATGCTAGGTTATCGTTTGAGTGGTACACAGTTCCGAAAATCACAGCATGGTAAGTCGTTCTTGAAAGCAATCAGAGTACTCTGATTGCTTTCAATGCTTTAATGTTCAATAGTCCCGAAAGTCACCAAACACGATACAATTACAAAGAGCAAACGACGCCAACCAATGTAATTTTGACAGATTGAGAGATGAAAGTACAAAGTAGGCAAGTCGATTATAAATCGTTTAATCGATTGTTTATAGTAAAGTAATCGATTTTCCAGATCGATATAGATCTGAAAAATCCTTTTCCGATGTCCTGATATTGACTTTGAACACTCCATCGATTCAATGAATCGATCCAAAAGCCTCTCGAATCGGACTTATTCAAGAACTAATTATATTTCAAACGATTCAAGAAATACTTTTGTATAGTTGCAACATCTGCTCCTTTTGACAGACTTTTTTCTGTTCTGTTCTGGGTTCGATCCCGGGCAAATTATTTTTGGGTTTTTATAATTTAAAGTTCCCAGTAAGTCGCGTTGCACGGAGTCTGGATTTGTGCCCGGTGTTTGGCAATACGCGCACCCCCTACTACATTGGACGTTTAACATAACAGTATTACACACCTCTGCCTACTCCTTTTGGGAAATAATGCATGATGTTACATTTATTAATTTATTGATTTTTCTATACAATTACTTGTATTTACGGTAAATTATCGTCAATAATGTTCTGTGTCTATATAAGGCATGTTTGAAAATGTCAAATCAAAAATAGATCAACAACTCTTACTTTACAAACAAGTGTGGGAATTTTTTTAGACATGCTGATGAGATTTTCTGTGCTGAGGATACTTGCTTTATTGATGTTTAGCAATACCACAGAATAAGTAATAGTACTACGTACAGAAGTTGCACTCTTTTGATGTTGACTGCTTGCCGACGTTTTAATAGCCAACATAGTTATTATTAATCAGATAAATCGCACACGCATGCTAAATAAAACGTTATCGCTGCGCGCGAATGTCCGTTTTACATTGCATCTTTTCTCCTTACTACGTCACAACGGACTTTCCGTGGTTGGTAAGGGACTGTTAATAAAGAGTAAAAAAAAGACATTGTGAAATGGTTAATTACTTAGCTAAAGTACCTATGCTGACAATAATCGACCATATTATCTATTACGTGAGTTCTGTGATGCCAAACGCATGCAACTTGCAAGGCCATTTGTCGGGAACCGCGATGCTTGGTTCGTATAGGTAGATAGCGTAAACAACAAATAAACCCGAAATACGATTCCTAACAGAAATATGATCGTAATCTACTTAGTTGAAAATCTTGTAAACAAAATTTTAATTTCAGTATTTTGTGCTATTATAACTTAAAATATTTTATTTAAAAAGACGATTATATGTAAGTAGGTACTTGGGTAGTGAAGTAAATTTCAACTGACTTTTGTAGTAAAGTATTACTTCTGTAGTTAAATTATTACTTAATAATTTTTTCGCTATAAGTACCTATCTAACAAAAAAATGAAATAAATTTACATTATCTTTCGGTAACTCAAAAAATGATATATCTGAATACTTTTAATTGCTCATTAAGCATCCATCCCCGTAACAATTATATTAGGAACGACGTTTTGCCAGCTATAATTTATTAAACAGATAGGTAATATACATATATATTATTCTTAAATTACATTAAAACTTTTTCAACTATTATATCCTACAATTAAATATACTAAACACTAAACAAAAAATATTTTGACGAGTATTTCAACAAGTATTTACCAAAATTATTTACGTAAACAGCGTTAAAAAACTTAACATTCAATAGTATAGAGAGCGATAGCCGCGACTACGATCTACCCCTGGGTAAGCTCGCGATTGTAGATAATTATTTCACGCAGGTAGCAAGAGTGACAGAGGCCTGGCAATACAGCAAGCCTTCTCTTTTACACACGAGGCTTCATTGTCTGGTGGTTTTATACCGGGCTTCATTGTCTGGTGGTTTTCAAGACAAAGCCATTATAGATCCTCTCTTACAGTAATAGGAGATGGCTATAGGTTTCTTACATTAAAAACAATTTGTACTGTTAAACATATTAGATGCAAGAAGTTTTTGGTTAAGCCTGAGTTAGAAAATAAGGTAAACACTCAATAATAACAATTTTTATTGATTTAGGTAGTGTCTTTTAGTACTGCAGCTAATGAAACGTGAAAAATCGTGAAACGGCTTTTAAGTTCAGTGTTTTCCTAAAATTTTTAGATTTGAAGTGTATTTTTGTAATAGAAACGAATTTAACAACATAGAGGCGCTCTCTTATTGGATTTGGCGTTTCTCGATGTGTCTTTATCGCCGATCGATCAATCATATGCTATTATTCTAGCAGCTAATGGACCATGTGACGTCATCCAAGATGCCACCAAGGTGGCACCCAAAGTGACTGCTGTTTTTCGTGTCATGGAAGTCATGATAAATAGATTTATACAATAAAACAATCATGTATATTCCCAATTATTATAACGGAAAGCATTTCAAACTTAGTACAGTTCAACAACATTATCGATACTTTGTTTTTTGTATACTTTATCGAAACGGTAACATTCCTAAAACGACGTTATATTTATTAGCGCCACCTACTGGGGAATAGCTAAAATGTTGTCTTAATAGATGCTTAGCGTTGTTTTGCTATTTTTAGCTAGAGGGTACCACACGCGCACTAGCTCAAAATTTTTCCATATAAATATTACCAATGACCGCTTTATAGTATACCTATATATTTAAATCTCTTTGGAATTCTCCTAATATTTAATAACTTAATCTTTATCAATTAATAGGTGCTTTAATTGTGCAAATCTCAGGGTAATATGTATAATACTCTAAGAAGCAAATCAAAAAACATATTTAACATTTACACATAATTAACATTTTCAGTTTGTTCGGACATAATATTATGTATTTTTGTATCTAATTTTAAAATTGCAATTTGAAACATCTCGAAGGAAAAAAACAGCGATATCTTTTTCTTTTTGTGCCGTGTAGTGGCGGTCAAGAATATCCACTACCCCATATCCTCCCGTGGGTGTCGTAAAAGGCGACAAAGGGAAACAGCCAGGAGATGGGCAGCAGCATCTTCCTGATAATAGCCAAATGACAATAAAAAAACTGCGGTTGCCAACCCGCTCGCCAAGCGTGGCAACTATGGCAAATACCCCCCAATGATGAGAGCAACAAAAAAACGGCCCCCAGTCCCCGGCGGCCCCGCTATTCCTGGCTACGGTGGCGACCATGGTAACGGCGGGGCAGGGGGTGCTAAGAATCTCCGGTGGAGGTTCGGTTGCCACCTTAGACGACTCGACCTGGCAACGTACAACGCACGCACCCTGAGGACTGACGAGAAGATCGTGGAGCTGGAAGAAGAGATAGACAAGTTGCGCTGGCATATTATAGGATTATCTGAAGTCCGAAGAGAGGGGGAGGACACGGTAATCCTCGAATCCGGCAACTTGCTCTATCACCGGGAGGGCGACCATCTGTCCCAAGGAGGTGTCGGATTTATCGTCCACAAGTCTCTCGTTAACAACGTTGTAAAAATCGGGAGTGTGTCGACGAGGGTTGCGTACCTTATACTCAGAATCACCAAACGGTATTCGCTGAAGGTCATACAGGTTTACGCACCAACCTCGGCACACCCCGATGAGGAGGTGGAGGAAATGTATGAGGATATCTCTAGAGCCATGCATTCCTCCAAAACCCAATATACGGTGTTAATGGGAGACTTCAATGCAAAACTAGGCACAAGAGAGAACGGTGAGCTGAAAGTAGGGAAATTTGGAATAGGGCAACGGAACCCAAGGGGCCAGCAGCTGGCCGACTTCATGGAGAAAGAGGGACTCTTTATGATGAACTCTTTCTTCCAGAAGCGGTCCCACAGGAAGTGGACCTGGTCGAGCCCCGACGGTTCCACAAAAAATGAGATTGACTTCATTATGACGACCAGACGACAACTGTTCAGTGATGTCTCCGTGATTGCGAGGGTGAAAACTGGTAGCGATCACCGAATGGTTAGAGGCACACTGAACCTAAAAGTTAAGTTGGAGAGGTCTCGTCTAATGAAGTCAACGCTCCGTCCCCCTCGTGCTCTGTTTCAAAGTCCCGAAACCTTTCAGCTCGAGTTACAAAACCGTTTTCAGTGCCTAGAAGACTGCAATGAAGTGGACGATATGAATGACAAGCTCGTGGAAACTGTCCATGCGGTTGGAGCTAAGTTCTGCAAGACCCGCCGCAGAAGAACACAAAAACTCTCCGATCACACTCTTAATCTCATGGCTGTTAGACGGGAGATGAAGCTACATTCTTCAACAGACTTGACAGCATACAGGCATCTGAACAGACAGATCTCCAAATGCATGCGGCGGGACTTACGCAACTTCAATACAGCTCGTATTGAAGAAGCGATCGAGCGGAACCAAGGCTCCAAAGTCTTTGCCAGAGATCTGTCTGCCAGAAAGAGCCAACTGTCAAAGCTGAAGACAGAGTGTGGCAGCATCGTTTCCGGGACACCTGAGATTTTGAGTGAGATTGAGAGGTTCTATGGGCAGCTGTACACATCATCGTTGGAGCCACACGCAAGTGTGAGTAACGATCCAAGGGCGAGTCTCATCCGACACTATTCCGAAGATATCCCGGATGTCAGTCTGAGCGAGATTAGGATGGCTCTCCAGCACCTTAAAAACGGTAAGGCCCCAGGCGAGGATGGAATTACAGCGGAGCTTCTGAAAGCGGGTGGAAGACCGGTACTTGAAGTCCTTCAGAAGCTCTTTAATTCCGTCCTCCATGGTGGCATTACACCGGAGGCGTGGAGCAGAAGTGCGGTGGTCTTGTTCTTCAAGAAAGGTGACAACGCTCTCTTGAAGAACTACAGACCGATTTCCCTTCTGAGCCGCGTCTACGTGCTGTTTTCGAGAGTCATTACGAATCGTCTCGCGCGCAGACTTGACGACTTCCAGCCTCCCGAACAAGCCGGTTTCCGAAAGGGCTTTAGCACCATAGACCACATACATACCCTTCGGCAAGTTGTACAGAAGTCCGAAGAGTACAATTTGCCACTATGTCTGGCGTATGTGGACTATGAGAAAGCCTTTGATTCCGTCGAAATTTGGGCGGTGCTGCAGTCCCTTCAGCGGTGCCAAGTTGACTGTCGGTATATCGAAGTGTTGAAGTGCTTGTACAGTAGGGCTACGATGGCTATCCGAGTACAGAACCAGAGTACGAAACCTATCCAATTGCAGAGAGGTGTAAGACAGGGTGACGTCATATCCCCGAAACTCTTCACCGCTGCATTGGAAGACGTTTTCAAGCTTCTGGACTGGAAAGGATACGGTATCAACATCAATGGCGAGTACATCACTCACCTTCGATTTGCCGACGATATAGTCCTTATGGCAGAATCGCTGGAGGACCTAAGCACTATGCTCAATGACCTCAATAGTGTTTCCCAACGGATAGGTCTTAAGATGAACATGGACAAAACTAAGATCATGTTTAATGTCCATGTCACACCTATGCCGATAGTTGTTGGGAACACTAAGCTCGAAGTTGTTGACGAGTATGTTTACCTGGGACAAATAGTCCGACTGGGTAAGTCCAACTTCGACCGAGAGGTCAATCGACGGATTCAACTCGGCTGGGCAGCGTTCGGGAAGCTACGACACATCTTCTCGTCAGACATACCTCAAAACCTTAAAACGAAATTGTACAACCAGTGCGTGTTGCCAGTGATGACTTACGGAACTGAGACGTGGTGCTTCACTGCTGGCCGTATGAGGAAGCTCAAGGTCGCTCAGCGAGCTATGGAGAGGGCTATGCTCGGAGTTTCTCTGCGTGATAAACTTAGGAATGAGGATATCCGCAGTAGAACCAGAGTGACCGACATAGCCCAACGGATTAGTAAGCTGAAGTGGCAGTGGGCCGGCCATATAGCTCGAAGAACCGACAACCGATGGGGAAGAAAGGTTCTCGAGTGGCAGCCTCGTACCGGTAGGCGAAGTGTAGGGCGTCCCCCCACGAGATGGAGTGACGACCTGGTAAGACATGCAGGAAGTCGATGGATGCAGGTGGCTCAGGACCGTGTTTTGTGGCATTCTTTGGGGGAGGCCTATGTTCAGCAGTGGACTTGTGAAGGGCTGTAATGATGATGATGATGATGATCTTTTTCTCACTTCATATTTAGACGCCCAACCCACACATAGATAAAATTATGATTGTGTGCAAATTTCTCGGATTTCATACAAAGATGGATCACCCTGGTTCTGTGGTAACACGAATTTTTTTGGCAAATTATTATTCTTTTTGCAAGTACTAAGTTGACATTGATTGAGGCATTGACAATTTTGACATTAACATCATAGTGTTGCAAGGAGTTCATATTTTAATATTTTAAATTATATTTTTATTTGCCAAGATTATCCTAATGGTTGTCAGCACTGAGAAAGTTATAATATTTCTTCTAACGCCGAGCAAAGCTCTTTCGTCCAGATACTTAGTTGTTGGGTAACTTGTTAAGAAGTTTTAACTGCGCAGTTTGTACCTAGTAGATAAAGTTTTCTACACAATATTACCATAAATCAAAATACGAGTACGTAGGTACTATTCAGTGTCATTTTTTGTTTTACTTTGACGTAAACTACCTCTTATTAACAACACTCATTTCTTCAAAAGATAAACATGTTTATATAGCAAACCATGATTTAGATGTAACACATCAATAATATATTTTTAATTATTTTTAAACTTATCCAATATAAAGCTTGTTAATTTATTATACCAATACAATCTAATTTCATCTTTACTAGTACAATTGGTGAACTCTCCAACGAGGACATCCTCCAATCTTAATTCCCAAGGCTTCCCCGTAGAGTCAGTGCACAAGATGCACAGCAATAAGGGCAAGAGCTTCCCAGTTGCCCTTGTCATCCTGACCAACGTGCCGCAGGTCAAAGCCATCTTCCGGCAGGTACGTACCGTGTGCGGCCTGTCGAGAGTTAAGGTCGAGCCACCACATAGGCGCGGTCACCCGGCGCTGTGCCACTGCTGCCAACTCTATTGTGTAATGTGCTTATACCCCATAGCTCGAAAGAGTGTCCTCGGCCACAAAACGCTGAAATCCCCACCCGCGTGCGTCCTATGTCAGTAGTCTGGCCACCCGGCTAACTACAGAGGCTGCCCTCACGCCCCTCACCCCCGTCCTACCAAAGCTGCCATACCAGCTCCACCGCCGGTCAATGAGAAGTCATTCCCGGCTCTCCTATTAAAAGTGCCCCGTCTAGGCCTTCCCCAGCCCCTTAAGGGCCGCTCTCGGCCCCCTCAGGGCCCTTTTTGGCTCTCTCCGGGCTTCTCTCAGCCCTCACAGCCTCCAGTTTTCCCCTGTGGGCCCCAAATAGGCTGACCCCCCGCGGACTTCGTGCACCCCTCACCAGGCACAATCCTCTTTGGCTGATGACCTGAATACAGTGTCTTCTGCTATTCTGAGCATCGAAATTGGGGAGATTGCCACCCTAGCACCCAAACTGCGCCTTGCTCGGTCCCATCAGGAGCGCCTCCTTACTCTTGCTGTGCACCACAACCTATTATGTTCTCTGTAACATAAATTAATTTCATCATCATCATCATTACAGCCCTTCACAAGTCCACTGCTGAACATAGGCCTCCCCCAAAGAATGCCACAAAGCACGGTCCTGAGCCACCTGCATCCATCGACTTCCTGCATATCTTACCAGGTCGTCACTCCATCTAGTGGGGGGACGCCCTACACTTCGCCTGCCGGTACGAGGCTGCCACTCGAGAACCTTTCTTCCCCATCGGTTGTCGGTTCTTCGAGCTATATGGCCGGCCCATTGCCACTTCAGCTTACTAATCCGTTGGGCTATGTCGGTCACTCTAGTTCTACTGCGGATATCCTCATTTCTGAGTTTATCACGCAGAGAAACTCCGAGCATAGCCCTCTCCATAGCTCGCTGAGCGACCTTGAGCTTCCTCATCCGGCCAGCAGTGAAGGACCACGTCTCAGTTCCGTATGTCATCACTGGCAACACGCACTGGGTGTACAGTCTCGTTTTCAAGTTTTGAGGTATACCTGACGAGAAGATGTGCCGTAATTTCCCGAACGCTGCCCAACCGAGTTGAATCCGTCGATTGACCTCTCGGTCGAAGTTGGACTTACCTAGTCGGACTATTTGTCCCAGGTAAACATACTCGTCAACAACTTCGAGCTTAGTGTTCCCAACAACTACCGGCATAGGTGTGACATGGACATTAAACATGATCTTTGTTTTGTCCATGTTCATCTTAAGACCTATCCGTTGGGAAACACTATTGAGGTCATTGAGCATAGTGCTTAGGTCCTCCAGCGATTCTGCCATAAGGACTATATCGTCGGCAAATCGAAGGTGAGTGATGTACTCGCCATTGATGTTAATTTAATTCAATTTAATTTAAATTAAATTAATTTAGGTTATATTTTATTGAAATTTATATAATGTCAGAGCGCTCTTCTCCCATTATAATCACGGTTCCTATCAAACCAAAGGGTTTATCGCTTGTCTCCTTCAACATCCGAGGTTTGCGTAACAAAGCTTAAACTCTTTTTCGAGATCGCTAAGCCCATATCTTCCTCCTACAGGAAACCCATCTCAAACCTAAGGATCTCAAAGGCCTTTCCATTAAAAGGTATTCTGTTATTCGTAATGACAGAGCTGACCGCAAAGGCTCAAAAAATTTGTTCCCACATCCCCACTCCACCGCTTATCAATATGGAATTATGCAGGCTAGCCTTAACTAGACATCAGTCTATCGTCATAGCCTCCTGCTACACCCTAGTGGAACCCTTTGGCTGAGGCTATCCTTTTTTTTTTAGGCAATTCAGTCATTATGTTTGGAGATTTTAACTCCAAGCATACTGAATGGACCTGTCTTACTATTACTCATAGTGGCAAGAAACTGCTTGATTCGCGCAGTCTCTTGACCTTACCTTTCACAGTCCCCTCAGTGTCACTCACTATCCCGGCAATACCAACGACGCTCCTGACGTGCTAGACTTTGCGCTAGTTTAAGTACTCCATGTTTCCCTCAACCTCAGGGCAATCGAGACTCTTGACGATCTAGGATCCTATCACCGCCCTGTCTCCCACATTCATGGCCATCAGCCACCTACTTTAAACCCCTCCACGAATACCTTCACCAACTGGAAATGTTTCAAGGAGTCCTTAGCCACAGCTATGGACTCACAGGACTCCCCCATCTCCCTCTCGTCGGACTTCGACAGTACCGAAAAAATCGACACCGCGGTCGATTCTCTCCCCCCCTTATAAAATTCTCCCTTAAGAAGAATGAAAGGGTCGTCCCGGTTGCTAGTAATAATAGCCTTCCCCTACATATTAGTAACCTAATGAAAGCCTAGAAAGCCACTTTCCGGAGAGCAGCACTCTATCCCACCCCTGAATATAGGCGTACGGCCAATCGTCTACAACGACAAGTCGGATCACGCCTTTCTGAACTTTGAGACCTCGAAAAGAGTAAACTCATGGAGTATATCTCCCCCTCTTATACAGCGTACTACCAGATCGTGAGAGCCCTCCGCTTAAACGCTATCACTCACACTCCCCCTCTCTCCCGTCCCGACGGTACTATTGCTTTCAAGGACGAGGAAAAGGCTGAGTGCTTTGCAGACAGCATCGCCACCCAATGCTCTCATAGCTCACACCCCACTGAGCCCTCCCACATCCAGACAGTGGAGGATGAGGTCTGCCGCTGGAACTCACCTCCACAGCCCTGACCCTATCACTGTGTCCAATGATGAGATCTCCGATCTGAAGGCCTCGGGTGCGGATGGCATCTCCAACCAAGCCCTCAAAAATTTTCCTGAGCAGGTGATAACCCTATTAGCTTTTATCTTTAACGCCTGCTTCAATCATAGTTACTTTCCCACCACGTGGAAAGAGGCAACTGTCATTGGTATCCCCAAGCCAGGAAAGCCTCACCACCTCCCGTGCAGTCACCGTCCCATCAGTCTCCTCAAGGCCATGGGCAAACTCTTCGAACGAGTCATCCTCACTCGCATGAGGCTCCATTTTTTCCCACAGACGGCGACCCCCTTATCATCCCCCACCAAATTGGTTTCCGAGCAAAACACTTTTGTCCCCAACAAGTTCACCGTATTGTGGAATATATCTTCAGCGGGTTTATCCTCGTCGTTATAAGACCATTGCGGTCTTTTTCGACATAGCAAAAGCATTTGATAGAGTCTGGCACGAAAGCCTTATCTTCAAACTCTACAAAATAGACCTCCCTGATCTTCTTGTTCGTCTCGTAGCCTCCTGTCTGAAGCCTGATCGTACCTTTCGTTTTCGACACGAAGGCACGCTCTCCTCTCAGCGTCATATCAAAGCCGGTGTCCCTCAGGGCTTGCCCCTCTTCTATATTTCCTGTTCACCAACGATATTCCCATCCCGTTGAATGACGTTCAGCTCTCTGCCTTTTACTCTAAAGGTACCTCATTACCTTGTATACGGAACAATTGTATACAAGGATGGATCAATCCAGTCTGTACTAAGAGACATCTAAATAAAAATTTTTAGAATCATTGGATATTCTTAATGAAAGCACAAATATATACACAACGCAGTATCTTAACTTAATGGTGACTCATGGATTGGTGCCTGGTATTAATAAGCCTACACGACAAACTACCTGCTTGGGTTATTTTATGATCATAAAATAACCCAAGGACAGGCCCAAACTATAGTTTTCAATGGGTTAACTGATCACTCACCCATACTACTATATATTTCGTTGTCAGTAGTAAAAAGGAAAAACCTCAGATGTGAGAAAGTTGACATAAATCTAGAAAAAATTTAAAACGGGATCAAAGACATCTCCTGGGAAAATGACTATAAGTTAAGGGACTGTAATCATGCAGCTGAGTTTATTAAGCAATATAAATAATATAATATCGAAAAACACTTTGATAAGGACTGTACCTATGAAAAAGCAACCACTTAAACCATGGATAACCGTAGGATTATTAAAATGTATACGAAAAAGGGATAAAATGCACAGAAACCTTAAGCTATCTCCTCGTGATGAGAATATTATAAGCGAGTGCAATATAGAAACATATGCAATAATATTATAAAAACCTAAAAAAAATTATTTAAGAAATTTGATAGAAAAAGACGTGGGGACATTAAAGGTACATCCGAAGTTATTAAAAATATAAACAACTTAAAAAAGGTTAGCAATACACCATTTGAATTAATCTGTTCTCGTGATGTGTCACCTAAAGAATCACTTAATGAACTGAATACATACTTTACGTCGATTGGCAAAACACTAGCTGAAACAACATCAAAGCTACTTGGTAAAACGGAAGAGAGGCTAGCAAGTAAGAGTATGCACAGAAGAAGCTGTGTCGACTCAATGATATTCTTACCCACTGACCCATTAGAGATAAAGGAAATTGTACAACAGATGAAGGACGCAAAAACACCGGGTTGGGATATGATTAGTGCAAATATCATAAAACAATCAAAAGATATTCTCGTTGATCCACTATGTTATTTATATAACATGAGCCTGGAAACAGGGGTTTTCCCGGTTGTTTTCAAGAAAGCTATTAAAACCCCGATATTCAAAAGCGGAGAAAAACAATTAGCAAATAATTAAAGACCAATTGCACTTTTAAGCATGCTTTCTAAAATTCTGGAAAAAATAGTTAATATTAGATTTACGAAATTACTTGACTGAAAAAATCTCACCTCGGCCAATCAGTATGGCTTTAGGAAGAACAAATCTAAAGAAAATGCTGTTTTAAAACTTACTGCACTAGTGGCCAATTATTAAGATAATAATAATCACTGTGTTGGGGTCTTTTTGGACTTACGAAAGGATTTTGATACTGTGTTACCGAGGATACTTCTGAAGCGAATGGAGCGAATGGGTATACATGGGATTTCCTATGATTGGTTTAAAGATTACTTAAGTAATCGAAGCCAGCAGATTAAAGTTGGCACACACATTAGTGACGAAACAAACTGCGATTACGGAGTCCCACAATGAAGAACTCTTGGGCCAACTCTTTTCCTCTTGTACGTTAATGATCTCTGCAACACAGAATTGGAAGGAGCTTATTTATTAATGTACGCAGATGAAACTGTCCTGCTATTTCATCATCAGACTTGGGACGGTGTGCAAACTCTTATAGTAAGAGGACTGTGTGAAGTTTCGAAGGCTCTGGAAAATAATTTGATACCGTTAAGCATATAAAAGACGAAATAGCTATGTTTCAGGATAACAGAGGCGACTAGTTCCTGTAGCAGTTTTAAAGTCAAGATGCACACTTTCTCGTGCATACCCTTACTTCCTGGCGGACAATGCGATTGTAAAAAGCTAGAAATGGTTAAATACATGCGATATCTAGGTGTGACAATTGACGAGAAACTAACTTAGAACCGTCATATTTCAAATGTCACGAGTAGAGTACGAGAACTTGCAGAGAGAGAAATTACAGATAGCGACCTCCTCCTTTATGTGTACAAGGCTCTTTGCCAATATGTCATCACACATTGTATTACAGTGTGGGGAGGTGCAGCGAAAACTCATATGCTGGGACTGAAAAGTGCTCAAAGAGCCATTCTAAAATTGCTATGTCTTGTCCCTTTCAAATATCCCTCACACGCATTGTATCAACACTGTAGGGTTCTAACTGTGAGACAATTATATTACAAATCTATAGTCCTCAGGTATCACAGGGAAATAGTACCGTCTTTACCAACGTCTCAGCGAAGGAGAGAGACATGTACTGCGGTACGGACTCGTACGGAGTTTACCAAGCGCCAGTATAACGCGTGATATACAACAATTACGAAAATTTAATACAAATACACTAAAGAAATATATAGAGGACTTCATGAATAAATTAAATTACAAAGATACAGAACACGTGATAAAAAGTTTTATAACTAAGGGTCAAGAGAGAGAGGAGAATCACAAATACGATATTTTTTTATAGAATAAGGGTGACAAACGAGCACACAGTTCACCTGATGGTAAGTGGATGCTGTGGCCCATGCAAATCTACATTTATCAAAATGCAGATTGAATGCAGAAAAGATGTACGTGGTAGAGCCACGCTGCAGCTATATTACTGGTATAGTTGTAGCACAAATGGGTCGCCTAGACCCGGAACGAATACCAGGGTAAAATAGCTACTTAACGCTGCTGTGTTTCGTATGGTGAGTGTAGAGAACCGGAGACCCCGTTTTACAAAAAACGAGGCATTCCATCTTAGTCCTCACGGTTGACAACGCATCTGCATTTTGATTCGATTCACTCTCATTTTCACTGTACCTTAAGTAAGGATTTTTTTTATTTGATTTGGTAAATTCGCACCAACACTGGCAATAAACTCACAGATATCCTCTGTTTTAGTGAGTAAAAGTCCATTTTGAATCTTGAACTTACTTAGGAATGCTGCTTCTTTCAATTGATTTTTAGATTTTAGATTGTTAATCAAACTCCACATTTTAACTTGTATTTTTTTGCAATTTCTAAATACTTTAAAGTAAGCAATGGCTTTAATTTTCTTTACAATGTGACATTTCTTTTCTATATAAATTTATTTTTATAATAAGATTTTTGGGGTTCTGTTTAAATTGTTTCGATAGAATATTACTGGTATTTCGAATTTTATTCATTACTTCTTTATTTATCCAGTTTTGTCATCGGGGGCTTAAAATAAGTAATTGAAATACATGAATATATTGTGGTGACGCTAGCTTTAGGTCAAGTAACTATCTGGTTTGCTATTTTGCTAATGAAATAGACATGTTATACATAATTGAATAACTTATTAAGTAAGATAAAGATCTAGTTACAATTCCCAACTGTATTGCGCTGTCGCGTCCCAACTGTGTTTTAACAATAGTAGAACCACGCGGCAGCTTTTGTTATTGCATGTATGGGCCACCTCAAGGCGGGGTGGTACCACGACCTCACAGAATACCGGCGTGAAGTGGAAGATCTGCTTCTGCATTTCGTCTGGTATATGCAGGTGGCCGGTGGCCCAATTTCCATGCCCCCACGAACATGGTAGCGTAGTTAAATGTAATACTACCCCAGGAGGGTATCAGCACCCTTGGTAATGGAGAATCCCTCGCTGAGCATTCGTAACCAAGCTACTCCGCTCCTGAGCTCCACCCGCGTAATCTTTTTCCGCTTAAAACAATAAATGCTTGGAGCAAGCTGAGCAACAAGACCAAGGCGACTCCTGCCATGCTATCCGTGAATTTCTGCAACATCAGGGGACTTAACTCGAACCTATACGCCGTCCAATACCATCTCGAGATGACGAAGCCGCCTTTGCTCTTTCTGACCGAGGCGCAGGTGTCCTCTCTGGCTGATATATCGTGTCTCTCTTACCCAGGGTACAAATTGGAACATTCCTTTGTACCTCGGGCTGGAGTTTGGGTATACGTCAGAGAGTACATCTTTTCTTGACACATTGGCAGTCTTGAAGGTTCGGACCTGTCCATCTTTTGGTTACGCGTAGATAGCGCCGACCATCCGAGCGTTTACGGGTGCCTCTCTCGACTACGACCACAATCATCGGCCACGTCCAAATGGCTACAAATTCCTTGCTACAGCAGATCCCATCCGTAGAGATCGTGACCCTTGACGATTTTAGCGCCCATCACGGCGAATAGCTTGGTTCACGTTAAACTCATCATGCAGGGAGATCTATTTATGACTCTGCCTTGGTATATAGTATGGTTGACACAACTGATTACTTTGCCTAGGCGGATTCCAGATGTAGAAAGATCATGCACCTTTCCTATTGGACCTTCTGCTGTACTCTCATTCGGACGGATATCAGGTCTCCGTTGACACCTCTCTTAGCTCCTCGGACCATTGTCTAGTTCGGAGTGTGGTGCCATCACGCTAACATCGCGGTTGCATTCTGCAGGTTGTTGCCATGTTCCCCCCGAACGGGTTCCCGCCTTGTCGTGGTAGGTCGGCAGATTGTGGCGGGATGCCGATTTCTATGTCGTTTTTTTCATCCTACACTTGGGTTTGGGTTCGCTTCTCGCCGCACGATTCTAACGTTGTCTCAAACATACAAAAAAAAAAACAATAAATTTCCTTCATAATTTTTTAAAAGTATCCTTTTAGATCATGGGGTCTGTAAGCACTCACAGCAATGAGGTGCTCAAACTCAACATATGCCATTTCTACAGTTCTCTCAACAGAGAGACTTGCAATATCTTTAAGTACTTTAAATGATAATAATTTACTAGCTAATATTAAGGAGCTCTTATTACCGTTTCTCCATTGAAAGAACTGACCACGTGTAGATTACTTAAGTAAAACATAGTTATATGCTTTTAATCAATGTTCAGTCATACATAAAATATGAATATTGTTGCTATTTAAGAACAATCAATTTCTAGCTCTTTGCCTATCATGCCTTGTATATTTTGATGCACCAGGTGTAAACAATTTTCATTATTATTTTGTGGAGTGATACAATTAAGTATTTGTAAGCGACATTGTTCATTACTTAAATTATTAAAACTGCTAGAGATTACATCTATTGTATAATTTTTGAATTAAATTACTTGAAGTTAATTCCAAATTGCATATCATTATGCTACTCAATACAAGCAAATGTCTTGGTAGCCAAGTCCCTAGATGAGTAAATTCATATAAATATTAAGATAGCATATTTTATATCTGTCTTAAATTATATTTGGATATGTAGTCAGTATCTCTAGTCAAAAATAGTTAGTTAAATCATTTATGTCTATTAAATTAAATCTATTATTATAATTATCAATTAAATGTCATATTTTAATAGTTATTACATGACAAATTATTCATTTAGAAATTTTGAATCGAATCTTATTTCATTCACATGTGGCCAACCCAGTATGCAATGTAAACAAGATAATTTTATGTACCTACAGTGAAAGTATTTAGAAACTCAATATATTTGATTAATTGATTTTTGTTTAGATTGCCTTTTCTCCCAACAAGAATTATTAATGTGCTCTTAGAGCAGGGGCGTAGCTACCGCCGTATCAGCCGTATCAATGATACGGGGCCCCCGGGCTACAGGGGCCCCGAACGTGTGTGAGAAAAATTTCAAGGACTTCTATGGGACAGGGAAGGCTATCACTATTGTCTATAGAAGTAAAGAATTTAGTAAAACTGAAATCGTCTTCAGCTATGAATGCAGCCGAATCGTCTTCAGCTATGTATGTTCGCGAACAAAAGGCACAAAAAGTGTATATTTGATTTGAATTGTTTGGCTAGCTTAGAACCTAGGAGTATTAATTGTAAGTAATAACTCAAAAACCCGTGTAGTGGTGGGTAAGAATACTCACTACCCCCATATCTTCCCGTGGGTGTCGTAAAAGGTGACAGAGGGAAACTGAGGCAGAGGATGGGCAGCAGTATCTTTCTGATAACAGCAAAACAACAATAAAAAAACTGCGGTTGCCAACCCGCTCGCCAAGCGTGGCAACTATGGCAATATACCCCTATGAAAGTAACGAAGAGATGGCCCCCAGTCCCCGGCAGCCCCGCTATTCCTGGCTAAGGTGGCGACCATGGTAACAGCGGGGCAGGGGGTGCTAAGAAACTCCGGTGGAGGTTCTGTTGCCACCTACGACGACTCGACCTGGCAACTTATAACGCATGCACCCTGAGGACTGACGAGAAGATCCTGGAGTTGGAAGAAGAGATAGACAAGTTGCGCTGGAACGTCATAGGATTATCCGAAGTCTGAAAAGAGGGGGAGGACACGGTAATCCTCGAATCTGGCAATTTGTTCTATCACCAGGAGGGCGACCATCTGTCCCAAGGAGGTGTCGAATTTATCGTCCACAAGTCTCTCGTTAACAACGTTGTAAATATTGGGAGTGTGTCGACGAGGGTTGCGTACCTTATACTCAGAATCACCAAACGGTATTCGCTGAAGGTCATACAGGTTTACGCATCAACCTCGGCATACGCCGATGAGGAGGTGGAAGAAATGTATGAGGATATCTCTAGAGCCATGCATTCCTCCAAAACCCACTATACGGGATATAATGGGATATAATATATAATGAGAAACTTTAACGCAAAACTAGGCGCAAGAGAGATTGGTGAGCTGAAAATAGGGAAATTCGGAATAGGGCAAAGGAACCCAAGGAGCCAGCAGCCGACTTCATGGAGAAAGAGGCACTCTTCATGATGAACTCTTTCTTCCAGAAGCGGCCCCACAGGAAGTGGACCTGGTCGAGCCCCGACGGTTCGATAAAAAATGAGATTGACTTCATTATGACGACCAGACGACAACTTTTCAGTGATGTCCCAGTGATCGTAAGGGTGAAAACCGGCAGCGATCACCGAATGGTGAGAGGCACACTGAACCTAAACGTAAAGTTGGAGAGGTCACGTCTAATGAAGTCAATGCTCCGTCCCCCCCGTGCTCTAATCCAAAGTCCCGAAACATTTCAGCTCGAACTACGAAACCGTTTTCAGTGCCTAGAAGATTGCAATGCAATGGACGATATAAATGACAAGCTCGTGGAAACTGTCCATGCGGTCGGAACTAAGTTTTACAAGACCCGCCGCAGAAGAATACAAAAACTCTCCGAAAACACTCTCATGGCTGTTAGACGGGATATATAGCTGTGGTCTTCAGTAGATTTGACAGCATACAGGCAACTGAACAGACAGATCCCCAATTGCATGCGGCGAGACTTACACAACTTTAATCTTTAATACTGCTCGTATTAAAGAAACGATCGAGCGGAAACAAAGGCTCCAAAGTCTTTGCACGAGATCTGTCTGCCAGAAAGAGCCAACTGTCGAAGCTGAAGACCGAGTGTGGCAGCGTCGTTTCCAGGACACCTTAGTTTTTGAGTGAGATTGAGAGGTTCTATCGGCAGCTGTCCACGTCATCGTTGGAGCCACACGTAAGTGTGAGTAACGGGACAACTTCGACTGAGAGGTCAATCGAGGGATTCGACGCGGCTGGGCAGCGTTCGGGAAATTACGGCACATCTTCTAGTCAGGTATACCTCAAAACTTGAAAACGAGACTGTACAACCAGTGCGTGTTGCCAATGATGACATATGGTACTGAGACGTGGTCGTTCACTGCTGGCCGGATGAGGAAACTCAAGGTTACTCATCGAGCTATGGAGAGGGCAATGCTCGAAGTTTCTCTTCGTGGTAAACTAAGTATTGAGGATATCCGCAGTAGAACCAGAGTCACCGACATAGCCCAGCGGATTAGTAAGCTGAAGTGGCAGTGGGCCGGCCATATAGCTCGAAGAACCGGCAACCGATCGGGAAAAAAGGTTCTCGAGTGGCGGCCTTGTACCGGCGGACGAAGTGTAGGGCGTCCCCCAACTAGATGGAGTGACGACCTGGTAAGATATGCAGGAAGTCGTTGGATGCAGGTGGCTCAGGACCGTGCTTTGTGGCATTCCTTGGGGGAGGCCTATGTTCAGCAGTGGACTTATGAAGGGCTGTAATGATGATGGAGAATAACTTAAAATCAATATATAATTATTTGAATTCAATGCAAGCGTTTTTGTTCCTTTTATGAAATCTTTACTCTTCATTGGGGCCCCCAACACATTTTGATACAGGGCCCATTGAAAGGCACGCTACGCCACTGTCTTAGAGCAAAGCTTACTAGCTAAATATTTGTTCATTATATGACAAAAAGATGCTCCAGGCATGCAGTAATTACGGGTCTATTTAATAATCCTTGGTCTTGCTTCAAGAGGATCACGTACCTTCTTTATGTTGCCGCCTAGTTCGAGTGCTGCACCTGTTCCCTGTATCGGATGGTGTATCAAGGGTTGCGACCATCAGAACAATAAAAGGATGTATGCGACGACGACGATTTTTACGTGGTAGAGCCATGCTGCAGCTATATTAATAGTATAGTTGTAGCACAAATGGGTCGGCTCGACCGGGGAAGGACCACGCTCTCACAGAATACCAGCGTAAAATAGCAGCTTAATTCTGCTGTGTTTCGTATGGTGAGTGTAGAGAACCGGAGACCCATTTTACTGGAAAAGAGGCATTCCATCTTAGTCCTCACGGGTGACAACGCATCTGCATTTTGATTTGCAAACGAAGATAGATGTAGATGTCTATGGGCCGCAGCAACCACTTACCATCAGGTGGACTGTGTGCTCGTTTGTCACCCTTATTCTATAAAAAAAAACCCCTAGTTAAACTGTGTCCTCTTACTTCATACGAATAAAGCATTGTTTGAAAGAGTTCTTTCAACGGGTGAGAGTATGTCAAAGCGCCTGTTAAAGTAAAATAGCAAAAACTCGTGGCCGCTTCGAAGTTGCATTCATTGGTGACAGGACAATTTTATATCTCTTGTATCTTGGCGTACTAGCAGTAGCAGTCTTGTCAAAGTAAGCATCTACACAAATAAATAAAATTGAAGTGTCTGTTTGTAATGTCGAAATTACAGCATTTTACTAAACACATATGAAAAAATACACGGTACTAATAACAAAAATACAACATTTAAAGTTTTTGTCTGTCTTTCCATCTGTCTGTCTATCCGTCTGTCTATCTGTTTCTTCCGGCTAATCTCCGAAACGGCTGGACCGATATTGACGGGATTTTCACTGGCAGATAGCTGATGTCACAAGGAGTAACATAAGCTACTTTTATTTTAGAAAAAGAATTAGGGTTCCGCGCAAATAAATTAAAACCCCAATAATGCGCGTGCGAAGTCGTGAGGAACAGCTAGCATTAAAATAATTAGTTTATCGCATCTTTTATTTTCCACCGAATGTTAACTAAGAACAGTCTTAATACTTATCGCAATTAAAAATATATTTTGAAGTGGTTAAATTTATTTGAACAGATAGAATATATATATTTTAAATTATGGGAGTTACGCCAATTTAACCTGTGACCCTGCTAAACTGATAAATGATAATGAATTTACTTGCTATTACTCATATTTTTAGTATTACTAGCTGTTCCCTGCGACTTCGCCTGCGTGGAGTTATTTTTAAAATAAAATAAAAGCAGCCCAAGTTACCCCTTATAACAACAGCTATCTGTCAGTGTGTATAAATATTGACATTATTATTTATACGATACTAACGTTACTCAATTGTTTTGCCTTCCCGGAACCCCTCCACTAACACTTAAACTTTATGGTATGGTATAAAAGTTCAAATTGACTTTTATGTATTGTTACGAATCTTTTGTATGGGAATATAGAAAAGTGTTGTTTTTAGACTTTTTCAGGAAATTTTTAAAATTTTTCTCTCCGTAAGAACTATCTTCGTACTTCTAGAAATATTATAAAAAAAGAATTAGCGAAATCGGTTCAGCTGCTCTCGAGATTTGCGCTTAGCAACACATTCAGCGATTCATTTTTATATTACAGATTAACAATTAGCTTATAGAATAATTTCTAATACTCGTTAATTCATATCTACTCGTAATAAGCGATAATCCCAGAATAAAAAAAACATTACAACAGTAGTTTATCTATGTGTGTACGCTTCTATCATAAGATAACCAATAACTAAAAAAACATTAAACAAGTACCAGATTATTTATATTAATATTGTATGAATGGTTAGGTGATAATAATTTCCATAGAATTTTGGATTTTAATTTCATAAATGTAACTGTATAAAAAAAATCATGCAATGTATAACTGTAGTAAAACATACTGACCTTAAACGGTTTGTAAAATATTAGGTAATAATACGATGTTTTATGCAAATAAAATATTATTATTATTATACAAAGAAAACTTATTAATTACCATTAAACATAATATTGATTAGTGTTTCCGCTTACTGTAAATTTTAATGTAGGTACAGTTCATCATGTGTTAGTGAAATAATACCCGAATTTAAAGTGAGCAAATCGCGTAACCTTGAAAAGTCCCAACCTCTCCGTTTTGCGTTTGAAATATAAGTGTCATAAAAGCATAAAATTGATTTTAAGATACGCATATAAATAGGCATTACAAAATTGTGGGTAGACGACCTGATGAGTCATGCGAGGTGTCGGTATTTGAAAGTAAATATAGTGTGGCTCAGGACCAGCTCCTCTATTTCGGTGAGGTTCATACCCGTGCTTACTGTTTATAGTCGATAACGCGTGCTCTATATTATATAGATTAATTTTTAAAAAAACTCGTCAGCCACTTAGGGGAATTGTGTTTAATTGTACTTTCTTCCTCTTACTCTTTCCTCTTACTCTTCTTCTTAAATGTACTTTATTGAATTATGTTTGTGTGATTTCTGTTTCGAAATTGCTTACGCTTTGTGAGCATATTGCATCTATATTGCCGCGCGTCTACGTGCTGTTTTTGAGAGTCATTACGAATCGTCTCGCACGCAGACTTGACGACTTCCAGCCTCCCAAACAAGTCGGTTTCCGAAAAGGCTTTAGTACCAAAGACCACATACACACCTTTAGGCAAATTGTACATAAGACAGACGAGTACAATCTGCCACTTTGCCTTGCGTATGTTGAATATGAGAAAGCTTTTGATTCCGTCAAAATTTGGGCGGTGCTGCAGTCCCTTCAGCGGTGCCAAGTTGACTGTCGGTATATCGAAGTGCTGAAGTTTTTGTACAGTAGAGCTACGATGGCTATCCAAGTACAAAATCAGAGTACGAAACCTATCCAACTGCAGAGAGGTGTAAAACAGGGTGACGTTATATCCACGAAAATCTTCACCGCTGCATTGGAAGACGTTTCCAAGCTGCTAGACTGGAAAGGATGCGGTATTAACATCAATGGCGAATACATCACTCACCTTCGATTTTCCGACGATATAGTCGTTATGGCAGAATGTTCAATGACCTCAATAGTGTCTCCCAACGGATAGGTCTTAAGATGAACATGGACAAAATAAAAATCATGTTTAACGTCCATGTCACACATATGCCGGTAGTTGTTGGGAGCACTAAGTTAGAAGTTGTTGACGAGTATGTTTACCTGGGACAAATAGTCCGACTAGGTAAGTCTAACTTCGACTGAGAGGTCAATCGATGGATTCAACTCGGCTGGACAGCGTTCGGGAAACTACGGTACATCTTCTCGTCAGACATACCTCAAAACCTTAAAACGAAATTGTACAACCAGTGCGTGTTGCCAGTGATGACTTACGGATCTGAGACGTGGTCCTACACTGCTGGCTTTATGAGGAAGCTCAAGGTCGCTCAGCGAGCTATGGAGAGGGCTATGCTCGGCGTTTCCCTGCATGATAAACTTAGAAATGAGGATATCCGCAGTAGGACCAGAGTGACCGACATAGCCCAACGGATTAGTAAGCTGAAGTTGCAGTGGGCCGGACATATAGCTCGAAGAACTGACAACCGATGGGGAAGAAATGTTCTCGAGTGGCAGCCTCGTACTGGTAGACGAAGTTTAGGGCGACCCCTCACTAGATGGAGTGACGACCTGGTAAGACATGCAGGAAGTCGATGGATGCAGGTGGCTCAGGACCGTGCTTTATGGCATTCCTTGGGGGAGGCCTATGTTCAGCAATGGACTTGTGAAAGGCTGTAATGATGAATGATCATGAAGTGATCTTGACTGAATTAAAACAGGAATTTTACAATTGTGTTTACAAGACACACTATTAGTTGAAACATGCAGCTTGTACATTATTTTTATTATAAATCCCTATAAATTTATACAGGGTATTTTTGGAACGCTCCCGAAAACTAAGACAGGCGACATCACCAAGTATACCTTTGATCATGGGTCACAAATAAATTTGATCCTGATGAAAAAAAATCATATTTTTACAACGTTTTATTAGCTTTATTCACGCGTCATCATGTTAGTACAGCTAAATGAAACGATAATTTCATAAAAAATATCATGAAAATTCTGAAACATAAAACCAGCAATGGAAACTGAATTGATATCACCTGACTAATGGAGGTTAATGTACGCGCGAACGGTGAAAAAAGAACGCTGGCCTTGAACTTGGACACTGAGCGATTTATCACATATAGGTACGAAGGGGGCGCGACGGGGGAACAATCCGCCAGTATTACTGTGCCTGCATGCTATTGGTTCCCGCGCTTTGTTCGCTCCAAAAATACAGTCGCATACACAGCTTACTTTGCGACTCGCGACGACGTTTTAAAAAGGAAGGAAAGAAAAATTATTTATATCTATTGTTTTATGACTAAACTAGTGAACGAAAAGGTAAATATGATAGGAGAAGGTGAATGGGGAAAATTGTGCAATAAAGTTAAAAGTGTTGAGGAAGAATACCGAAAAACTTACAATGTGATCGACCTGATGACGGAAGCTCAAGCGAAGATGAAAGTGATGATGAAGTAGCATCCAGTAACACCAACACACCATCAATATCTGGCTTCCATGTGACCCAAGACGACATAATGGACGGCGTGTCACCCTTAGCTTAAGTTTTCTTGTTACAAACACCTTTATATTTTACATTAGAAATAACAAATAATGCTCAAGTAAACATTATCCATTTTTAATTCGAACCTTTTCCAAAGTTCTAAGTAGCTAGTAAAGCACCTATTATGATTCTACAATAAAACAATTAATTACTTTAATATTATAAAACAATATCCCAATACCATGTAGTACTTTAGAACGCGACTGTAACTACACTGTCGACCTGCATCTAGCTCGGTGCGAAACAATGCTGCCGTCATAAGAAAAAAGGGCGCATCTAACAATTTTTGAATAAATGAGTTAAATATACCATTCGACTCATGATAAAAAGGAGCATCTACTAAATTTTTTAATATTCAAAAATATCAATATTTTAGAAAATATCGTAAGAATTTTAGACGTAACTGTTGATCACAGATTACATTTTTTTAGTAGTTAAGACTTATACAAATTATGGAGTGTAGAGTACAAGGAGAACCATCTTATAAGGGGCGAAAGTTGAAAAAGTGTCCTACTATTTACTGAAAATAGAGGTTCCAAAACCTACCACAATAGCGCTGGCGTTTGAAAAACTACGATATGAAGATAGCTGTTATAGACGGAGTGAAGGCAGCTGAATTCAAATATTTAAAAAATTTCATGACTAGAGTAGTTAGTAAAATGCCAGTACACAAAATCTCAACTATTTACGTAGTACAAAACCAAGCGGATTAATCGGTCCTTGTTTATTTCTCCATCTTACTCTAATTACTTTTGGCGCTTTTTTTAATTTATCCTATACTACTGCAGCGCCACCCTTATTCGACACGTTTTTAGGGACACTATTCATAGTATAGAGATGGTCCTCCTTCTCTCTACACTCCACAATACAAATTCGACATAAAAAAAAGACTTATTTAACCAGTTGCTACGTCATCTTTAACAATATTTGCATCGATTACTTAAATTTCGATTATTCTTGTCTTATTATTCTATATCTTATTATTAAGAGCTGGTGTTTCACATGTCGTCCCACATAAATTTGATCGAGGTCAGACCAATAGTTTTTGAGTTATCCTTAATTATTTATATTGAAGTCGGTTGTAAAAAAATTTAATTTTTAATTATTATCGTAGTAAGTCTGGTATGATATCCCCTTTAAAATCATAACTCAAGAGTTGCGGGTTGTTATTTTATGTGTCTCACTACCAATGCTTTTCTAATATTTACTAATAATAAAAAAGTAGTAAATTACTATTAGCGTCCTTTCAACTTCAAATGACCTTTACAAAATATGTAAAAATGTTAAATGAATGGCAGTTTTTTTATTTATTACGTTGGAAAGACGCAAAATGGTTATATGCGTCTTTCATTCGATGTTTTTATGTGGCCAGGTGTATTTTTTAAGCTAAAATGAAAAAGAAAATTCGTTTTATTTAAATAAATAAACAAATTATCAAAAAAATAAGTTCGTCTTTAAAATCTTCAAGTCTCTACGTATTTCAATTTTCATATTGATACCTTTTAATATACTTTAGACACAGCAGGGTCTTAAAGCAAAATTCATCTATTTATTTTTTATTTCGATTTTACGTTTTTGTTAGTTGCGTCCTTCTTTATTATGACGGCAGAATGCCTAACCCTGTCGCCTCACGCTTGTGACGCAGTAGGTTTCAGCCTTGGCGGGGTTCGTTCGTTTTAGTTTTTGAGACAGTTCCGTGTTGATTTTGTACACGCGTGCGCGAGCGACAGTTCAATCGTTTTGTTTAATAAATTTACTTGTGATTACGTGTTCATATTATTGTTGTTGTTACGTTTTTGGATTATTTTTTGTTTTAATAATGCCTAACGCGTACGTTTATAGTGCTCAACATGTTAGGTATCCGAACCTAGGTACACGAAGTATCGCTAAATAAATTGTTAAGACGTCGGGATGGAACAAGTGTGTCATACTTTGCAGTGCACAAAGTGTTGAAGCGTAACCGGATGCGCCATACAAATTGCACAAAGTGCAAGCTTTAGTTCCCGGCGATCACGACCGCCGACGAGTTTTCTGTCGTTGGTTATTAAACTAGCAACAACGTGTGCCTGGTTCCATTGAGCACATTATCTGGACGGATGAGTCGACATTTACCAGAAACGGCCTGTGGAACCGAAGAAATACACACGTGTATTCAGAGGTTAACCCGCACGCTGTTCGACAAACCGGGCACCAAACCCGATGGTCGGTTAACGTATGGGCAGGTATTAAGGATCGCATACTGGTACCAGTGTTTCTGCTACAGCGACTGAACGGACAGCGATACCTAAACTTTATAAGTGAACAGTTGGTTGACATTTTAGACGACCTATCGTTGGCTGAATATCGCCGACCATGGTTCCAGCATGATGGTGCACCTCCACATGTCGTGAGGTTCGTCTGTGAGCGCCTCACCGAATTATTTGATGATCGCTGGATTTGGCGGACTAGGACCACTCGGTTGGCCACCTCGCTCGCCAGATCTGACTCCGTTAGACTTCTTTCTGTGGGGGTATGTGAAAGAAAGGGTTTTTAATCGTGAGTGTGATAGTGCTGACGAAACTACAAAAGGATCGTGGATGTTTTCGACAAACTACATACGGACTATGTCGAAGACTACACGATGATGCCCCGCCTGCATGAGGAGATGCAACACCGAGCCCAAATCTGCCTTGAAATGAATGGAGCACAATTTGAGCCGCACCTCATAAGACCACGGAGGATTTAGAGCGGTAAGCTGTTTCATAAGTATTTTTTTAAATAACTTAGTACTGGACTAATCTGAATAGGTACATAACTGAATACATGAGAATAATAAACATACCTACACGATGAATAAAAACGCATGACTCCAATCTTGGTTACATTTCATTAATTTAAGTATTTTTTCATTAGCGGGGAATCGAACCAGTTATTTGGGTTATTTAACCTGTAAATTCGTATTAAAGTGGCTACGTGGAGACAAGTACAGTGGCAAAATAGTAGGTTAAGTAGATAAGTTAGGTATTTAGACAAGTGTTGTAAATTATTAGATAATGTGGTATGGCCCGCTAGATGCGGGCCGCGCGAATTTGCGTTCGCGCGTACATTGACCTCAAATCAGCTGATATCAATTTAGTAATTCCACTGCTGGTTTTATGTTTCAGTATTTTCATGATTTTTTTTATGAAATTATCGTTTCATTTAGCTGTACTAACATGATAGCGCGTGAATAAAGCTAATAAAACGTTGTAAAAAAGATGATTTTTTTTTCATCAGGATCGAATTTATGTGTTACCCATGATCAAAGGTATATTTGGTGCTGTCGCCTGTCTTAGTTTTCGGGAGCGTTCCAAAAATACCCTGTATATTATTAATAATTAATTCCCATAATATTTTGTGTAATTTTTTATTTTGCCCTATCTGAAACGTTCTACGCTCTATAGAAAATGTGGCGTATGAAATGACTGACAGTCTCTCGAACATTTTATCTAGGTACAAAGATGTTTTACGTTCTCGTGGCCTCCACATGATATTTTGTCAGCATTAGGTAGGGTACCTTTGTATCTGAAACGAATATGAATATTGCTACAAAAGTAAAGTAACAGGCTATACAAGTCCCTCTATTGGGCACAGGACTCTTCTTATTTCTGAGAGGGTTTTGAGGGAAAGGAAATGTCTGCCGCGCTGCCCCAATGCGTGTTGGCGATAATTGTAATTACAAATTTCATTGGTGCTGCCGGGGATCAAACCCGGGAAAATTTACAGTGAATGCTTAGACCCAGAGCTACTAATACGACAAAAATAAATGCGATTCAACAAATATAATAAAAACTCTTACGTACTTAAAACATAAACATTTGATAGCGCGTAATGCCTACTAGACGAAGCTACAGCACCACACCGTGCAATGTAATTGAAGATGCTTAACCGCGACATAATTCTGAGTGATGTGCAAGCATATTGGGCAGTATATCACTTTTATAGTTGTCACCTCTACAATCTATTTATCTTCGCACTTTTATAAGTAATACAGAACGTAGTCGCTAGACGTTGTTGACGTCGGCTAAAATTTCTGCGATCGCCGTTTCGTCAAGTTCATTGAGGCATCTTAAAGCCTTAAGATTTTACGACATATGATTTATTTAATATTTAATAAATAGCAGTAGCAAGTGTGGCATAAAATATAAAATAAAATTTTAATTTTATAGCAATTAAATTTGAGTGTAAAAATTGGTTTGTTAATAACGCCATCTACTTCTATAAGTAAAGTCATTTTCTTGAACAAAATTGATTGATTCTCAAGCTGGTACGCAAAAAAGACGCTAGATTGCTTGACGTTAACAAATCGTGGATTGTTATGAAAGGATATTATGATAATTTTATTAATTATTGATTGTCTTAATTTAATAACTTTGTTAAGTTTTTATATTGTTTATTTGAACACTTAAAATTTATATTAACCATCTTTAATGTACCGCACAAAGAGGAGAACGACATAATAGGAAATACTGTATTTAAAATAAAATACTAGCAATGCAATTAACTTAGATACTTATATTTCCTTTAACCACTACTGACAGACTGAAAATGCTTGTGTTTAGAGTGGTGCAGGACACTAGTTGAATGGCGGATCGGACCTACAACATTTTGTGATCGTGGTCCGCACCCTACCATTAGGCTACGGTCGCTTACTACTTTTTTTATAGGATAGGGTGACAACGAGCATATAGTCTACCTGATGGTAAGTGGTTGCTGTGGCCCATAGACATCTACATTTATCCTCGTTTGCGAATCAAAATGCAGATGCGTTGTCACCCGTGAGGACTAAGATGGAATACCTCTTTTACAGTAAAACGGGTCTCCGGTTCTCTACACTCACCATACGCAAAACAGCAGTATTAAACTGCTATTTTACGCTGGTATTCTGTGAGAGCGTGGTCCTTCCCCGGTCGGGCCGACCCATTTGTGCTTCAACTATACTACTAATATAGCTGCAGCATGGCTCTACCACGTAAAGAAACATTGTATTCTATTTCATTCTCTCGTAGTTTAAATCATATAGGTGTATGTTTGTCTCTTTTTAGAGACGCTTTTTCGTTAACTTACTATTTAAACAAAATAATTTTTTTGCTGAACAAAGTCTCGGATTGGGGGCGCCTAAATTTAGTCCAGTTTAATCCTCAGAAGACATAAGTTTGCGCGTTTACCGCTAAAAAGAACCCATTTGTCGTATCTCCTCAGTTTCAAGGTACTCTCCTTCTTGCCTCAGCCAGTATCGGAATCCTCGGAGTCGACATATCGAGTGACATGCAGTTTCGTGGCCACTTGGAAGAGAAGGCCAAATTGGCCTCTAAAAAGCTTGGCGTGTTCAGCAGAGCGGGACAGTATTTCATGCCAGCACACCGCCTGTAACTTTACAACTCAAATCGTCGACGACCGAGTCCTTTGCGATCGGTTCGATTGAAGAGATGTTGCACCCCTTTGCATTTTCTTGGTTGTCATTATTCCCCTGGTGTTGCGGTTGTTCATGGGCGGCGGTAGTCACTTACCATCAGGTGAGCCGCATGCTCGTTTGCCCCCTCTCCTATAAAAAAAATATGGTAAGATTTACTCTTAAACGTTATTGCAAAGCTTCAGTGACAAATATTGTATTCAATCCAAAATGTGTTAGTAACAATTTTCAATGTAGAAAAGTAATTTAATATATTTTCTCGATACGAATATAAAATTGCCCCTTAAAAAAAGTGTTGTACAAACTGTAACCTCCTATTCTACTTTTCAAGGAAAATCCTTCCGAAGTTAAGTTGATGGCTACGTTATAAAATGAGCTATTTTGCAATTACTCACTTCACCATTCAGCTGTTTGTGCTACAAGCTCGTGAAAACTGTCCACGTGATAGGAGCTAAGATTTGTAAGATCCATAGCGGAAGAACCAAAAAAAACTTTGTGATTACACTCTTAATGTCATGACTGGTAAACGGAATATTTATATTATAGCACACAGGCAACTAAATAGACAGATCCTTAAAGTCATGTGGCGAGACTTACGCAATATCAATAGAAAAGTGTTGAAAAAGCAATTGAATTAAAGCAACTCTCCAAAATTTTCCCAGAAATCTGTCTGTTGGAAAGTTACCTTTCAAAGTTACAAACCAATTGTGACAACTTTGACCGCCTGACATATTTTATTAGGAACCATAGGCTTCAGATATTGATTGCTTTTAATTATAACATGTTATGTATGTACTATTCATTTTAACGTTTTTCTGTCACTACCTGCATAGTTATTGTATCTTCGGCTCTCGCAATATATAGTTCTTAACCTGATCAATCCCTTTTATTGTTTCAAAATTTGGGATAATCCCCCTCAGGCAGCATTATTTCTGGACACGAGATTTTGAGTGCGATTGGGAGGTTCTATGGTCAGCTGTACACATCGTCGTTGGAGCCATGCACAATTGTAAGTAACACTCGAAGAACTAGCCTCATCCGACACTATTCCGTTGATACACTGGACGTCAGTTACAGTCAGATTAGAATGGATAGTCCTCCAGTACCTTAAAACGGTATAGCTTTGGGTGTAAAAGTAATTACAATGGAGTTTATATAAATTAGCACCTGCCAGTATCACGCGGACCTCCCGTGGTGCCTAGACGGTTGGTATCATATAAAAAATAGACGCGCAAAACGCGCAAAACCGGTACTTAAACTGTTACAGAAACTGTTTAATTCCTTTTTTTGTGTATTGTGTGTTAATATACGAAGTCTCAACTGTAATTTATACGCTTTTATAGTTTTCATATCACATTTGTATAATAACCGGACAGTGAAAAAGTTTATATAGACATTGTAGTTTTTACTGAATTTTGGGTAAAAGATGATTCCATAATACCGGAAATAGACACCTACACATCATACTATACTAAACGTTTATTTAACCAGAATGACGGTGTGGTAACATACGTTAAAAAACATAAGCATCACATCATGTGAACCAATGGTTGATGATGGAAATGTGCTAATACTCACAGTTGACACAGATACCACAGTTATATGGACATATAGACCACCAAGTTTTCTCAATCTAATTCTGTATATCACATCACTTGATAAATAGTTTATAGCATAAATAGAAGTATCGTAGTCCTAACTGGAGACCTGAATTTAGATGTTAAGCCTTCTACTATAGGATATTCTGCCAAATATCTCAATATGCTATCTATGCGTGGCTTAAAATAATGTGCTTATCTATCGACAAGGAAGGAAGTGTGCTTAGATCATTTTATGGTACGAGCCCAACATAGGATTACATCTATTGTTTTTGATGAATGTACTGACCATCACTCAATTTAATTACTTATTTACAGAGTAAAATTGGTAAAAATTTTATAAAGTAAAAATTGACTTTGACAAAATAGCTATAGGTATGAATGAGCTTATCTGGGAAGAATATTACGGAATTGACAATGTCAATGACGCTCAAGAGTATATTACAAACATTATAAAATATTTAATACAAGCTGAATTCTGGTTGTATATATACAACCAGAATAACTATACCTCAAAGAAATAAGGCATTAAAACCCTGGATATCACCAGAAGTTGTAAGCTCAATAAGAAAAAGAGACAAATTACATAAACAATTAAAAAGGAAAATAATAATAAAGATTTATAACCGTAGTGCGGACCTTTTTATGTTTGCGAACGATACTGTAACCCTCTTTTATGGTACAAATTTGGATAGTGTGCAGCAATGTGCTAAAAATGGATTACGTATGTTTACAAACTGGTTGGAAAATAATATTTTAACCGCCAATTGTTCAAAAACAAAATATATATGCTTTTACAAAACCCCTTCTGTCACCATGAATATTATGTTTCTTGTAATAAGTCCTCTTGTAATACGTCCCAAAGGAGAAGAGATTTAAATTTACAATATTCTAATATCTACGATATAAATACAAACATCTACTATAAAATACCTTGGGGTAATCCTCGACGGACTCATATATCAAATATATCTAAACGAATTTCTAGACTCGGTTTATTATTTAAGACCCTAAGAACTGTAGCGACTAAAAGCTGCTAACTCAGACATATAACGCCCTTTGTCATTGTCTTATACATTATTGCATCTGCTCATATGTGCTATAGTCTGCATACCCATAGATACCAGGCATAAGCAAATCATTAATATGCAGCAGGAAGAGATTTGCGGAGAGAACGGACCCCCCTGAGAAACACCGGCGTTAGTCGCCATAGGAGCGGATGAGCAGCCATCGATGTCAACCCGGAGAGACCGTTCATTCAGAAAGTACTTTACCCATTATGTTTCTATCCTCTTCCCCCCGGACCTCTAAGGTGTTCAGACGTGTACAAAAACTATTACCGTATTACTATTATTATTAAAAAAAAGTTATTTGCAAAAATTCGCGACATAAAAATAGGAGTACATGAAATTGAAGAGCTATCATTGACCGGCCGCTCCTAGTCCTCCGCTGCAGTGACACACTTTCGCAGCCCTAACAGCTACTCGTCGCCGCAAATCACCGCCCATCGCCGCCTACGCATTGACTACAGGGGCGGTGCGACGCACGGTGAATCAGCTGTATATGCATTGGTCGCCCTACGCTGCGTCTGCGTGGGAGGTACGTAGCAGTGCTCCTAGTACATTATCTTAGCACAAAATCGGTTAAACTTCATAGCTACGTACTCATTTAAAGTGCTGATTCATGTTAAATGCTCCTGGTATTTTTCTATACGCACATTCATGATAGACCCATTGTTACTTTAATAATATTTTATTAAAATGCCTTCGAAACGCACCCCACCACAAAACGCACATGCGTCGGAGACTGATTCAGAGAGCATAGGTGGAAGTGTGTCTGACTTACAAAAAGCAGAAAGCAACATCAATGTGAGCATTGGTCGCATAAAGAGAAAGCGGGAAAATGAATTACATAGTTTTATGGAAGAGGTGCGTAGTATGATCTCCAAGTTTGTCATCGATCAAACAAATAAATTACAAGCCTTGGAGTCATCAATAAGTGAAATAAAATCGCAAAATAGTTCATTACAGTTATCATTGGAAACAATATCCTATAAATATGATGAATTTCAAAAAGAAATAGAAAATTTAAGGAAAGAAAGGAAGGAGCACAGCTCTTACATAAAACAGCTCGAAAATAAAATTGAAAATTTAGAAAGATACACGTGTTCAACAAAGCTTGAGATTAAAAATGTACCAAAATTGCAAAATGAAAACAAACAGGAACTGCATTTGTACAGTTAAAAACATTGGAAATATATTAAATTTGCAAATAGAGACCGGGGATATTAAAGATATATATCGAGCCTCTGCAAAACCTAATGCCCTAAAACCAATAGTGGTCGACTTTAACTCCGTACTGATGAAGGAAAATATTATAAAAACCCTTAAAAAGCTTACCCTAAAAGAGAAGAATGAAAAACTAAATACAACAATATTTGGTAGAGATAGTTCTCATAAACAGATATATATCTCGGAGGCTCTTACCCCGAAAGGAAGGCGTATATTTTTCTTGGCGAGGGACTTCACAAAAATAAAAGAGAAAACTGCCTTGTGACTAACTACTAGACTATGTTATTTAGTTTTGATTAATAATTTCAAGCGTTTCTCATACAATATAAATCATATCTGCATGTTACTTCATGATGCATTACTCCATATTCTATTTAGGCATAGTGTATTAAAGTTGCGAATTATTAATCATAACTATGTAAACACTTTACACACAACTCTTTATACTTCAGAAATACAATACTTTACTTATATATCATTATCTCTTCATGGACTATTTCATAGTGATATTTTATGTATCCTGTTTGTATCATCAACACATAATTTACACTTGTCAAATAAACACTATGATAACATATTTTTTTACATAACATACACAAACAATTATTACTATGGTTTCACTAGTAATATACAAGTCTTCAAGCGCACTCTATTGATTGAAAGTAAAAAACTACAATGTCATTTGCCAAAAACTTACAACTTACGTAGGTTTTCAACTTACCTGAAGTACTGTTCTTACATATATACTAGATTAAATTACTTTATTTTATACGTGAATTACGTTAACTGCAGCCGAAGGACCCAAAAAAACCGAAACTAATTTAAAATACTTTATTATAATATAAAAATTACAATATAATTACTATAACTAAAATATAAGTGAATCAGATCGATGCTAGATCTAGAATTAATTTTAATTATTACAGTAAAAATAAGGTAAAGGTATATTGCAGAGCTCCGGTTGCATCCGTTGACGTCAATGCTCACGTTCTGCTGAGTTGCTCCTCGTGCCGCTGCAATGTATCGAGGTCGCTGCTGTGTAGGCTTTTACCTATGAGGCTATGTTATAACTCCTCCACCCTCAGATTAGCAACTATTTTAGAACCTTGAGAGAAAAAGTTGCTGGTAACGCCTTTTTGACTTCGGATTCTTCGGGCTTTTCATAGCTATGTTGGGTGTTATTCTGGATCTGTTCTTGCTTCTTAGTCTTGTAGTAGTAACGAACTGAGATTATGATAGCGAATATTGCAATGCTTGATAACACGGCGTAAAAGGGAATAGTGGTGTGATATAAAGTTGGGAGATCCATCTCTCTCAGATGAAGTGGTGGTTGCATCATGAGTTGGTCCTGGGCTGCGTGGAGTCCTTTCAGGTTAATTGTATTAAGGCTGATTTGTGGTACTGCTGGGTTTCCTTTTGCGTTTATATCCAATGGTATTTTCATTAGTTTCAGTGGATGGCCTACTACTTGATCGTTAATATTGGTGATGGTGAATTCTTGTGTTCGCAGGAAGCAATTAATTGGTATTGTGGCTAAGTAACTACCCTGTAATGTAGTAATATCTTCACGCCCGCATACTGTATGGACTTTAGTTGGTTGAGGGAAAGAGATGGTGTAGTGCTTGTCGTCAAGACGTTCCATGGCTTCTTTTGATAGTGCAATGTCGGTTATCTTACAGGATTTTGCTATAGACTGATTGATGATGAGGTTCTGGATACAGTCGGATTGTGTTCGAATTTGGGTGTTCGTTTCCTTTTCGCATAGGTACCGATTACTCAACTTCGGACATTCTGTCTCCATGTACACGAATTTTTCTCTATTAGTTGCTATTAAAGGATAGGGTGGAATAATAGATTGGTGGTTTTTGTTAGGTACAATGGATAAGCGGAATAGGTTGAAGGTGTCTTTGGAAATAACAGGGAATTTTAGAAGCAAGATCTTACCAATAGCTTAGGAATTATCCTTAATAATGCGCATTAGTATTGAAGTCGGTTGTACAAAATTTTAATTTCAATAGTAGTCTCTCATCCTCTCTTTAAAAAAAAACGTTACCTCTACACTATGATTTTCTCCTGTATCGCAGGGACAGTTTACATACATGGAACAGACCCAGAACAATTATTTGTAGGCCATACAAATACTTGCTCCATCCGGGATTCGAACCCGCCGCGGTTCTTAGCGCTGCAACTCATTGCAAAACCACTGCGCCACGGAGCCGTCACTTGTCTGTTTCACATGTTTTTGCTAATTACAAACATGCGACACGATATCATTATTAATGAAAGAGTGGCAATGAGAAGTGCTGTTACCTTCAATCTTTCTTTTATCGACCAAATATTAAACTAAAAACCAGTATATTCTGATCTTGAATTAGTAGGCAGTCACTAGTACTGGGAGGTTTACTAACACTGAACTTATTTTTTTGGTCATTGGCATTATACGCGAAAAACTCTAAAACTGCGAAACGGTGGTCGGGCCACTAATTAAATAACTTAAGGACCCGTATGCTATGCAGTACCTTTTGGCTTTTTGAGAGGCCTACTTGAATAAAAACTCAAAAATAATTATCAAAAGTGCCTAAATACTTCTTAGAGAAAAATATTTTTTATGTTTTAGGATGCATAGATTAATCAATATAATGATAATGATAACACATCAAGCAACAAAACTAGCAGGCCAACACCAAGAAGAAAAAATGATAAAGATCAACAGTGTCCCACAATCCGTTAATAATCACTTTAAGCGTCCTAGGGACGAAATTAGACAAGAAGATCGTTACGATATTTATTGTAAGCCCATTGCAAGTAAGCTTCGTGAATTACCAAGAAAACAAAGAATGCTGACTAAAAATTTAATCAACGAAGTTTTGTTTGAAGCTGAGTGGGCAAATCTAACACTAGATTACTAACTCATTAATACTAGTCTCAGTGATAATCGATATTCTTCTTCCTCATCAAATAATTATTCGCCAGCATACCAATACTGATCTGCCGATAATTCATTGCATCAAACAATCCCAAATTCGATTCCTTCATCTAACATACAGCATCAAACAATCCCAACTCCATCTCCTTCATCTAACATGTAAAGACCTACCATGCCATTATGTCAAGTGCATATTCCAGTAATTCCTCATATCAAACAAACTCAAATCCCATTATTTCACAAAACATGCGGAATCAAATGATTCCAAGTCCGATTCCGATTCGATCATCCTGCAGTATTAATTTCAATTCCAGAACATTCAGCAGCGTTCTTTATCACCAATTTTCAAATTTAGTGTCTAGTTTATTTATTTAATTTGTCGAATCAGATTGTTTGCTAGGAAATAAATAAATATTACCTAGAAATTTTTTTCATTCTACTTCAATATTTGATCTAGGAGAATAAATAGATGAACAACTTTTAGTGATATTTTTTATTTGTACATACATACATACATATAATCACGCCTCTTTCCCGTAGGGGTAGGCAGAGACCAGTTCTTTCCACTTGCTACGATCCTTACATACTTGTTTTGCTTCGTCCACTTTCATTATTCCCTTCATACATGCTTTACGGTTTAGGGTACTCTTGACCTGGCCTTTTTTCAAGACCTCCCTGATTTGGTCTAGAAATGTCCGCCTAGGTCTACCCCTTCCAACACTTTCATTCACACTCGCCTTATACACTTTTTTCGTCAATCGTTCTTCATTCATTCTCTCGACATGGCCAAACCATCTCAGCATACCTTTCTCAATTTTTGTCACTACATCTTCTTTCAGACCACAACGTTTCCTTATCTCACTATTTCTTAGCCTGTCACTCAGTTTAACTCCTATCATACTTCTTAATGCTCTCATCTCAACTGCATTTATTCTGCTTTCATGTTTCTTCTGCCATACCCAAGTTTCACTTCCGTACATGAGTGTCGGAACCAACACCCCCTCATGCACAGCCAAAGGAGCCTTATAAGACACCTTCCGACTGCTCATAAAGGAGTGCAAAGCTCCATTCACCATGTTTGCTGCATTCACTCTTCTTTCGATATCACTCTCACACTTTCCATCTCTTGTAAACTTTGAACCCAGATACACAAACTCTTTCACCTGTTCAATTTGTTCATCTTCAATCACAATGTTGCAGTCTGTCACTGCCTCATCTTTTTCAAACACCATCACTTTCGTCTTCCTTACATTCATCTTTATTCCCTTTCTAACAAAAGCTCCACTCATAGTAGTTACCATCTACTGCAACTCCTCGGCCGAAGACGCAATTAATACTTGGTCATCAGCATAGAGAAAACATTTGACGAGTAACTCACTTTCTAACCCACTTTCATTCTCTTTTAAATCTGTCAAACAATTGTCCATGAACAGATTAAACAGCCACGGTGACGCTACACATCCCTATCTAACACCTTTTTCGATATTAAACCATTCAGTGTACGCCCCGTTTATCCTTACACAAGCACTAGAATCCCTATAAAGATATTGCATTGCTCGTATGAGGATGCTGCTCACACCGTTCACGGACAGTGCTGACCACAATTCATTCCTCACCACTCTATCATAGGTCTTTTCTAGATCTACGATCGCGCAGTAGACTTTCTTGTTTTTAGCTAAATACTTTTCGGCTATGCACCGCAAGGAAAAGATCTGATCCGTACATCCCATTCCCTTTCTAAAATTCTAAAGTATATGTATGATTCTTGTCTGTTTCATTCACAATCCTTTTAATCAACACTTTCGGATACAATTTACCGACGACGCTGAGAAGGCTTATACCGCGGTAATTTATGTAATTCTGCCGTGACCCTTTTCCCTTATACAATGGCACGATTACGGCTTTGCACCAGTCTCCCGGTACTTGCCCATTTCGCCAGCACAGATTGAAAAGGCGGTACAGCTGACTAGCCACCAGGCCCTGTCCAGCCCTCAGCATCTCGACGGTAATCCTGTCATACCCTGCAGCCTTACCTGATCTCATACTTTTCAACGCTTTCACTATTTCATCCATGCTTATCTCATTTTCATCAACATTTATATTAGTTTCCGTGGAAAATGGCAGATGCTGTACCTGCACTTCCTCTCTTTCAAACAAACTTTCAAATACTCTTTCCATCTCTTTAACACACATTCTTCTCCTTTTATAATGCTTTTTTATTTGTATTCTACCATTTTGTACATTTAAACCGGTGTTACCAAAATAGGGGTGATCTTTTGAGGCTATTATTATTTTATATACAATACATGCCAAAGATGATATTTTATTTCAAACAAAATTGTCCTACCACTGCACTTTGCCTTCGTTTACAAAGTAATTTTGGAACTCTTGCCTGATCATTTTAGCATCATTACTTACGCTACCATGATTTCATCGTTGTAAAATTTCCATGTTCGACCTTGGAATCGTGTACCCATTGATAACAATTGTCCCGTTAAAGGTATTTTCTTGATGAAAACATTGTCGAGGCGCATAAGTGTTGGGTACATGCTCCATTAAAAAAGTGTGTAAAGCGATACTAGTCTGTCTATTTATTTTTTAAGTTTATTTGAGTACGATAAATGCATAATCGTGAAGATAATATGTCAAATGCCTTTTCAACGACGTTTCTTCCGCGAGATAAACCACAAAGACGTACGGTAAACATCTTGAGCTGCCTTCGATATTTACGGGGTTTGAAATATTTAACTTTTTATTTTGCAACTTTTGGAAAAACTTTGTATTTTGTAACACTCCTACATTGGAAACCGCCCTACACTTCGCTTACCTGGACAATGCTACTGCTCAAAAACTTTTCTTCCCCACCGGTTGTCGGTTCTTCGAGCTATGTTGCCTATCCATTGCAACTTCAGCTTACAGATCCGATGGTCTATGTCGATTAATCTGATTCTTTGGATAACGAGTTTAAGTGACAAACGATCTTACAGTCCACCTGATGGTAAGTGGCTGTTGCAGTCTATGGACACCTGCAGCCAATTGCAAGAAAAGATAGCTACAAATGCATTGTCACCTCTGAGAATTATTATGGAATGCCTCACAGCCTGTAAATTACACTGGCTCTTTGTATCCTTCAGACCGAAATACAGTAACACAAGCACTTCTATTTAGCAGCAGAAATAGATTAAACCTTGGTAACAACCAACTCGGATGTCAGTACTCCTTAAAATAGTCCTATCAGTTGGTCTATACATATAAATAAAAATGGAGTGTCTGTCTCTAATATAAAAATAACTGCCTTTTGTGAGCTCGGGCGTTATTTGCATGCAATTAAGACGTGACTAACCATTTTTAAAGTTTTTGTCTGTCTGTCTATTCTTCCGGGCTAATCTTAGGAATTGATTAACTGATTGTGATGAAAGTTCACGAACAGATAGAGAGAAATGCTAGAGTGATTTAGGATATATTTTTTACATCCGGGGCGGGTTGAAAATATAGTAAGTCTGTAGGTACGCATAAAATGTAAAACAAGAAAACCGCCGTTAGATATATCGTGTTTTCCTATTTGCATTATCCTTTGAAACTACCGATTCTACTGAAATGTCTCCGCGTCAACCATTAGAGCGTGTCTAGCGAATAATTAGTGCGGTGCAGTGGCGGTTAAGAAAATCCACTACCCCATATCTTCCCGTGGGTGTCGTAAAAGGCGACAAAGGGAAACGGCAGGAGATGGGCAGCAGCATCTTCCTGATAACAGCAAAATTACAATAAAAAACTAAGGTTTCCAACCCGCCCGCCAAGCGTGGCAACTATGGCAAAAACCCCCCATGATAAAAGTAACAAAACCACGGCCCCCAGTCCCCGGCGGCCTCGCTATTTCTGGCTACGGTGGCGACCATAATAACGGCGGGGCAGGGGGTGCTAAGAATCTCCGGTGGAGGTTCGGTTGCCACCTAAGACGAATCGACCTGGCAACATACAACGCACGCACCCTAAGAACTGACGAGAAGATCGTGGAGCTGGAAGAAGAGATAGACCAGTTACGCTGGCATATAATAGGATTATCCGAGGTCCGAAGAGAGGGGGAGGAAACGTTGATCCTCGAATCCAGCACCTTGCTCTATCACCAGGAGGGCGACCTTCTGCCCAAAGAGGTGTCGGATTTATCGTCCACAAGTCTCTCGTTAATAACGTTGTAAAGATTGAGAGTGTGTCGACGAGGATTGCGTAGCTTATACTCAGAATCACCAAACGGCATTCGCTGAAGGTCATACAGGTTTACGCACCAAACTCGGCACATCTCGATGAGGAGGTGAGGAAATGTATGAGGATATCTCTAGAGCCATGTATTCCTCCAAAACTCACTATACGGTGTTAATGGAAGACTTCAATGCAAAACTAGGCACAAGAGAGAATAGTGAGCTGAAAGTCGGGAAGTTTGGAATAGGGCAACGGAACCCAAGGCGCCAGCAGCTGGCCGACTTCATGGAGAAAAAGGGACACTTTATGATGAAATCTTTCTTCCAGAAGCGGCCCCACAGGAAGTAGACCTGGTCGAGCCCCGACGGTTTGACAATAAATTAGATTGACTTCATTATGACGACCAGACGACATCTGTTCAGTGATGTCTCCGTGATCGCGAGGGTAAAAACTGGTAGCGATCACCGAATGGTTAGGGTCACACTGAACCTAAACGTTAAGTTAGAGAGGTTTCGTCTAATTAAGTCAACGCTCCGTCTCCCTCGTGCTCTGTTCCAAAGTCCTGAAACCTTTCAAAAACCGCTTTAAGTGCCTAGAACTGCAATGAAGTGGACAATATGAATGACAAGCTGGTTGAAACTTTCCATGCGGTCGGAGCTAAGTTTTGCAAGACCTGCTGCAGAAGAATACAAAAACTCTCCGTTCACACTCTTAATCTCATGGCTGACGAGAGATGAAACTACATTCTTTAACAGATTTGACAGCATACAGGCAACTGAACAGACAGATCTCTTTATGCATGCGGCGGGACTTACGCAACTTCAATACAGCTTGTATTAAAGAAGTGATTGAGCGGAACCAAGGCTCCAAAGTCTTTGCCAGAAATATGTCCGCCAGAAAGAGCCAACTCTCGAAGCTGAAGACCGAGTGTGGCAGCATCGTTTCCGGGACACCTGAGATTTTGAGTGAGATTGAGAGGTTCTACACGCAAGTGTGAGTAACGATCCAAGAGCGAGTCTTATCCGACACTATTCCGAAGATATCCCGGACGTCAGGCGAGCGAGATTAGAATGGCTCTCCAGCACCTTAAAAACGGCAAGTCCCTGGGCGACTGAACGCGGTTGGAAAACCGATACTTGAAGTCCTTCAAAAGCTCTTTAATTCCGTCCGTCCATGGTGGCACTACTCCGGAGGCTTGGAGCAGAAGTGCGCTGGTTTTGTCCTTCAAAAAAGGAGACAACGTTATCTTGATGAACTACAGACCGATTTCCCTCCTGAGCCGCGTCTACGTGCTGTATTCGAAAGTCATTACGAATCGTCTCGTACGCAGAATTGACGACTTCCAGCCACCCGAACAAGCCGGTTTCCGAAAAGGCTTTAGTACCAAATACGACATACACTCACTTCGGCAAATTGTACAGAAGACAGACGAGTATAATCTGCCACATTGCTTTGCGTATGTAGTCTATGAGAAAGCCTTTGTTTCCGTCGAAATTTGGGCGGTGCTGCAGTTCCTTCGGCGGTGCCAAGTTGACTGTCGGTATATCGAAGTGCTGGAGTGTTTTTACATTAGAGCTACGATGGCTGTTAGGTAGAACTCAAAATGACAAGCAGAAATGTATACTTGACTTTGTCTTTTATATAGAATAACTATAAGATATTACTTTCGCACTAGATAGAGATGTCGGATTATTGGCGCCGTACGAGCGATTTTTCATTTGCAAGTCAAAATGGTCTCGTATCGCAGTTAACGTGTTAATTGAGGGAAAATGTAGATTCCTATGGACCACAGCATCCAATTACCATCGGGTTTACTTTGTGCTCGTTTGTTACCCTTTAAAAGACGAGACTTGAGCTTGCTTGGTTGAAATTTGGGTTGCGACGAAATTTAAAAATACCAGTAATATAAACAAACATTTTAGGATTTCTTGAGACCTTTTTAGAGCTTTAAGAACGAATTTAAAATTTTGCTTTTATTTATATAACTAGAGTAGCAGTATTTACGATTAGATTTTTTTTAATATCTTACAAAACACTTGTGATGAGAAGGATACCAATTGGTGTACTCACTGACGTATAAGGAACCTCGACTTGGTTTGGACTTCTCCCAGTCTAGGGGAAATTGGTCTTGATTGTCTATCTTTGTAGGCGAATTGAAACAAGGTGATACCTACATTCAACACGTGCATTCTAGTCTCTCGCCAAGGCTGTCCAAGGTAACTTCTGTCACCCATCTCTCTCATCTGTGCACAGGAAGGAAGACTCAATGGCCCATGCCGCAAAGGTCAAAGCCGATCTGCTGGGCTCTCTCTTTGCGTCCAACTCGACTCTTGATAACAGGGAAATCACACCGATTACCATTCAGCGGTGTGAGTGCACCATGCAAAATGTGCTGTTTGTTGTCTGAGCGAGGCATTTTTGCTGATCGACTGTGGTGTGTACTTTTATTTATCTTGTAATTTGTATTTAATTTAATAAATTGTAATTTGTATTTGTGTTAATTGTATTTAACGTGATTTGATAGGAACTGTATTTGTTATTTGTTAATTAATTTGTATTTGAGCCGCGTAGTAATTTGTATTTAGAAGTGATGCCGTTGCGCTGCCAGGGCAATCACCATGCCGTTTTGTGTCTGGATGCGGACGGCGTTTCCTCTCAGGACTCTTCCGGGCCTCCGACTCCCACGGGCGGGGGCGCTCAGTCGCGCCCCCTGTCGGGGGGTTGTTCCCCCAGGGGCGGGGAGGTCGCCCCCCCTCAGTGTGTTGAGAGGGACTTCACTGCCACTCAGCGGTCAGCTAGACCCTTCTCACCCCCGTCAGCTGAGTGGCCGCAGCTGGGGTACCACCGTTCCCCCTTGATGCAGGCAGCCCCAGCTAGGTAGCTGCCGCCCTAGCTCCCACCACGGCTGCCTCCACAAATTTTTTGAACAGCCCACTTGTCAAACTATTCTAGTGTCGACGGCCTCAGTGAGGGGTACAACCCGAGCGTCGATTGTTTAACGGTACGCCCTCTATTTGATTTGGATTCACAACGCGGTGTGGCCTCCTCTTGGTTATTGGGAATACTAGGGCTCCCCGGGAGCATTGAATCGCGCTGTCAGGGACTATAAGATTTAGTTTTGGTCGAGCACTTAATTAATGATGCTTCAAATTTAAAAAAAAGCAAAAACGCATCTCCGTCGCGTTATGGGCAAAACCATTTTGACATTTGAGGAACTTGCCACTGTGTTCTGTAAAATTGAGGCGGTACTCAACTCTCGGTTCCTCTGTCCCCTCTCGTCCGATCCGAATGATTTAGAGGTTCTAACCCTGGGTCACTTCCTGATTGGCTAGCCGCTTTACGCTCTGCCCGAGTACCCCTTCAAAGAAATAAACTCTTCGCGGTTGAGCAGATTTCACCTGCTGCAACAGATGACTCAGAGTTTTGGCACCGATGGTCTCTGGAGTACCTACATCTTTTGCAGCAGCGCCTTGAGTGGTCTGACAAGACGGATCTTCCTCGGGTTGTAGACTTCGTGTTAATTAAAGAACTGAACGCATTGCCTTCGTATTGGCGCCGTGGGCGCATTGTTAAGTTGTCGTATGGATCGGATGGGGTGCCTAGGGTGGACGAGGTTTTGGTTGGAGATTCGGTCTTGCAACGTGCCGTCGCGACCCTGTCCCGCTTACCGGTTTGCTCGCGGACACAAGTCCTTATGTCCGGGACGGGTGCGAAATGTTTCATATTTGTGGCGGCTGTGATTAAAAAAATGTGTTTTCCGCGAAATGTTTCATATTTGTAGCGGTTGTGATTAAGAAGGCGAATTTAATGTGCTCTTTGAATATTTGTACTTATGTTTTTGTAATTGTATTTGGTCATTGTGTTTGTCTTGTTGAAAGGAAAATTGAAATTGTATAACCCTATTTGTGCCGAAGGGAATAAGAATCATTCCTCTCTTTTTTTCACATTTTTGTTGGCACTGTCGATGATGTGAAGGTGAGGTGAGGTGAGAAGGGTCTAGCTGACCGCTGAGTGGCAGTGAAGTCCCTCTCAACACACTGATGGGGGGGCGACGACCCCCCGCCCCTGGGGGAACAACCCCCCAAGAGGGGGCGCGGCTGAGCGCCCCCGCCCGTGGGAGTCGCAGGCTCGGAAGAGCCCTGAGAGGAAACGCCGTTCGCATCCAGACACAAAACGGCATGGTGATTGCCCTGGCAGCGCAACGGCATCACTTCTAAATACAAATTACTACGCGACTCAAATACAAATTAATTAACAAATAACAAATACAGTTCCTATCAAATCAAGTTAAATACAAATTACACAAATACAAATTACTATTTATTAAATTAAATACAAATTACAAGGCAAATAAAGCTACACACCACAGTCACGACAACGATAATTACCCGACGCGTACCTAGCCCTAACAAACTCCCGTTTGCGCAGCTTAACGGCGCGGCTTTTAATTCTACCCGCTAACAAACAAAGGAAGCAAGCAGTAAAGGAAAAGAATTTTATTATTACGTATTACGGCCGGGTGTGATTGTAGACACAAATTAAACCAATAAACCACGCTCTTACTACCAAAAATTGTTACGGCCCACAGCTGCCCCTGCAAAGGTCGCCTTGGTTAGGGCCCATAGTAGCCTCCTCGACGGGCAGCCGAGGGTTCGGGCTCGAATGGCCATATGGACAAGTGACTTATCATACTACACAATAGGGAGAAGGTTAGGAAAATAAATAGTACGTACCTGGATCCGAATCTAAGACCGCATCAAGGCTCGGTCAGGCCGTAGGTAGGGTAGATGCATGTAAAGTGGTGTTTGTTAGTGTGTAAATGTAGTTGACCTGGCCCAGCTGAGGTGACCGGGCAGCGGCCAGTTTCCATGCTGCCCCACAATGCTGCATCACTCCAACAGGCGTCACCACTGGACAATTTCCTTCTTCATGTCACTATTCCAGTCTATCAACTTCATTGTCCATTTAACTAACTTCAACTCAACCAATTCAACGTTCATCGTAAATCAAACACGTGATACCCGACACAAATAACGAACAGTAGTTCAAAGTTTAATATTCAAGGTTCCGGATTCATTTATCACCAAATTACAAATAGGGAACTAACGCGATCTCTTCATGAGTCACAAGGCTCAGCGTTACAAACAACAACTAAACTCCTTCGTTCGATATTAAATACTACGCCGCAATAAGAATCAAAATCAACCTAGCTGACATGTAAACTAGCTACAGAGTCAACACACAAAAGGCTCTTAACGCGACGGTACAATAAAACGAAATTATTTCCAAAAACAATTAACCGGGCCACGCCCTCGAAATGGAATGCGAGTTTCAAATTCGAGACCGTATCTCTACTCGGCGCTCGCGTAAGATTTCATGTCACACAAGCAAGTTAAATAGTGCAAAATGCACTTCAACACGCAATCACTATATAATTGGCGCAATTACTTTCAACGAAATTACTTTAATCAGTCAAATTCCATACAAGCCTCTTGTCACGACCGTACAACTTAGACAAACTAAATCGAGGCGGTTTTCACAAAACCAAAATTCAGTAGCGAAGTAAAGTGCACAAATTCTAAAAATCTAGACCATAACCCCAAAAACCGGTCGCGCGACACATCTGCAGCGTTCAACAAAATACGCTAATTGACTGCACCGCTGCCCTCAAGCTACTACCTCGCCCAGCAGTGCCAAAACAACCGCGAGCTCTATAGCGCTGCCCTCTCCCCGCGGCGTGCGTGACACCTAACACCATCAGATGATGCGCTAAGTCGAACGTGATTGGGTGCCGTCAAATGACCATTTTTGGGCGTAAACAAATACTAATAATACGTACGTCTCTATTTCTTCCATACATGTAACAATATTAATAATAACATCTGTACCTTTTTTGCAATATTGCTCTTTTTATAGAACACAATAATAATGAATACAGTAACCATTATGTTTGAAGTGTGTGTTTTGTGAAGTGTTTTTTTTTTTATTAACTGTCGTAAACTCGTTTCTTTTAGTAAGAAGTAGAATATTTTTCTTTAGCATTATTCCAACTACCTATTCAAAATCGAGTATGACTTCATTCCTTATTTATATTAGGTTTTTTTTTAATGATACTTTTAGATTATATAAAATAATATAAAGAAATGGTAATTTAATGTTTTTGTTGTAGCTTATTTTTGCAACTTAATAAATTCAAAATGTAATTTAGATTAAAAAATATGCAACAGTTCATTAAAAATTCAAAAATCGATTACAATCCCTAATCATTTTTCAACAACACATGATGTTTGGTGAAGATGGCGAAGATTAATGTTATTAGCCGAGTAGAATAATTTTTAATGTTCATTTTGGTATGCAGCTAGTCCGGGTTATAAAAGTATTTGAAACTAATATAATAAAATAGACAATTAATTATCGTGTATATCGGATGGTTTTATTACACAGGGCGATTCTGGACATTGTCCTTTAAGTAATTTTGGTTCAAGCCTTACAAACCTGTTGGGTGATTTCCCATACATTTGGGAGTTCACGCCAAAATTATTTGAATTTACTTTGGAGTAGCATCTGGGATAATATAAAACTATAAATACGTTTTATGTAATCTTATTTTTTGGAAAAATAATTGTTTTATAAACTGTAAATTATTATTGACGTGTTTTGTTCGTTTTGCACATCATATTTTCACGTATGTTATTAACACATCATCATCATCATCATTACATCCCTTCACAAGTCCACTGCTGAACATAGGCCTCCCCCAAAGAATGCCACAAAGCACGGTCCTGAGCCACCTGCATCCATCGACTTCCTGCATATCTTACCAGGTCGTCACTCCATCTAGTGGGGGGACGCCCTACACTTCGCCTGCCGGTACGAGGCTGCCACGCGAGAACCTTTCTTCCCCATCGGTTGTCGGTTCTTCGAGCTATATGGCCGGCCCATTGCCACTTCAGCTTACTAATCTGTTGGGCTATGTCGGTCACTCTAGTTCTACTGCGGATATCCTCATTTCTGAGTTTATCACGCAGGGAAACTCCGAGCATAGCCCTCTCCATAGCTCGCTGAGCGACCTTGAGCTTCCTCATCCGGCCAGCAGTGAAGGACCACGTCTCAGTTCCGTATGTCATCACTGGCAACACACACTGGGTGTACAGTCTCGTTTTCAAGTTTTGAGGTATACCTGACGAGAAGATGTGTCGTAGCTTCCCGAACGCTGCCCAGCCGAGTTGAATCCGTCGATTTACGTCTCGGTCGAAGTTGGACTTACCTAGTCGGACTATTTGTCCCAGGTAAACATACTCGTCAACAACTTCGAGCTTAGTGTTCCCAACAACTACCGGCATAGGTGTGACATGGACATTAAACATGATCTTTGTTTTGTCCATGTTCATCTTAAGACCTATCCGTTGGGAAACACTATTGAGGTCATTGAGCATAGTGCTTAGGTCCTCCAGCGATTCTGCCATAAGGACTATATCGTCGGCAAATCGAAGGTGAGTGATGTACTCGCCATTGATGTTTATACCGTATCCTTTCCAGTCCAGAAGCTTGAAAACATCTTCCAATGCAGCGGTAAAGAGTTTCGGGGATATGACGTCACCCTGTCTTACACCTCTCTGCAATTGGATAGGTTTCGTACTGTGGTTCTGTACTCGGATAGCCATCGTAGCCCTACTGTACAAGCACTTCAAGACTTCGATATACCGACAGTCAACTTGGCATCGCTGAAGGGACTGCAGCACCGCCCAAATTTCGACGGAATCAAAGGCTTTCTCATAGTCCACATACGCCAGACATAGTGGCAAATTGTACTCCTCGGACTAATAACATTAACACATAATAATATGTTATTATCAGAGAGTTACTCTTAACAGTACATTGACGTAAATTCAAATCAGCAAAATTCTCAAGGTGAAAACTTAACTCAGTCCAAATACGTGATCTGAAACAGATACAATTCAAATCTATATACTCATAATTGCTGCAAATAACGGTCAATAAATTCAAAATGCCAATAGACTTACCACAATACTGTCATACGAGACAATATTGTCGAAGAGACCCAAGAAACGCAGCCACTGCTTCCTCAGCGTCCATAAAACGTTTTCATCGAAGGTTTTCTTTTCTTTTCGGAAATAAAAAAAAATCACAAGATGCGAGGTCGGGGCTATAGGGCGGGTGATCCAGTAATTCCACGTCTGTCGTAGCCAAGTAGACGATGGTTTACTTGGCAGTGTGCGACGAGGCGTTATCGTGGTGAAGGAGGATCCTACTGCAAGGTCGTTTCTCCCGAACTTTTTCCAAAACAAATGGCAAACAAATGTTAGTGTACCACTCTGCAGTAACTGTTTTTAGATTCTCTAAAACAATTGTTGCGTAATTACCTGTCCTTCCGAAGAACGAGGCCATCATCTTTTTCACACGCTTCCACTTCTCTTCACTTTAGTTGGCAACTCTTCGGAAGGAAACACCCAGACAGCAGACTGTCTCTTAGTTTCAGGATCATAACAATAAATCCAGCTTTCGTCACCTGTAAGTATGTCGAACACAACATTTGAGTCACCTCCGTTAAGTCTTTGAACCATATCACGACACCAATAAACACGACGGAGTTTATGGGCCTCTGTCAAATTATCAGGTATCCACCGGGCACAAAGCTTCCTGGACGCTAAATTTTCATGGAAGATTTTGTGTTCTTGACTCATACCGATGCCAAAGCTTGTCCGAGTCTGCTGATAAGTTATTCTTTTGTCAGTCTCTATCATATGCCGCACAATACTGATGTTATATTCATTCGTCGCCGTAGAAGGCCGTCCCTCACGCACATCATCAGTTAGATGAGAGAGACCACGTTTAAGCTCATTAAACTAGCTGTAAAAAGTATCACGAGATGGGGCTTCATCTTGTCGTAAATGACAAAGAAAGTCATAAAAAATCATTGTTTGAGATTTTCTTGCATTAAATTCATGTTGACGTGACACAGACAATTTTCAATTTGCCGCCAAATCGTAAACAAATGACAAATTAATAAAATACATACACAATAATATTGGCAAGGAGTTCCATTTTCAAAATTTGAACTTATTTTTTTATTGTACCGTTTAAAAGTGGCCAGTTCTAAAAACTTTCAGTGCCGCCCACGTAAGTGTTTCTTTTCCTATTTTAGGAAAACTGTGGAACCTTTGGCACAACACTTAACTTACTTTCGATTATGATCAAACATCGTGCATAAAGTTTTAAAATAATGAATTCATTTATAGTCAATTTAATCATTTCACAAATAATCTTTACTCTATATTCACGACGATATTACGAATGTGTATTTGCGAGGAAATGCGAAAATAAAATGTTCTGAACCGTTAATAACTGAATTTTAGCAAAAAGCAATAATAAGCATTAAATTCTAATGAAATAAATATGTATAAATTTCAGAAAATATTTTCATGAAAGGCAGTGACAAACAAATGTAATTTTTTTCTTTTTATTCGTACCTTCTTTTGACAGAATTCTCCTAATATTTAATAACTTATTCTTTATCAATTAATAGGTGCTTTAATTAATAGTAATAATAATAATAAATATTTATTTCGTTTCGAATTACACATGTTGACATACAGGAATCAGAATGATTACAATTAATAAAGTAACAATAAGTCTAACAAAAATAACATGCTATGATAAAATTAAAACTATTTGTAGCTAAATAATGTAGAATCTACAAAAGAAGATAGAAAATTCATATTTATAATATTAGCTACCTGCCTGAATTAGGTTGAGTACCTGTGTTTCAGACATCACTTATACAATCGGTTTAATAATGTAGGACACTAGATATTTAAATAATTAAACTAAATTGTATAATAAATAAAATAACTAAATAACAATTATTTATTGCCTACAATTAATACAAACTATTTTAGTATATCTAACAACTTCTCTGTGTCTTCGTAATTTAATTTATTTAGAAATTCCCTTACACTTATATTACAGTCCTTATAACTTAGACTATATACCTTTAGTGACTTGTTGAGCTTGTTATATAGAAAGGGTCCTAAAAATATGTAAAATTTGTTCACAAATGCGTGTTTGGTTTGAGGGTTTACACAAACTAAGTCCATTCTTCTCCTGTCTATGGATTTTAAGTTAAATGGAAGTTCGGTATGTTGTTTTAATATGATTTTCAGGATAAACAACTGACGGACAGTTAGTACACTACATTCCAAGTACAGTTGATGTGTAGGAAACATGAATGGACGGAAAGTGGCTACCTTTAGAACTGCTCTCTGAGCACGTTCTAGTGGGAGCAATATTGTTTTAGAAGCACCACCCCAGGAAGTAATGCCATAAGTGAGTATGGATTGACAAAAAGCTAAATAGACCTGTCTTATCAATTTGAAGTCAGCGATGTTACGAAGATATTTAAAAATATATATTAATTTACGAACTCTAGCACAAAGTAAATCGATGTGCTTGCGGAAATTTAGATGTCTCTGGAGTACCTACATCTTTTGCAGCAGCGCGTTGAGTGGTCTGACAAGACGGATCTTCCTCGGGTTGTAGACTTCGTGTTAATTAAAGAACTGAACGCATTGCTTTCGTATTGGCGCCGTGGGCGCATTGTTAAGTTGTCGTATGGATCGGATGGGGTGCCTAGGGTGGACGAGGTTTTGGTTGGAGATTCGGTCTTGCAACGTGCCGTCGCGACCCTGTCCCGCTTACCGGTTTGCTCGCGGACACAAGTCCTTATGTCCGGGACGGGTGCGAAATGTTTCATATTTGTGGCGGCTGTGATTAAAAAAATGTGTTTTCCGCGAAATGTTTCATATTTGTAGCGGTTGTGATTAAGAAGGCGAATTTAATGTGCTCTTTGAATATTTGTACTTATGTTTTTGTAATTGTATTTGGTCATTGTGTTTGTCTTGTTGAAAGGAAAATTGAAATTGTATAACCCTATTTGTGCCGAATGGAATAAGAATCATTCCTCTCTTTTTTTTCACATTTTTGTTGGCACTGTCGATGATGTGAAGGTGAGGTGAGGTGAGAAGGGTCTAGCTGACCGCTGAGTGGCAGTGAAGTCCCTCTCAACACACTGATGGGGGGGCGACGACCCCCCGCCCCTGGGGGAACAACCCCCCAAGAGGGGGCGCGGCTGAGCGCCCCCGCCCGTGGGAGTCGCAGGCTCGGAAGAGCCCTGAGAGGAAACGCCGTTCGCATCCAGACACAAAACGGCATGGTGATTGCCCTGGCAGCGCAACGGCATCACTTCTAAATACAAATTACTACGCGACTCAAATACAAATTAATTAACAAATAACAAATACAGTTCCTATCAAATCAAGTTAAATACAAATTACACAAATACAAATTACTATTTATTAAATTAAATACAAATTACAAGGCAAATAAAGCTACACACCACAGTCACGACAACGATAATTACCCGACGCGTACCTAGCCCTAACAAACTCCCGTTTGCGCAGCTTAACGGCGCGGCTTTTAATTCTACCCGCTAACAAACAAAGGAAGCAAGCAGTAAAGGAAAAGAATTTTATTATTACGTATTACGGCCGGGTGTGATTGTAGACACAAATTAAACCAATAAACCACGCTCTTACTACCAAAAATTGTTACGGCCCACAGCTGCCCCTGCAAAGGTCGCCTTGGTTAGGGCCCATAGTAGCCTCCTCGACGGGCAGCCGAGGGTTCGGGCTCGAATGGCCATATGGACAAGTGACTTATCATACTACACAATAGGGAGAAGGTTAGGAAAATAAATAGTACGTACCTGGATCCGAATCTAAGACCGCCCCAAGGCTCGGTCAGGCCGTAGGTAGGGTAGATGCATGTAAAGTGGTGTTTGTTAGTGTGTAAATGTAGTTGATCTGGCCCAGCTGAGGTGACCGGGCAGCGGCCAGTTTCCATGCTGCCCCACAATGCTGCATCACTCCAACAGGCGTCACCACTGGACAATTTCCTTCTTCATGTCACTATTCCAGTCTATCAACTTCATTGTCCATTTAACTAACTTCAACTCAACCAATTCAACGTTCATCGTAAATCAAACACGTGATACCCGACACAAATAACGAACAGTAGTTCAAAGTTCAATATTCAAGGTTCCGGATTCATTTATCACCAAATTACAAATAGGGAACTAACGCGATCTCTTCATGAGTCACAAGGCTCAGCGTTACAAACAACAACTAAACTCCTTCGTTCGATATTAAATACTACGCCGCAATAAGAATCAAAATCAACCTAGCTGACATGTAAACTAGCTACAGAGTCAACACACAAAAGGCTCTTAACGCGACGGTACAATAAAACGAAATTATTTCCAAAAACAATTAACCGGGCCACGCCCTCGAAATGGAATGCGAGTTTCAAATTCGAGACCGTATCTCTACTCGGCGCTCGCGTAAGATTTCATGTCACACAAGCAAGTTAAATAGTGCAAAATGCACTTCAACACGCAATCACTATATAATTGGCGCAATTACTTTCAACGAAATTACTTTAATCAGTCAAATTCCATACAAGCCTCTTGTCACGACCGTACAACTTAGACAAACTAAACCGAGGCGGTTTTCACAAAACCAAAATTCAGTAGCGAAGTAAAGTGCACAAATTCTAAAAATCTAGACCATAACCCCAAAAACCGGTCGCGCGACACATCTGCAGCGTTCAACAAAATACGCTAATTGACTGCACCGCTGCCCTCAAGCTACTACCTCGCCCAGCAGTGCCAAAACAACCGCGAGCTCTATAGCGCTGCCCTCTCCCCGCGGCGTGCGTGACACCTAACACCATCAGATGATGCGCTAAGTCGAACGTGATTGGGTGCCGTCAAATGACCATTTTTGGGCGTAAACAAATACTAATAATACGTACGTCTCTATTTCTTCCATACATGTAACAATATTAATAATAACATCTGTACCTTTTTTGCAATATTGCTCTTTTTATAGAACACAATAATAATGAATACAGTAACCATTATGTTTGAAGTGTGTGTTTTGTGAAGTGTTTTTTTTTTTATTAACTGTCGTAAACTCGTTTCTTTTAGTAAGAAGTAGAATATTTTTCTTTAGCATTATTCCAACTACCTATTCAAAATCGAGTATGACTTCATTCCTTATTTATATTAGGTTTTTTTTTAATGATACTTTTAGATTATATAAAATAATATAAAGAAATGGTAATTTAATGTTTTTGTTGTAGCTTATTTTTGCAACTTAATAAATTCAAAATGTAATTTAGATTAAAAAATATGCAACAGTTCATTAAAAATTCAAAAATCGATTACAATCCCTAATCATTTTTCAACAACACATGATGTTTGGTGAAGATGGCGAAGATTAATGTTATTAGCCGAGTAGAATAATTTTTAATGTTCATTTTGGTATGCAGCTAGTCCGGGTTATAAAAGTATTTGAAACTAATATAATAAAATAGACAATTAATTATCGTGTATATCGGATGGTTTTATTACACAGGGCGATTCTGGACATTGTCCTTTAAGTAATTTTGGTTCAAGCCTTACAAACCTGTTGGGTGATTTCCCATACATTTGGGAGTTCACGCCAAAATTATTTGAATTTACTTTGGAGTAGCATCTGGGATAATATAAAACTATAAATACGTTTTATGTAATCTTATTTTTTGGAAAAATAATTGTTTTATAAACTGTAAATTATTATTGACGTGTTTTGTTCGTTTTGCACATCATATTTTCACGTATGTTATTAACACATCATCATCATCATCATTACATCCCTTCACAAGTCCACTGCTGAACATAGGCCTCCCCCAAAGAATGCCACAAAGCACGGTCCTGAGCCACCTGCATCCATCGACTTCCTGCATATCTTACCAGGTCGTCACTCCATCTAGTGGGGGGACGCCCTACACTTCGCCTGCCGGTACGAGGCTGCCACGTGAGAACCTTTCTTCCCCATCGGTTGTCGGTTCTTCGAGCTATATGGCCGGCCCATTGCCACTTCAGCTTACTAATCTGTTGGGCTATGTCGGTCACTCTAGTTCTACTGCGGATATCCTCATTTCTGAGTTTATCACGCAGGGAAACTCCGAGCATAGCCCTCTCCATAGCTCGCTGAGCGACCTTGAGCTTCCTCATCCGGCCAGCAGTGAAGGACCACGTCTCAGTTCCGTATGTCATCACTGGCAACACACACTGGGTGTACAGTCTCGTTTTCAAGTTTTGAGGTATACCTGACGAGAAGATGTGTCGTAGCTTCCCGAACGCTGCCCAGCCGAGTTGAATCCGTCGATTTACGTCTCGGTCGAAGTTGGACTTACCTAGTCGGACTATTTGTCCCAGGTAAACATACTCGTCAACAACTTCGAGCTTAGTGTTCCCAACAACTACCGGCATAGGTGTGACATGGACATTAAACATGATCTTTGTTTTGTCCATGTTCATCTTAAGACCTATCCGTTGGGAAACACTATTGAGGTCATTGAGCATAGTGCTTAGGTCCTCCAGCGATTCTGCCATAAGGACTATATCGTCGGCAAATCGAAGGTGAGTGATGTACTCGCCATTGATGTTTATACCGTATCCTTTCCAGTCCAGAAGCTTGAAAACATCTTCCAATGCAGCGGTAAAGAGTTTCGGGGATATGACGTCACCCTGTCTTACACCTCTCTGCAATTGGATAGGTTTCGTACTGTGGTTCTGTACTCGGATAGCCATCGTAGCCCTACTGTACAAGCACTTCAAGACTTCGATATACCGACAGTCAACTTGGCATCGCTGAAGGGACTGCAGCACCGCCCAAATTTCGACGGAATCAAAGGCTTTCTCATAGTCCACATACGCCAGACATAGTGGCAAATTGTACTCCTCGGACTAATAACATTAACACATAATAATATGTTATTATCAGAGAGTTACTCTTAACAGTACATTGACGTAAATTCAAATCAGCAAAATTCTCAAGGTGAAAACTTAACTCAGTCCAAATACGTGATCTGAAACAGATACAATTCAAATCTATATACTCATAATTGCTGCAAATAACGGTCAATAAATTCAAAATGCCAATAGACTTACCACAATACTGTCATACGAGACAATATTGTCGAAGAGACCCAAGAAACGCAGCCACTGCTTCCTCAGCGTCCATAAAACGTTTTCATCGAAGGTTTTCTTTTCTTTTCGGAAATAAAAAAAAATCACAAGATGCGAGGTCGGGGCTATAGGGCGGGTGATCCAGTAATTCCACGTCTGTCGTAGCCAAGTAGACGATGGTTTACTTGGCAGTGTGCGACGAGGCGTTATCGTGGTGAAGGAGGATCCTACTGCAAGGTCGTTTCTCCCGAACTTTTTCCAAAACAAATGGCAAACAAATGTTAGTGTACCACTCTGCAGTAACTGTTTTTAGATTCTCTAAAACAATTGTTGCGTAATTACCTGTCCTTCCGAAGAACGAGGCCATCATCTTTTTCACACGCTTCCACTTCTCTTCACTTTAGTTGGCAACTCTTCGGAAGGAAACACCCAGACAGCAGACTGTCTCTTAGTTTCAGGATCATAACAATAAATCCAGCTTTCGTCACCTGTAAGTATGTCGAACACAACATTTGAGTCACCTCCGTTAAGTCTTTGAACCATATCACGACACCAATAAACACGACGGAGTTTATGGGCCTCTGTCAAATTATCAGGTATCCACCGGGCACAAAGCTTCCTGGACGCTAAATTTTCATGGAAGATTTTGTGTTCTTGACTCATACCGATGCCAAAGCTTGTCCGAGTCTGCTGATAAGTTATTCTTTTGTCAGTCTCTATCATATGCCGCACAATACTGATGTTATATTCATTCGTCGCCGTAGAAGGCCGTCCCTCACGCACATCATCAGTTAGATGAGAGAGACCACGTTTAAGCTCATTAAACTAGCTGTAAAAAGTATCACGAGATGGGGCTTCATCTTGTCGTAAATGACAAAGAAAGTCATAAAAAATCATTGTTTGAGATTTTCTTGCATTAAATTCATGTTGACGTGACACAGACAATTTTCAATTTGCCGCCAAATCGTAAACAAATGACAAATTAATAAAATACATACACAATAATATTGGCAAGGAGTTCCATTTTCAAAATTTGAACTTATTTTTTTATTGTACCGTTTAAAAGTGGCCAGTTCTAAAAACTTTCAGTGTCGCCCACGTAAGTGTTTCTTTTCCTATTTTAGGAAAACTGTGGAACCTTTGGCACAACACTTAACTTACTTTCGATTATGATCAAACATCGTGCATAAAGTTTTAAAATAATGAATTCATTTATAGTCAATTTAATCATTTCACAAATAATCTTTAATCTATATTCACGACGATATTACGAATGTGTATTTGCGAGGAAATGCGAAAATAAAATGTTCTGAACCGTTAATAACTGAATTTTAGCAAAAAGCAATAATAAGCATTAAATTCTAATGAAATAAATATGTATAAATTTCAGAAAATATTTTCATGAAAGGCAGTGACAAACAAATGTAATTTTTTTCTTTTTATTCGTACCTTCTTTTGACAGAATTCTCCTAATATTTAATAACTTATTCTTTATCAATTAATAGGTGCTTTAATTAATAATAATAATAATAATAAATATTTATTTCGTTTCGAATTACACATGTTGACATACAGGAATCAGAATGATTACAATTAATAAAGTAACAATAAGTCTAACAAAAATAACATGCTATGATAAAATTAAAACTATTTGTAGCTAAATAATGTAGAATCTACAAAAGAAGATAGAAAATTCATATTTATAATATTAGCTACCTGCCTGAATTAGGTTGAGTACCTGTGTTTCAGACATCACTTATACAATCGGTTTAATAATGTAGGACACTAGATATTTAAATAATTAAACTAAATTGTATAATAAATAAAATAACTAAATAACAATTATTTATTGCCTACAATTAATACAAACTATTTTAGTATATCTAACAACTTCTCTGTGTCTTCGTAATTTAATTTATTTAGAAATTCCCTTACACTTATATTACAGTCCTTATAACTTAGACTATATACCTTTAGTGACTTGTTGAGCTTGTTATATAGAAAGGGTCCTAAAAATATGTAAAATTTGTTCACAAATGCGTGTTTGGTTTGAGGGTTTACACAAACTAAGTCCATTCTTCTCCTGTCTATGGATTTTAAGTTAAATGGAAGTTCGGTATGTTGTTTTAATATGATTTTCAGGATAAACAACTGACGGACAGTTAGTACACTACATTCCAAGTACAGTTGATGTGTAGGAAACATGAATGGACGGAAAGTGGCTACCTTTAGAACTGCTCTCTGAGCACGTTCTAGTGGGAGCAATATTGTTTTAGAAGCACCACCCCAGGAAGTAATGCCATAAGTGAGTATGGATTGACAAAAAGCTAAATAGACCTGTCTTATCAATTTGAAGTCAGCGATGTTACGAAGATATTTAAAAATATATATTAATTTACGAACTCTAGCACAAAGTAAATCGATGTGCTTGCGGAAATTTAAATTTGTGTCAAACGTGATACCTAGATATTTTATATTGTCTGTTTTTGTTAAAGCGGGACATGCACATGCAATGTCGTCATACGAGTTACAATGATGAGCGTAAATATTAAGGTCAGCAGGTATGTTATTATTTCTCATTAAAAATAACATATATTGTGTTTTATCTGCGTTTAAACTTAGGAGATTATTTATAAGCCAATTAGATACTATATTAAAGCCTTGCTGAGCGTATTTATAAACCTCATCTCGTGATTTAGCTGAGAATAACAGGGCTGTGTCATCCGCATAAGACATTATGACACCATTTTGATGTTGAAGATTTCATAAGTCATTTATATAAATTAGGAACAATGTAGGCCCCACGATACTGCCCTGTGGGATTCCAAAAGAACTGTTTTGTAATTCAGTACTTGTATACTCACCGATTTTTACACATTGAAAGCGATCACTTAGATAATCGGAAAAAAATTGTAGTTGAGTTCCCCTTATGCCAAGTGTTTCAAGCTTTTGCAATAGTAAAGGGCAAGAGATAGTATCAAATGCTTTGGCAAGGTCTAGAAAGATCCCAATTGAGTATAAACCATTGTCAAGATTACTTGTGACATACTCTGTCAATTGGTGCAAGGCATCATTACAAGATCTCTTAGGCCTAAACCCAAATTGTCTGTCTGACAGCAAGTTATTAGTTTCCAGATATTTTATCAACCTGGTATTTATGATCTTTTCTAAAATTTTAGATAAACCAGATAGAACTGAAATCGGCCTATAGTTATTAACTAAGTTTTTATCACCAGCTTTGTGAATAAGAGAAACCACTGCTTTTTTAAGCAGTTTCGGGAAAATACCATTTGTTAGGCATAATTGAAAGATATGTGTTAACGGGGCGGCCAGTAAATGTTTAAATCTTTAATAAGTATGCGATTAGGTATATTGTCCCATCCAACTGCACAATCTTCTTTTAAGCCAGATATTATACTTAAAATCTCATCAATATCGGTATTTAACAATACAAAAGAATTTAACTTAGAAAAGGATGTGGGCATAAAAATTGGATTACGAGTGTGGCTTAATTCATCATAAGTCAAAATTGTTCAAATCTTAGGGTTATATGTATGTATTATATTCTAAGGAGCAAATCAAAACATGTTTTACATATAATTAACATTTTCAGTTTCTTCTGACATAATATTATGTATTTTTGTATCTAATTTTAAAAATGGCAATTTGAAACAACTCGAAGGAAAAAGACAGCGATAATTTTTCTCACTTTATATGTAGATGCCCAACCCATACATAGATAAAATTATGATGTGTGCGAATTTCTCGGATTTCATACAAAGATGGATCAGCTTGGTTCTGTGGTACCATGAATTTTTTTGGCAAATTATTATTCTTTTTGCAAGCACTAAGTTGACATTGATTGAGGCGTTGACAATTTTGACATTAATATCATAGTGTTGCAAGGAGTTCATATTTTAATTATATTTTTATTTATCAAGATTATGTTAATGGTAGTCAGCACTGAGAAAGTTACAATGTTTCTTCTAACCCCGAGCAAAGCTCTTTCGTCCAGGTATTTAGTTGTTGGGTAACATGTTAAGAAGTTTTAACTTCGCAGTTTGTACCTAGTAGATAAAGTTTTCTACAAAATATTATATTAAAATCAAAATACGAGTACGTAGGTACTAGTCAGGGTCATTTTGCATGCCTTAAGCGAAAGCGCAAGGTATGTTCTACTATCGCCTAAAAATTAAGATTCCAACGTTTTATCGAATAAAATCATATCTAGCAATTATCATATTATACATATAAATGATATAAAAAGCACATTGTTAGAAAGATAAATGATTGTTGAACTTATTAATATTTTTTTTAAATCGATTAATTTTTTTTTATAGGATAAGGGTGACAAACGAGCACACAGTCCACCTGATGGTAAGTGGTTGCTGCGGCCCATAGACATCTACATCTATCCTCTATTACAAATCAAAATGCAGATGCGTTGTCACCGGTGAGGACTAAGATGGAATGCCTCATTTCCAGTAAAAAGGGCCTCCGGCCACCTGCACTCACCAAGCGAAACGCAGAGGTAAACCTCTACTTCACGCTGGTTTTCTGTGAGGTCGTGGTACCACCCCGGTTCGAGCCGGCCCATCCGTGCGACAGCAAAAGCCGCCACGTGGCTCTACCACTGTTAAAATTATAATAAAAATAGATTAATTGCTATTTTTAAATAAAAAAGGGGTTTTAGTGGCTAATGGTGTGGATTTATCATGAACCCAAGGCTTGCAAACACGATAACTTTTGAAAATATCAATTGTTTAACTCAATTTATTTTTTAATCTCTTCATCTATCATGTCCCACATGCCACTGCCACTGAATGTAAATGGCAGTGTAATTTTGTTTAGTTTAGCTATAATTAATTTTTTCGGCTCCAAAATGGCGAAATTTTCGTTGATTTGGTAGCCTTGTATGGAAATTATTTCTGTACATATGGACCTACAGCCAAAGAGTACTTTACTCACTCATTTAATCCGGCGTCAGACGCCGTCGTGAGTGGACATTGTTTCGATTGTTTGCATCGGCTCAAAAAGATCGCTGTAGAAAAACACAATATTCGAATAACCAAATTTCCTAAATACTTGATTATAATTATAATGAGATTTTTTATTACAATATTTTAAAAGCACAGAACAAATAATAGTAGTACGTACTAAACGTAAGTAGTATAATTTTTTTTTATCATGGGTGTCATTTTCATGGTTTTCGAGGGTGTTGAAGCCGATAGTGCTGTCGAAATGTAAATCCAAGGTGGCGGCTGCAATGGGTATCAATTTGTTGATCATGAGTGTCATTTTCATGGTTTTCGAGGGTATTAAAGCCAATAGTGCTGTCAAATTGTAAATCCAAGATGGCGGCTGAATTAGGTACCAACTTTTTCATCGTGGGTGTGATTTTCATGGTTTTCGAGGGTGTTGAAGCCAATAGTGCTGTCAAAATGTAAATCCAAGATGGCGGCTGAATTAGGTACCAACTTTTTCATCGTGGGTGTGGTTTTCATGGTTTTCTAGGGTGTTGAAGCCAATAGTGCTGTCGAAATGTAAATCCAAGATGGCATTTGAAGTAGGTACCAATTTTTTCATCATGGGTGTCATTTTCATGGTTTTCGAGGGCGTTGAAGCCGATAGTGCTGTTGAAATGTATTTAATTTACTTCAAAAAATTCCGTATAATCATGTAATAGGTAATTTTTTAATGCGCTTAAGGCATGCCCAATTGGATTTACCAATTTATTTATTTTGTTTTACTTTGATGCAAATTACCTCTTGTTATCAACACTCTTTTCTTCAAAAGATAAACATGTTTATATAACAAACCATAATTTAGATGTAGATTGTATCAATAATATATTGTTAATTATTTTTAAACTTATCCAAAATAGTTCGTTTTAATTTATTATACCAATACAATCTCATTTCATCTTTACAAGGACATTTGGTGAACTCTCCAACGAGGACATTCTGGAGGATCTTAATTCCCAAGGCTTCCCCGTAGAGTCAAGATGCACAGCAACAAGGGCAAGAGCTTCCCGCTTGCCTTTGTCATCCTGACCAACGTGCCGGAGGCCAAAGCCATCTTCCGTCAGGTACGTACCGTGTGTGGATTGTCGAGATTTAAGGCCACCGCTGCTAACTGCTCTGCCCCTCTCCCCCATGTGCGTTAAGTGCCTAGATCCCATAGCTCGAAAGAGTGTCCTCGGCGACAAAACGCTGAATCCCCACTAGCGTGCGTCCTATGTTAGTAGTCTGGCCACCCGGCTAACTACAGAGGCTGCCCTCGCGCTCCTTACCGCCGTCCTACCAAAGCTGCCGTACCAGCTCCACCGCCGGTCAATGAGAAGTCATTCGCGGCTCTCCTATTAAAAATGCCCCGTCTAGGCCTTCCCCAGCCCCTTAAGGGCCCCTATCGGCCCTCTCAGGGACCCCTCTGCCCCCTCAGGATCCTCAGCGGCCTTCTCCGAGCTTCTCTCAGCCCTCACAGCCGCCAGTTTTCCCCTGGGGCCCCAAAAAGGACTTCCTCCGCCCCTCAACAGGCACAATTCTCTTTTGCTGATGACCTGAAGACAGTGTATTCTGCTATTCGGAGCATCGTATGAAATCAAAGGATTTATCGCTTGTCTCCTTCAACATCCGGGTGTTGCGTATCAACCTCCCAGAGTAGTAGTAGTAGGAGAGTCCCGACGGTACTCTTGCATTCGAGGTAGAGGAAAAGGCTGAGTGTTTTGCAGACAGCATTGCCACTCAATGCTCTCCTAGCTCACACCCCACTGATCCCTCCCACATCCAGGCAGTGTAGGTTAAAGTCCGCCGACGAAACTCACCCCCCATAGCCTCTGACCCTATCACTGTGTCCAATGATGGGATGTCCGATCTGAAGGCCCCGGGCGCGGATGGCATCTCCAACCAAGCCCTCAAAAATTTTCCTGAGCAGGTAATAACCCTATTAGCTTTTATAATCAACGCCAGCTTCAACCATAGTTACTTTCCCACCACGTGGAAAGAGGAAACTGTCCTTGGTATCTCCAAGCCAGGAAAGCCTCACCAACTCCCCTCTAGTCACGTCCCATCAGTCTCCTCAAGGCCAGGGGCAAACTCTTCGAACGAGTCATCCTCACTCACATGAGGCTCCTTCTGTTTTCCACAGACGGCGACCCTCTTATCATCCCCCACCAAGTTGGTTTCCGAGCAAAATACTCTTGCTCCCAACAAGTTCATCGTATTGTGGAATATATCCTCAGCGGATTTTATCCTCGTCGTCATAAGACCATTGCGGTCTTTTTCGACATAGCAAAAGCATTTGATAGAGTCTGGCACGAAAGCCTTATCTTCAAACTCAACAAAATAGGCCTCCCTCTTGTTTGTCTCATGGTCTCCTACATGAAGGATCGTACCTTTTGTTTTAGACACGAAGGCACGCTCTCCTCTCAGCGTCATATCAAAGCCGGTGTCCCTCAGGGCTTGCCCCTCTTCTATATATCCTGTTCACCATTGACATTCCCATCCCGTCGAATGGCGTTCAGCTCTCCCTCTTTGCAGACGATACTGCCTTTTACTGTAAAGATATCTCATTACGTTGTATACGAAACAAGACCCAAAAGTCAGTTAATGACTTAGGAGCTTGGTTCCGAAAATGGCGTATCGATGTGAACCCGGAGAAGAGCTCCGCCCTTTAATTTGATCATAAACGAAGCCGCCCCACCACCATTTCGCCAATCCGTATGCTAGGGGCCCCTGTCCCCTGGCATAGGACCACCAAATAATTAGGTGTCAATCTTGACACGACGCTCACTTTCGAGCCCCATGTTAAGAGAGTAGCTCGTTACCCGCGATTTTATCTGGTTAGGCTCAACAGTATGCTAGGCCGACACAGTAAAATGTTCTTCCGTAACAAGTGAATCCTATACAAGGTCTGTATACGACCAGTTATAACATATGCAAGCCCCTTAAACCAACTCCCAATTAGTTCAAAACCGCTTTTGTCATCGGGCTACGAACGCACCCTGGTACGTCCGTAACGCCGACCTCCATCGAGACTTATAGAGCTCCCTACAATCCAACGATTTCTAAAATCACTCTCTGAGAACTTATTCAAAACCTCAGAGTCTTACTCTAATCATCTTATTCGTGAGACAGCTTCCTACCCAACCCCACTTCCACCTCGCTATCGAGTCCACGGACCGAAAAACTCTCTCTCTCGGATCCCCCAAACAACCTTTAGGCCTACCTGGACTGCCTCCTGGCGGCTTAGTCCAAATCCTCTTCCTATACTTAATTTGCCTTAGTAAGGCGCAATTTTCAGCGCTACTCGCCGCTTGCGCCCCCTTTCCCCGGTCGTTTCCGATTGGGCAGAAAGGTCATATAGGCCAATGCCAGTACCACAGGTGGTGTTTAGTGGGTAGGCACTTCGTCAAAGTGAGTCCCTCATAACCACGCAGCCGGCTATCGTGGTATGCTACGAGCATTCACCACCTTCCTCCCCCGCTTTCAGTGGGTACCTTTAGATTGGGCGCAAAAAAAAAATTAGAATTCGTTCGGGACCAGCAACAGTTAATCGTGAAAGAAAATAAGTGAAATTAGGAAAAGTAGTGAAAGTTTTAGTATATTTAGTATCACATTTCCAAGAGGAATTTATTGAAGAAATTGCTGTTTTATTTTCAAGATCCTTCAGTGTTCACCGTAATAGTAGGGTAACGAAATATTCAGTCCACACAGGCACACGACAGGCGTCAAGACTGGGACCATTTCCATAAAGGCTCCGACATCTTAATCGTGTACCTTTTCTTTTGGTAGTCGGTTTGTGATTGCAATCGAACGAATTCTCTGGGGCTACGCCCACCTCGTTGTCCCGATACCAGCGTGATGTGGTATTGGTCTGTTAAAAGAAGGTCAATAATTGGTTAGTCACTCAAAATCGATGCAACTAGAAAAAAGTTCTGAGGTAACAACATTAAAAAAAACAGTCGAATCGAGTACCTCCATCCTTTTCTTGAAGTCGGTTAAAATGGTAAGTAGGTAAATTACTCAGATTATGTGGTGACATAATCTGAGTTTCAAAGACTTTCACGTTGTTATAATCTTAATTTTCCTGGATGTTGCATATTAACCTTCCTTACATTGAACAATAAAGTTTTGGCTTAGCAATGATTTGCAACGCTGGGGACACGGGTTCGGATCCCGCACGGAACAAGTATATGTATGCCCTATAAATAATTGTTCCGGGTCTAGATGTTTATCCTTATGCAATTTATGTTTGTTAACTGCCTCCATAATACAGAAGAAAATCCTAGTGTGGGAGTAACGTTTCTTTTATGAACAAAAAATAATATCAATACATTGCATAACACCTCAGTGTATTCTACTATATACCGATTGTAGGCATTTATTTCACGCAGGTAGTAAGAGTGACAGAGGCATGCCTATATTTACAGTTGACTCTTGCTCCTCGTCTCGTTCATCACTCAGATTCTCTTCTTCGTCATTAATATTTGAACAAGAAGCTCTTGGTTCAATTTGGTCATCTAAAAATATTAATTCCTTGAAGTATCAAAGTTTAGGTTCAAATACAACGTCGGCTCCGGCGACAGACCGTTTCGAATTTTCTACTTTATTTTTTTTTTTGTAATTCGTCCTCAACGAATTATTTTTTTAAACAGTTTCGTGGTCTGCGTTTTCTTCTATTTCTCTGTATTTCGCAACTAGTTTATCTAGAGCTGCATTTCTCTTGTCTCTGAAGTAAAAGTATTTTTATACTACACGCACAACTAGGTATTCAATCAAAAGTTCTCAAAATGTATTATACTTCTAGGGAAACACCTTTCCTACTCAAGCCCAGGCTTGGAAATTACAGTAAAAGTACGAGTATTACTTGCGGGGAGATATTTTTATTGGGGTATGGGTGTAGCATTCGATGATGCCATATTTGACATCCTTCTACACCACATTTTGTCGCCCTAAATTTCGACCTTCTATGGTAAAGTATGAAGCATTAAAAACATATATTCACTTTCTTAACCGCTTCCCATTTATTTTGTATATCCCAAGTATTTTGATTATTTTCGCGACGTGGTGTTTTGGTGTCGAATGAAGAAACTTAGTTGTATTTAACGCTGAATCGTATGACTCTTTAAGAGATCGCTTTAATTCCCTATTTATAATTTTGTGATAAGTTAATCCGGGACATTGAATGTCGAATTGGAACTACTGTCCTTACTGTGTCGGGTATCACGTGTTCGATTCTACGATGAATGTGGAATTAGGCGAGTTTAAGTTAGTTAAATGTACAATGAAGCTAATAGATTGAAATAGTGACAAGAAAGAAAGAAATGGTCCAGCGGTGGAGCCTGCTGGAACGATGCAGCATTTTGGGGCAGCCTGGAACTCGGCCGCTGCTGATCGCCTAAGGTGGTCAAGGTCTCACACATTTACACATCACTGAACACTACTTGCCATTCACCTTACACCCACTCTCGGCCTGACCGAGCCTTGGTGCGAAGTTAGCTTCTGATACTGGTACGTAATATGTGCTTCTAGCATTCTCCCATATAGCTTAGTATTATAGGAAATTCTTCCATATAGCCACTCGGGCTCGAAGATGCGGCTGCTCGTCGAGGAGGCTACTATGGGCCCTAGCCAAGGCGACCTTTGCAGGAGCAGCTGCGGTCCGTAACACTGTTCTCTAATAGTACAGAGTACTCTTCAGGCCGGAACTCCGCACTGCACATATTGCTATTTGGCGGCTAAAATAGGTACTTAACTCAGACAGACTCCTAGCCACAAAAGGAGTCTTACCACCTATTTAAGTAGATGCTAATATACAACTCTCTTGTTATCGTTAACCAATGATAATACCTATCGATAAGAACGAAGGTTAGTCAGCTATACTATATAACTATAATAGCCTGTGATAAAACGCATGGAAAGTTCAACATATTGAGTATGCAAAATATAAATATTACTTTTGCCTCCGGGCTGAAACTGGCGTTCTGCCAGCTGCAAGACTTCTGTTTGTCTATCAAATTGCGTTTGGGAATAGAAAGTCGAGTTCGATACGAATTCTGCAGATTACATCCGCTGACGTCGCTTCTGTAGTATTGGCCTTCCGTTATTAAAATAAAAAGACAACAGTTTAATGCACGTATACGTACTTCTATATTGATTTTAAATAATTAAGGGTGACAATATGATACCAGTACAGAAACAAACAGAATAATTATTAATTACAGTCAATCAAAATTCCATTGCTCAACATAGGTCTCCCATACTGCCTTATAGGGGGATACTTGACAAAGTTGCCACACTTTGCGGATTGGCAGCTGCAGCTTTTTATTATTTTGAAATGTTGTTAGGAAAACAATGTTACCTATCTCCTGTTTCTATTTCCCTTATGTGGTATCTTATGAAACTTACAGGATAATATTATAATATAAAAAATTATCATTGCCGCCAATACTCTGCTAATATTATGCTTAAAGAATTGTTAAACTGTAAATATTTTTATTACAACTATATTTATATAATTGTTAATACATGGATTATAAAAACGTATACATATATATTCAATTAAACAATTATTATTTTCCCCCGAAAAGCTCTGACAACGAATAGAAACTTTTTTCAATTAAATATTTTTTAAGCTCTCTTTGAAATTTATTTAATGATTCTTCTTTTTGTAGACAATGTAAGGATTTTATTATAAATTTTTACACACATACCATATGGTCCTGATTTCACTGTTTGTAATTTTGTGACAGGTGGAGCTAATTTATTATTAGGACGTAAAAAATAACGCCGGGAGTATGTTGAAAAAAGGTGAATATTCTTTTTAACAAATGTGCATACTTCTAGTATATATAAAGATGTAAGTGTTAATATTTTTAATGAAATGAAGGTTTACAGCTGTCAGTGTTATCTATATTTGTAATTATGCGGATACATTTTTTTTGTAGAATAAATAAATTATTTACGTCTGTGCTGTTTCCCCACAGTATAATGCAATACTTGAGCCATGCATGGGCATAAGCATAGTACACGTGGCCGTTTTTGAATCTATGACTTTTTTAAGTTCGTATAGAGCATACGAGAAACGGGAAAGTTTAGATGATACTTTCTTTATGTGTTCTTTCCAGTTTATACCCAAATCTATGTTTATACCTAATAACGTATATGAATCATACAGAATGGGGTCCCACATATTATATGCAATAAATGAAACCACATACTTGTTATCGCCTTTGCTGACGATATACAAAAAATTAACATAATCGGCCCAGTAATTAGGTCAAAAAGTAGAGTTTTAATTTTAAGCAAATTTGAACCCTCTATAGAATTGGGTCACTAAGTCAATGATTCAATGAACTTGAATCCTTGAACATTAAAAAGCGACGTTTCCACGCAGTGCAAACTATTGGTATTGCGACGTATCGACAGCGGTGTCTTTTGTCGGCGTGCATAAACAAGCCGCACGAGGCACGCGGTGTACTTCAAACGCGACGGCGCTACTGCGCGCGCACCTTTGTCGTAGAGTAGGACACCTATTATCGACGATTAGCTTCTTTCAAAGGGAGTAAGTAATAATCGATAAACAAAAAAAAATGTTTAGCTTTAAACACTTAGGGTATCGTTATTTTAGAATTATCGTGTTGTTATGATTATCATAAAAACACTACGACCTAAGTATTTAAAGCTTTAAACTTTAAAGCTTTTTTTTGTTTAAGTTTGTTCTTGTAGATTTAGAGATAATAAATTATTTTAACATGATAAAAAACCCATAAAAACAACCAATTAAAAATTCATACATACTTACCCGTTTCCCAGGAAGTCACAAATCGGTAGTTTCGTAAGTTCAATTGTACAAAGATAAACTTTTTTTTAACAATCAATAACTTGTCGATTGTTATCAAATCAAAAATCAAAATTACTTGTATTCAAATGTAGTAGGTAAGTAAGCGTAAAAAGAAAAGTATCGATAAACGATAATTGCACCTTGTGACCGCCCTATTTATTACTTTTATTATTTTCACCATTTTGGAATTTGGAAGTTTAGCTTCCAGTTCACGCGCAATTCTTCCAGAATACAGGTGCGTTTCGCTGCTTACGCGCATCGTAATTATTTATCGTAAGATAATTATCGTATTATCGTAAGGTAAATACAATTAGTTAAACAATTCTTTTACGGTGAAATAGACACTTATTATTTAATTGACTTTGTGTGTGTAAATAGTGTTTTTAAGTACGTTTATTTTTTTATTGTGATATTGACACTATTTTACTTTTTTTGACCTCACTCTAGACTTCTTTTTATGGGGCTTTATTAAAAATGAAGTGTACTCAAAGATTTTCGAAACCGAAGATGAACTGCGCAATCGTATTTTTGCTGCCTTTAACAAATTAAAAGCCCTGGCTCTGGATCCTGAACGAAATGTTTTGAGCAAGCTTCAGGACTTTCATTAAATTTTGCTACTAATATGCAACAATATTTATTTCGTTCAGTTCCATGTTCGCGAAATAAAAAAGTGGCGGTAAAATACCTAAACAGTTTAGTGAGCAAGTTTTTATTTCGTCGCACATTGTCCAACGAACCATAGGCCGTGCCGACAAACAATAACGCTGCCTGCCGCCAACCGCCATGCCACCCGTGTGCAACGTTGTCACTCTTCCAAGGGGTCAAGGTACGTTGTCTAAACAGAGTGTTTACTTTAACTGAATTTATTTTAATATTTATTTTGTTTGAAAATTTTACTTTTTTATTTTACGGATTTTAATTTAATATCTAATATTTCTACACTTCTATGGACTAGTATTACTTGTGGTTTAATTTATTGCATATATGTGGGACCCCATTCTGTATATGAAACCGCTAGCTTAGCAGTTAGCCACCGTAGAGTCTATATCACCTGAGGATGCCTCGTGTAGAGGCGAAACACGTGTCGTATTATCGTCAGTGGTGTGTCTTGCCTAGTGTAGTGGTGTTGGGAGTAGCGGTGCTGGGATTAGTGGTGACGGGGATAGTGCACGCAATTGAGGGAGGGCGGGAGGTGCTCTTCATACTAGGTAAGACACATCATTTTATTTTATAAAACGGATAATTGCGAAGTAAATTTTTCTAAAAGCTTTTATATAATGGATTTCCGCAAAGTAACGCCTGATTCTATTAATTACATTTTGATTTAGTATTGTTGTAATAATAATTTATAGATAGTCGGTATTTTTGATACGGCTTAAATTGCATTATCTTAGTTTTTGTGTAATTCATTACGAGATTGTGATATATTAACCATTCAGAGATTTCAGTTAGTACACTATCTATACAGTTGTTAAGATTGTTGTTCTTATTATTGTCGAATGGGATGACTACAGAAAGATCATCGGCGAACAAGGTACAGGGAGCTTTGATTATTTTTGGCAAATAAATGTAAATTTAGATCTGACTTTAATCATGTTTCCACTGGTTAGGTCATGGTGATCTATCTTTCCACACTGCTTTCGATTGGTAAGGTATGACTCGAACCAGTTGTAGGGTGGGCCTCTTACTCCTATTCCGTGTAATTTCCGTAAAAGTATGTCAAATCTAACTCGATCATAAGCTTTGGTTATGTCCAGTAAAATACCAATCGCATATTTCTTATATCTCTATTTGTATACGGCTAAAGTTGTTGATCTGTTTTTTCGAAAGCCATATTGATTTTCATTTAATATATTGAACTTTTCGCAGTAACAGTACAGTCGATTAGCCTTATCAGATTCAAATATTTTTAAAAACGTTGGAAGAATAGCAATCGGGCGATAGTTATTACAGTCAGTTTTTGAGCCTTTTTTATGGAGTGGTTTGATTATTGAAATTTTTAGGAGGTCTGGAACTTTACTTTCTGTAAACGATTAATTTATTAAAAATGTCATAGCTGGGGCTAGTTCTTCGGCGCATTTTCTAATTAGACAAGGTGGTAATTCATCATGACCGAAATTACGCTTGATATTTAAATTTCGTATAGTTTTTATAATTTCTTGATTAGTAGCGACTTGTAAAAAGAATGAATTTTTTACTGGATCAAGGACAGACTAGCCGGTCGCGCTTGTTGAGGCAAAAGTAGCATTATCATTTTCAACCGATAAAAAAAAATATTGAAACAATTAACTATTTGACCAGGGTCCGCAGTGATACTATTTTGGACATGTAATTTTATATTCTTTTTATTTTGTGTAAGCTTATTGGTTTGCTCCTTTACAACATTCCACATTGATTTTATGACATTGTCTGAATTCTTTATTCTTTTATTATTATGGTTCTTTTTTGAAATATTTATAGTATTTTTAAGTATTTTCGAGTAATTTTTATAATACTTGTTTAGTACTGGATCTTTTGTTTGAGATAATAATTTTTTTAAGTCTTTTATTTTTGCACGATGTTTTAATTCCATTTGTAAGCCATGGCTTTTTATTTGTACTTCCAAGTTTTATGCGAATTTTTGGTATAGTTTCGTTTAGTATATGATTAATTTATTACAAAATAAGTTGTAATTTTCATTAATGTTTTTATCAATGGTAATTATTTTACTAAAGTCTACTCCTCGTAATTTAGATTCGAAATGTTGGATATTTTTGTCACTACAGAATCTTTTTCTAGTATCCACGTATTAGGTACGAGAATGTTTCGTTCTTTTGTAGGTATATTAAATATAACTCCTTTGTGGTCAGAAAGACTCAACTTCACAACATTAATTACGACTTGTTCGACATCAAAATTTGTGAGTGTTAAATCTAAGCATGAAGCTGTACTCTCTGTTACCCTAGTTGGTTCTTGAACATGTTGAATGAAATTATAAGTACGCATTAAATCTAAAAGTCTTACAGTTGATGTACTTTGTTTTAGCACATCTACGTTAAAATCTCCACCTATTATAACGTTTCTTTTAGATTTTTTTGCTATATTCGTTGCAAGAGCTTTTCTAATACACTGTAAAAACTATCAGGCATTCTGTTGCTGTTTGGCCAGTAAACATTTATTATTAATAAATTAAAAATTGGTATTTTTATGCCACAAATTTCAATTATAGGTTCTATAGAATTATTTTTTAAGTCGTTTCGTTCAATATCATCTATTTCATCTTTCACTAGAATACAAACACCTCCTCCTGAATCAGATCGACTGAAATAGGATGCCAGGGTATAACCTTGTACTTTGAGTAGGTCAAGTTTCGCAGCGTTGATCCAGGTTTCAGATAGACAAATAGCGTGTGCATTTTTATCTTCATCTGTCCAAGCCTCCAATAAATGCCGTTTTTTATTAAAACTTTGTATTTTTTGGTAAATAATCCTTGTTTTATTATTAAAAAAACATATTTTTAGAGTTGGCGAGGCAGATCGTGGCTCATTTCAATCACTCCGAAATTCTGTCCCGGGTTCTAATATTTTCTAATGGCCATAATCTTCAATTTCACACATAAGTGCATCAATGTCTTTGAATATGGTTTGCATTCCGTAGTTATTTAAACATCGTTTCATCATATTCTAGATTCAGATTGGAATAAATTTGGTATGCATACTCATGTGTCATTACATCTAGATGTAGTAAGTTATTACACACTTCTACTCGCCAGTTAAATAAATTTCCAAATTAACAGTATCTAAAGGTCGATAGACACAAGATCATGTTTGTATGTGTAATTTCTGATAATGTTTGTCGAATGTATGTTATTAATTCAAAGTAATTTTTAGTGGATTTGAAATCTTGATCGCCTATTAGTAATATGCAATAGTCTTCCATTGTATAATCAATAAGTTTGGTCTTTAGTCCCTTCAATAGAGGTTCTATTCCGTATCCTTTTAGAAGATAATGGCTGATTTTCAATTTCCATGTAAAAATCGTTGCGCAATGGATCTTGTTTTAGTAAACTTGTTAGTACTAAGCATACATATCTTCTTCTTGTTCTGCAGAGTTATTTTAGAGTTATTTGAATAGCAGATATCTAAATTTCCATGCAAGAAATCGTTGCGCTATGGACCTTGTTTTAGTAAACTTGTTAGCACTAAGCATACATATCTTCTTCTTGTTCTGCAGAGTTATTTTAGAGTTATTTGATTTGTTCTCTTGTTGGCTTGTTATGTCGCATATTGGCAACTTATTCATATTGCTAATATTCTTTTGCCGCTTGCTTACTTGTACTTCACTTGGATTGTGACACAATGGTATATTTGTTATCGTAGATGGGGCACTTACTTTGGGAGTACTCAATAATATATAAGTCATATACTTTTTTGTATTATTTTCTCAGGTGTTGTTCTGGGAGGGACTTACGACATTATTTTTTGTTGTTGAACGACAGATACGAGATAATTAATTTATTTTGGCATCTCTTTTTGATATTTCTTCTCTTAATGAATGATTTTCTGATAACAATCTTTCTACTTCCAAGTCATCACTTTCGAGATTAGTTTCCAAATTTTGTAGTTTTAATTTCATTTCCTCGAAATCATCTATAGTTAAATAGTTATTTTCGGGGCAGCTACGATTTAAATCGGTGTCTTCAGAAATCAACGTTTCACCTAAGTCGTCAATTTGGGAAATTGATTGCGAAAAAATCAGGACAGGGACTTATTTCAATATTAAAAATATCTATCACTTCTAGATGGATTGAGTTTTTTTTTCGCAATGTTATATTTTCAATTGCTATTTCGTGACAGCTAGGTTTACTGCTGTCCAAATTAGGAGATTTTTCTGATGACGTATTTCTATTTTTTGTCTTATTCTTTAACTGTATACAAGTTGTGCACTTCCAGGCATTTTTGGTGTTTATTGACATCTAACGAAATCTTTTTTTCAGAAACTACGAGTATCGTCCAAGTTAAGTGAAATTTTTCTTTACATAAAGAACAAGTTAAGCTATCCTAATTCAATATTTTTTTACTACATTTAAAATTTACTAGTGACATTTCGAATTAAGAAGAATTAATGATATTTTATTCTAATATTATGAAATTATATTTTATTGTAGTCTTCTCATTGAAAAAATCAGGATAGGGACTTATTTCAATATTAAAAATATTTTCAAATCATATGAATACGCGCGCCCTCTAAAAAATAATCGTAGACTTAATCAAGTTGATCTATTAACATAAAGTTGCTTATATTGGCAGTAACTAATAGATGGCGTAATAATACAAAATGGTTACTCTCCTTTGGTAATCAATTATCAATTAACATAGATGTCGCTTATCTAATTAGATGTACATAAGTTTTAACATTTTAAACTACCGTAACCGTCACTTTAGTACTAAATTAATATTTTTTCACTTTAAAACAAAAATAAATTGTTGATAGCAATGTCACTTAGTTTGCTAGTACTGTTCCTTAGCGTTTCACTTTAGAAAGTACTATCTTATTACAATAAATTAAATACAATAATAGTTTATAGTTCACTAATTCACTTGATTACTTATATTAAATTCACGCTTATAATCTAGCTCGAAACAGCAATATAACGACACACTAAATTATGTTAGAATGTATACTTAAGTTATAGAAAAGTTCAGTAAAGATTGTTTATAATATTTTTAAAATAAAAATTATACGGAGCCTATGTTTACTGCTATATGTCTAATGCTGCTCTACACCCTACACAGCACCAGTGATTCAAGCCAATCAAAGAGAACTGGTCGTTGACGATTCAAGCCGCTCTGCTCTTTATGCGGTCAAGTGGAAGGAGCTCGCACTGGGGAGCCCGGGCCCAGAGATGAGAACAGTATTCCACGTGAGGCCAAACCTGCGCTTGTAAAGTTACAAACGATGTGTAGGCATGAAATACTGTCCTGCTCTACGGAGTATGCCAAGCTTCTTAGAAGCCAATTTAGCTTTATCTTCCAAGGAACTATGCTTCTGCAGGTCATTCGATATGTTGACATCGAAGTTTCCGCTAATGGCTGCGACAAAAAGGGAAGTGCTCTGAAATTGGGGAGATAAGACAAAGGTGTTATTTTAAGCGGTAAACGCGCAAACTTGTGATTGTATAATAATTTATCGTGTAGCGACTTTTAAGTTCAGTGCTTTTCTAAAATATGTTAGATTAAACGTGTATTTTTGTAAAAGAAAGGGATTTGAAAACATGGAGGCGCTCGCTTATTGGATTTGATGTTTCGCGATGTGTCTCCGATGCCGACCGACCTATCATATTTTTTTTTATATGAAATATATATTTAATTATATTATTATAGCATCTAATGGCCCTAGTGACGTCATCCAAAATGCCACCAATGTCACTGCTGTTTGAAGTTATTTTTAGTTATTGGAAATTATATATATTTTTTAAGTGTGATCGGTGTCATAATAAATAGATTTATACAAAAAAAAGCACGCATATTTCCTATTACTATACACTTGTTACCACTAGCGCCATCTAGCATCGAGTAGCAGAACTAGGAGAGTCAAAATCCTTCTCGAAATTTCCATGGAAGAACTTTCTAGACACTTAATCTACCGTGACCGGTATATACTAGAACATTCTAGATGTTATGGTTTCCTATATTTACGCGAAGACTGCACATTAAATGAAACTAATTTTTACGGATTTTGTCGCGTTTAATTTAACTTTTTAATTCTCAACGTTTCGCGTGCTTTACAGCACCCATGGTTACAGGGTGACTCAGGTGTTTGACATCCCGATGTCATAGTTAGCCCGGATACCTTCAGTTTTTGAATATTAATTGTTGGTCCGATCTACGCAAAATGAGCTTACTGTATCTTGAAGTCTTGCAGTGGTATGCTTGGGTTTGGACTAAATTTTATTAATTATAGGATCCCAAGCAGATGACAGCATCCATCCATATTCTCTATTCTAGATGTTTCTACAGTAGAAGATTCTTGAACTATATGACGCCCTATATAAGGCCAGTATAGACCGCGACCGGGTTCAGTGGTAAGTTGGCAATACAAGCGAATACTTCAAAGCGATACAACTGCGAACTAAAGTGATTAGTAGTAAAATTGTTTTGTTATTAATGTGGTTTTAATTTGTAATTAGTGTTCTATAAAAGTGTCAATTTTGGTAATTCACTCGGCAGCTTTTAACTGTCTCAAACCCCAAGCTCGTAACACTATACTAAATTTCATATTCGTCCATGTACTTCTTTACAGAGAAGTTACGTAGTAAGTGAACTAGTCCTGATTTCACTTGTAAAGTGGCATATTTATAATATTAGCAATACAAAGTCTGTTACCTTTACCAAATGGCATAAAAACATAGTTTGGTAATGACCTCCGATTTTCGCGGGAAAATCTTTCCGGCTTAAAGACTTTGCGATCTGGAAATATGTTTGGATTGTGGTGGTATTCATGAATAGGTGAATATATCTTTGTACCTTTATTAACCTTAATATTTCCAACCGGTAATACGGTATCACGAACACATTCTGTATTTAAGTATCCAACTGCGGTATACAGTTACAGTACGTAATATCTAAGTATCTTTCAAGACATGGCAGATATTCCATTACTTGAAGGGCGTCAATAGTTATGGTGTTGTATTTCTCAAAAAATTTATCAATTTCGACATGACACGATTTAGATCGTCAGAATTACGCCCTATTTTACTAATGTTGAAAACATAGCGGACGCACTGGGTTGAATACCAGCGACGAAAAAAAAGAAAGCTTGCGCTACCAATACTTCGTCCGTTGGATATATTTCCAAACCATTGGCAGAGTCTTTCAAGATACCATTATTTTGTATATTTACGCATAAGTCTGCGAAGTCATATATCTTCGTTTTTTCTTGTTCTATTTGGCGAATAACTTGCTTTACTGCAACATTAAAGAATTTTTCACGGTTTTCATATATAACTATTGCCATAACTTTGTATAAAGTTCAACTTAAATGTAACATCACAAGCTTAATATTTTGTGATGTCAAAGGACTTCGTAGAAATTTGAGCTAATGCAAGGAAGGGTGAATCAAAAATTGACGCATTTATTCAATTCCAAACACAGCAACCCCTATGGCAGAACTACTAAATGTACATGGTGTTGTAAACATGCCTTTAATTTTTCTCAATTATCTTTTAAATATTTTACGAAATCTTGCACTACGATCTAATATGTAGTACAATTATTTAGATAATATAAAAAGTTGAGTCATATTTTGCTGCAGTAATTTTCATTTATTGCCATATAAGAACAGTATATTATTGGCTAGTATATTACTTTATTTACTTAATACCTCTGTGATTAAACGATTTAAAATCCGTCTGCAGGATATGTTGCATATTTATTGGATCCTTCATATAAAGAGCTGGAATATACATTGAGCCGATTCCAATTACTGGTTCATTTATACTTATAAACTTTTTAAATGTCTACAAATATTTCAAATTGCGCCCGTTTCGAAGTTAAGAATATTGTAATAGGATCAAAACTTTACTTTTTGTATGAAACTTCACACCACGTTTTCTCTAGTAATATTCATAATAAAATCCTATTAAGTAATTATTAGTATTAGATAAAGAGCGCCGAAAAGTATTAACAATATCAAAATCATTTTATATTAAAATATGAGTAGCACATCAATGCACAAAAACGCTAATGCGTCGTTTGAACATCTTAAGGCTTTAACTATCTTGAATGACCTTGACGAAACGGCGATCGCAGAGATTTTAGCCGACGTCAACACCGTCTAGCGACTACGTTTTGTATTACTTATAAAAGTGCACAGATTAATAGACTGCAGAGGTGACAATTAATATATAAGTGACATACTGCCTGTTATGCTTGCGCATCATTGAGAATTATGTTGCGGTTACGCATCTTCAATTACATTGCACGGTGTGGTGCTGTAGCTTAATCCGGTAGGCATCACGAGCTATTAAGTGTTCAAGTTTCAAGTACGCAAGAGTTTTATATTATATATGTTAAATCATATTTATTTGTGTCTTATTATTAGCTCTGGGTCAAAGCGTTCGCTGTAAATTTTTCCCGGGTTTGATCCCCGGCAGCACGAACGAAATTTGTAATTGCAATTTTCGTCAACACGCATTGGGGCAGCGTGGCGGGCATTTCCTTACCCTAAAACCCTCTCAGAAATAAAAAGAGTCCTGTGCCCAGTAGAGGGACTTGTATAGCCTATTACTTTACTTTGTAGCTATATTCATATCCGTTTCAGATAGAGAAGGGTACCTTATGTTGACAAAAATAACATGTAGAGGCGACGAAAACGTAAATCATCTTTGTACCTAGGTAAAACGTTCGAGAGATTGTCAGTCATGTCATAAGCTACATTTTCTATAGAGCGTAGAACTTTGCAGATAGGGCGCAATAAAAAATAATACAAAGTATTATGGGAATTATTTATTAATAATATATACCTTTATAGGTATTTATAATAAAAATAATGAACAAGCTGCAAGGTTCAACTAATAATGTTTCTTGTAAACACAATTGTAAAATTCCTGTTTACATTTTTACCAATGGTTAATTGATGAAAGGTAGTAAAGATCACTTCATATAAAATACATTTAATTAAAATTGACACACGAACTATTTGGCCTTCTACTTACGACTCGGCGGAAATTTGAAAAGAAGATATTGTCTGTTCTTAATTATCTTGTGTACACCATTTTTCGCAGAAGTATTGTTTAGAGCCGGCGTGGTTTAGAAAAGCGTGATTAAGTGTCAGCGGTATATTGTCAATTAGATACTCTACTTTTTTGAAAATATTTTTTTTGTTATATCTTCTTGAAAACTGACGCAATCTTATTATTTTATAATTTGCTTTTTTTTATAACGATCCTATGCGTTCTTGGATAAGTTTGTAATTTTTTTAATTTTATCACAAAATTTCCGCAATAAATTATTACTTTTTCTACAGTCATTCTCTTCTCTTAGTTTTGGCGTGACTGTAGGTTATGTTTACGCTCGAACGGTGGTTCGGAATCGACGTCAGAGGGTGCGCGGCTCGGTGCAATACCGGTCTGACATTCGGTCGCGGGCAGGACGCGCAAGCGCAGTAGTCGTCTGCTAGCTGTGCTAATGTCTGCACGCTGTCAATTTTTGTGCGGGAACGCGCATTCCTTGTTGGATAGCATTTCTCGGGACTTATTGGGTCCGACTCAGAATCTGTATAAGTGCATTCGAAAATATTAGCTGGTGCGGCCTTTGATAGTCTAGGAATAACTGTTGCTACGCGAAGCGGTAGTGATCTTTGATCCGGGCACTCCCTGTTAGTTTTGTGTGTTAGGCTTTATAACAAACGAGAGTTAGTGGCTTCTGTAAGTTTATTATTAATCGTACGATAGAGTTAATGGACTGTCATCGTGACGAACGAGGAAAGTGACTGTGGACCACGCCGCGGAAGGTTCCCTCAATTTGGAGCGGTGTCGACGCCCGGGCTGCTGCCGACGGCCAAGGTCTAGGGTCAATCACCATCAGTCACACCCAGATACACATCACATCACCTTATTTCCCTTGCACTACACAACCACATGCGACCTGACCGACCCCGGAGGGACCAGTCGCCTTGGATATAGGTAAGTAAGCTCCGTCTACTATCCATCATCGTGACGAATGAGGAAGTGACTGTGGACCACCTAGCCAGAAGATACGCCAACGTGCGGCGAATTGCGGACGAACATGTGAAGCAGCTTCTAAGCCTCCCGCTGCTTAGTGACCGGGCCAGACTGCGTCCGGACCTGTTGGATCCAGTCCTGGTGGCCTGTAATACGTTGAGGCGGCTGGATTTACCAGTGGGCGAATGGGCTTTTTTGTTGCTCCGCATCGTGCTGTCCCGTCTACCTCTCGACCCTCGAATCCATTTTGAGGAGAGGCACGGCGGGGATGAGGCCTCCTATATTCCGCCCTTCTATGACCTGCTGCGGTTTTTGGAGGAGCAGTGCCGGCAGATCGAGAACGCGACGGGCACCGTTGACGACTTACGAGCCGTGCCCAGTGAGAGGCTTAATCCACCAGGCAAGTCGTCGTCAACCCCCCCCCCCCCCCTGCTCCTATTGTCGAGCATCTGATCACCGGGTAACGTCGTGCCCGAAATTATTAGGTAAGCCGGTTCCGGCGAGGCGAACTATCGCCAAGGAGCGCCGCTGGTGCTGTTCATGTTTGGGAGGGCACCTCCAGCGAGACTGTCCGCATCGACGGCCCTGTCTGCATTGCCAGGGCAATCACCATGCAGTTTTGTGCCTGGGTGCGAACGGGGTCTCCTCTCAGGGCTCTGCCAGGCCCTCGACCCCCACGGGCGGGGGCGGTCAGCCACGCCCTGAGCTGGGCGACTCTCGGCGCCCGCCGGCCAGCCACCAGGCCCCTAAGTTTGAAAGGGGTCCCTCCCCCGACCAGTCGGGGGGTAATTTCCCCAGGGGCGGGGGTGTCCTCAACCCCCCTCAGCGCGTGGAGAGGAACTTCACGGCCACTCATCTGTCCGCTGGACCCTTCTCACTCCCGTTAGCTGACTGGCCGCGACTGGTGTACCACTGTTCCCCATTTGATGGAGGCGGCCCTGGCTAGCTGCCACCTTAGCTCCCACCACGGCCGCCTCCACTGAGCCTTAAGCCGTCAACAATCCACTTGTCAAAATGTTCTGTTGCCGACGGCCTCAGTGAAGGCTTACAACCTGAGTGGCGACTGTTAGCGGTTCGCGCTCTATTGGTCTCGGGTTCACGCCGTGTGGCCTCCCCTTGGTGGTGGGAAGATTAGGGCCCCGGAGCTCCCCCTGGAGCGTTGAATCACGCTGTCAAGGGGTATTAGATTTGGTTTGGTCGAGCACTTAGTTAAAATATCCTTGAATTAAAATTTAAAAAAAAATGCTTTTGTTTTTTCCGCGAAATTTTCGTATTTGTAGCGGTTGTGATTAAAAGAATTGAATTTAATCTACTCCTTTAAATGCTGCTGCATATGTTTTGTAAATATATTTAATCACTGCATTTGATTGTTGCGCCTGGTTGCTGAAAAGAAAATTTGAATACATTTGAAATGGAATACTGCGCTACTTGGAAAATTATTGATATGTTTTGTGATAGTGTTTAATCATTTTGTTTTGTGAAAAAGAAGGTTGATATTAGATAACCCTATTTGTGCCGAGGTAAATAAAAGTCAATTCTCCTTTGGTTTACATTTTGTTGGCACTGTCTAAGTTACGTAAATGAGAAATAGGGCTGTCTCTTACGTTATTGTTTTGTTTAATTGGTCAAGTTGACCTTTGTGCATCGGTGATTATTTTGGTTGAATCGATTCTGTAGTTGAACATTGATGCTTTGAAAAATAAGTTGAAATATGAGCATAGGACTGCTTGTCTATCAGGCTAGCTAGTTTTGGAGAATATCAGATTGAAATCAGCTGCCGCACTATTTTAGTAAATGATAATATGGTGGGTGGCCTGGCTAGGCCTACTTGTTGAAAATTCATACTAGGGACTATCTGTGCGTTTCGTTCGGCTCTCCCCAGACGACGTTCATGTGAAATTTGTGGGTGCTCTCTGCACTGAAGCTTAGGAGGCCGCTCTGGGCCCCTTCGTGTCGCGTCGCTGTTTGCAGACCTGATCCGGTCGGATTGCGGAACTAATCGTAGGGGCACAGATAGGTGATTGAAAGAGGTCCTCGGACTTCTGTCCAGAATAGGACTTATTTATGGGCTGCGATGTCCAGGAAGGGCATCCAGTTCAACCCTCCGGCTTGCCCACGTTGGGGCTGTAATTTTGAGGCGTTGGTTAGGGTTGCAAGACCTGATGGGGTACCTAAGGTGGCCTAGTTTGGTTGTAGATTCGGTCGGCGGTCGGATAGCGGGACAGGGTCGCGACGACAAGTTACAACTTGTCGTCGCGACCCTGTCCCGCTGACCGGTTTGCTCGCGGACCTAAATCCTTATGTCCGGGCCGGGGGTTTGTTTACGCTCGAACGGTGGTTTCGGAATCGACTTCAGAGGGCGCGCGGCTCGGTGCAATACTGGTCTGACATTCAGTCGCGCGTAGGACGCGCAAGCGCAGCAGTCGTCTGCTAGCTGTGCTAATGTCTGCATGCTGTCAATTTTTGTGCGGGAACCGCGGAATAGTTAAGGCGTCTAGTAAATATCCTGTCTAGGATTTATAACGCGCATTCCTTGTTGGATAGCCTTTCCCGGGACTTATTGGGTCCGACTCAGAATCTGTATAAGTGCATTCGACAATATTAGCTAGTGCGACTTTTGATAGTCTAGAAATAACTGTTGCTACACGAAGCGGTAGTGACCTTTGATCCGGGCACTCCCTGTTAGTTTTGTGTGTTAGGCTTTATAACAAACGAGAGTTAGTGGCTTCTGTAAGTTTATTATTAATCGTACGATAGAGTTAATGGACTGTCATCGTGACGAACGAGGAAAGTGACTGTGGACCACGCCGCGGAAGGTTCCCTCAATTTGGAGCGGTGTCGACGCCCGGGCTGCTGCCGACGGCCAAGGTCTAGGGTCAATCACCATCAGTCACACCCAGATACACATCACATCACCTTATTTCTATTGCACTACACAACCACATGCGACCTGATCGACCCCGGAGGGACCAGTCGCCTTGGATATAGGTAAGTAAGCTCCGTCTACTATCCTCCCGGTCGACTGGGCGTAGTATAGAACGCTCCACCATATAGTTTAGTGTAATTATAGATTTTACACTTTGGCCTGGAGGAGGCCCGACCTACGCCTGCTCGTCGAAACTCAGCTGAATGGGCCCCTGAGGATTTGACATTTAAGGGAGCAGCCGTAGGCCGTAACAGTCATCGTCAGTTACTAAGCGGTCATGAATCATTATATGTATGTATAGACATACAGATATATATTTTTTGATTTTAATATTTATGTATTTTTTTAATTTTGATTGATTCTTTGAAAACTGGTAAATCATTTTTTCCCAGACCAATTGATGGGCCTGAGTATAATGCAATTTGTGCTCTTTGGCTGAAGTTATTTTTTATTTTATGCTCAATTGCAGACTAAACAATATTAATTGCGCATTTCTAAAACAAAATTTTATATCTTCTCCTTCTAATAATAGCTCCTGCACCTGACACGGCGGAATAGTTATTATCTATAAGACCATTTGCAGAAACAGTTTTTGTTAACAGTTATGAGTGTAACATTTTATCAGCTGCTTTGTTTATAGTGCCTTGAGCAACACTTTGCCGGTTTCTGTGCAGAAAATGATGCTGGCTTTGCAAATATGGATGGTGGCTACCATTTAATGTAATACGCGCTATGTTACACTTATATACATAGAAACTATAATTATCATTTGCATAAAATTCTAAGTAGCAGTTTTTACACAAGAAAGTAAACATTTAGATCAGTCCATCTTGTTTTTCACTAATTAAGTGAATAGTAAAATAAACCAATAGGTCCGTGATTTAAAATTTCTTGCAGCTTTTTATAGAAAAGCATGATTTTATCATAATATAATAGTCAATCATTTAGCCATCTGATAAAACTTTTAAGTGTGCCAGTCAAACATTAATGATGATATTCGGGTCATTATACTGGAAATAGTCTTTTTTAATGTTTTGTAGTACAATTGATAATCTTTAGTATAATTGACCGTATCTATGACTTTTATAAGTCTATGTTATTTTTGATGAAAATTATTATAGCAGATAAAAGCCCTTTCACATTTATTTTAGTCTCGAATTAAATTAATCAAAATGAAAATAATAACTTTGGCTGTTTATAACTGATCCTCAAATGTAAAACACCGACTTGAAATTATTAAAAAAAATGCCGATAATTATTATCGGCATTTTTTTAATTCATTGAACTTTTTTAAGATTGTGTTGAAACTTTACTGGTAAAAAAAAACAAATATATATACCTAGTCAGATCATAAGTATTGTCACACAGTAAAAACTTTTCTTTTAGAATGCTGGCCACAAAAATGTTTATTAAATTCGAATTTCGAATTGTTCATGAAAATAAAACTGTATACTTTTTAGAATTTTACTCATTTTTAAATATGAAGAGTACCTACGCTTAAAGAAGACCGTGTTGCAGTTATTGCGTTGCATCGTTGCGGTTACGCGCTAATTCAAATTTTTGCCATACTGAAAAATTTGAATATAACCAAAAGATTCGTTTATCGTACCATCAAACGATACAATGAAGACTCTAGTGTAGATGACAGGTCAAAAAGTGGTCGCCCTCGGTCTGTTAGGACTCCAGCAGTGATAAAAGCTGTGAAGGCGTGAATTCAAAGAAATCCCAAACGTAAGTAGAAACTGTTGGCCCTTCAGATGGGGTTAAGCAGAACCATGGTGAAAAGGGTGTTAAATGAAGACTTCGGGCATATCGAAGAAAAACAGTACGTCGTTTGAATGCTCGTCTAATGGACCTGAGACTGAAGAGATGCCGCGCTTTGTTGAACCTGTACGCGGGAAAAAATAGTTCCAAATCATGGTTGGGAGTTTCTTATTGGGGCTTAACAGAGGTACATTTTTGTGAGAAAGGTGTAAAAATGTATGCAGTTGTGTATCAAAATACAGTCCTGACGACCCTTGTGGAACCTGTTTCTCATACCATGTTCAATAACAGGCACTGGGTATTCCAACAAGATTCGGCGCCAGCTCATAGAGCGAAGAGCACACAAGACTGGCTGGCGGCGCGTGAAATCGACTTCATCCGGCACGAAGACTGGCCCTCCTCCAGTCCAGATTTGAATTCGTTAGATTACAAGATATGGCAACACTTGGAGGAAAAGGCGTGCTCAAAGCCTCATCCCAATTTGGAGTCACTCAAGACATTCTCGATTAAGGCAGCCGCCGATATTGACATGGACCTCGTTCGTGCTGCGATAGACGACTGGCCGCGCAGATTGAAGGCCTGTATTCAAAATCACAGAGGTCATTTTGAATAAACTTTAGTGTCACAAGAATCTATGTTTTGTTAAGTTTATTTTGGTATATAAATGGTTACATAATGAATAAACTTGTTTCAATTATTTTATATTAAACATGTGACAGAACTTATGACCTGACTAGGTTATATTACAGTTCTTGAAGAAAATAAGGTATGCGCGTTACGAGTACATCGCATCCCACCAAGAATTTCTAATGTAAGCTAAGACGTGATAATAACTGTAAACAATTGAATTACAAAATAATGAAAACCTTTGTAAATACTTGCTTTACAACCTAATAAAAATTATTTGACCGTAATAAAATATAACAAGATAGTCCTCAGCATGAAAGTAAAAATCAGCGCGCGACTCAGATCCATCTAAAGATGCTAAATTTCAGCAAGCGCTGTCAAATTCAATAGGAGTGACAGAAAAAACGCTTCTTGATTAGAAGGGCAAATATATTATTTAACCTATAAACCTATAAAGTAAAATCACTTTATTAAACTAAATCAAAATATCCCTATAGCTTAATTAACATGAGACACATACGAATACTTACAGTACTTAACATTATTTTACTGAAATCTCAGAAAGTTTTTTTTTAAAGAATAAGGGTGACAAACGAGCACACAGTCCACCTGATGGTAAGTGGTTGCTACAGCCCATAGACATCTACATCTATTCTCGATTACGTATCAAAATGTAGATGCGTTGTCACCCGTGAGGACTAAGATGTAATGCCTCGTTTCCAGTAAAAAGGTTCTCCGGTTCTCTACACTCACTATACGAAACACAGCAGGGTTAAACTGCTATTTTGTAATGGTATTCTGTAAGAGCGTGGTCCTTGCCCGGTCGTCCCGACCCATTCGTGCTATGACTATACCTATTACTAATATAGTTGCAGCAGCTCTACCACGTAAGAAAAAAAAGGCGTTGAAAATTTATGTATTTTCAGAAGCAACTTTGCAATTATTTTTAATTTTAATGAATTTTTGTGAAATCGTGTTTTACAAACCGTCACCTGAAATACATATATTTTTTTTGATAACGACGTGAAATTACAAAACGATCCCCATGCATATAAATGTGGCTCTATTCAGCCTCTTAATATGGACATACCTCGGGATTCAGAGATTTTAAAAGTTTTCATGCGTAGATAATGGAAGATATAATATTATATTAGTACTGTCCCGTGTGAGGCAACCATTATACCTATATACATATTCTCATCATATTTTTATGGATGGTTAGAAAAATTATATCTACATGCAAACTTTCACAGGGTATTTTTTTTACTATTTTTACGCAGCAAGTAGTAAAGCAACTGCAATCCCTCTGGTAAGTGGTTATGTAGCCTAAAATGGTGAATTGCACTGACTTAACAAAAACCTATTTACTCTTCCCTAATAGTACTAGGTAACTATTATTTGCGACCTATTTGTGTGTGTGTGTGCGCGCGAGCGCGCGCGTGTGTGTGTGTGTGTGTGTGTGTGTATGTGTGTGTGTGTGTGTGTGTGTGTGTGTGGGTATGTGCGTGTTTATGTGTGTTACATAGGTATTAAAAACTATCGAAATCTAAGTAACGAGAGCATGTTGGTCGTTCCACAGTTCCACATCTAAATTATATAAAAATGCATTTTTCAATTTCACTAATCAACGTCGCCGCGAAAATTTCTTCATCTTTGGGCACTTTAAAAATTAATTTATTTAGAAAACAATATTTACAGTTATCATTGTACATATATTAACTAAATTAAGTATTTACAGTCGTAAAAATATTTATAATTGAGTATAAACTTTTAAAAAACTAAAATATATTTGAACGAAGTCGCTCCAACGCCGACGCGCGGTCTACCCTCGACTGCGACAGGGCTCGCGGGTGATTACAGGGCGACGGAGCATGCACGCTCGCGCAAATATATTCAACTTCAGGTAGAAATGATTTCTTCTCTTATAAAACGGGGAAGAAAATAAAACTCTCAATTAAAAATACGAATATTAACATTTTTAAGATTTTTTTTTAAGTGTAAGAACTATTTAAAAGGCTTGTGCCGTTTTGGAGAAATTTTGCAAAATATAACAAAGATAGGTTGTTTTTGGGGATTTTTTTCTAATAAGTGGATGACAGAAATACAATTTTGTTCAATTTAAAACATTTAATAAATCCTCTTCTGTTACGCTATATTTTTTCTTTGTGGATTAAATGAACAGTTATTGAGATTTTTTACTTAAATATCCAAGAATTTAGGCAAATCAACCGCAGTTAAGGCCTTAACAAATATATATATTTTCAGTCTGTTCATGAGTTATAAGATGACGTATTCATTCATTTTGTACACTGAACGTTATTTAAGATTTATTTAAGACTTTGTATTGTTTTGAGCTTCTTTAAAGATTTCTAAAGATCGTTTAGCATTAGTGCCATAAAAGACATTTAGATTAGAAAAATATATCTATATAGTTTAACCAAAAAACGAGATTTTCTAATGACCATTCTAAAATCCAGCGCCACAAAAACAATTTTCTATAATAAACCCTATTTGCTGCAGAAATATTTTTAGAAGTTATGGTTAGGTAACCTGCATGTATAAGAAAAATAATATTTCATGGACGTGAATCCTGCTAAAAACTAAAACGCTTCGACGGTGCGGAGGATGCTTCTCTGCACAAAAGCCCTGTTATGAACAGAAGGTGGCCTATACCTGACACTTTGTTGACATGTTGCTTAAAATATATCTTATGCAGTTATTATTCCAGTAATACAAAAGAGTAGTAGATTAATGGAATGTAAAAAAATAGCGAAGACACTATTCAGTCACACAGTTCATTGCTACTTAATTTTATTTAAGGAAAATGAACAACCAATTGCAAGCGAGATCTTTAAGCGAGAATATCATTATCAAGTTAGGCGTAAGCACACAACCATATAATTACCTTTAATACGTCGTTTGTAGTTTCCTCATGATAGTAATACCCTACACTCTATAAAACCATATATTTTTATTATCATCATCATTACAGCCAGTCTGCTGCTGTATATAATCTTCCACAAGGAATGCCACAAAACATGATCCTGAGTCATCGATACCCATTGACATTCTGAACCACCATACCAGGTCGTCATCCCATCTAGCCGGATTGTTTATATTGGGTTGGTTTATATTGGGTAACAGCGGGTAATAAAGTATGCTTAATCGTTATTTAAAGTAACTTTAAGCACTAATTTGAAAAATGCTTCTTAACATGGAATAAAATGCAATGGTAAGATTACAAAAAGAATAAAAGTAAAATTAAAATCATGAATGATGCTATTTTGTTCAATAGTTCAGTATTTTTGTGAGTTCATAGATACCAACCGAGCTATACTCGACTAATATATGTCACAGGTTTATGACAAAACCTGGGTTTTGATCAAAAACCTAGGCTTTTTAAATTAAGAACCAAAATAAGACAAAATTATTACTTAATCTTGTCACTAACCTGAAAATATATTTTTAATCAAAAACCTAAACTTAAGTTTGTGGTAAAATTTAATCTTAGGTTAGGTTAGGTTATCTCATTGTTTTATATATTAAAATAATAATAATATAACAATTTTTATTTCAATAAACTGTACAATTAATTCAAACAATGTCTTAATTTAAAGTAGTCTACAATAACAGGCACCTGAACTAGGTTAAATTTGTATCACAGGTGTATGTGTTAATGATACACTAAAAATATTTTCTGTTTCTTTTATAAAATGAAAAACATAACAACTAAGGTTAATTTCGGCATTTACTTATGATATTAATTAACTTAAAACAATCATCAACTTTTCCGTATCATCGTATGACAAATTTTGTAACCATGTTCAAGGGCCAAGGAATGTAAAACATCTATACAGGAAAGAATGCCTTATTCTAATGTTAGTTTCATTTACTTTATCTTTGCGTTTTTTATCATTGACCTCTCTTGTGTATGACAAATGTATGTGCTGTTTTATTAACGTACTCATAACGAATAACTGCCGCACTGAGAAGATATTATAAGATTTATATAAGAGATGGAACGGGAATGGGAAAGAACGGAATGTCTTTTAATACTCTTTGAGCGCATTCCAGTAGTATGAGTGTAGTTTTAGCTACTCCTTCCCATGAGGTCATGCAACAGGTGAAATTTAAAGAAATAGCAACCAAAATGTGTAGAAAAACACATTAAAATAAATAAAATCACATGATGATGATGATTTATTATTTTATTTGTTTTTGTAAATATTTATTATACCCGTTATCACGGTAGACTCATATAAACATGAATTTTCAATCTAACTATTTACATAACATTCGTCCTTTTGATATTTCTGAGTCTAATCAAAAGGGTCAAAAATTAGACTTTTATTAAAAAGTAAAAGCCCATCTTCAAGAAATTAACAAAAAATTGAATAATTTCGATATGATAGCTTCAGAATTCGGGGCTGTAATTCCACATACTTTGTCAAAGTTCTGGAGGCATTTCATTTTAGTCTTTATGTTCTATATACGAATAATGACCTTTTTTTAATAAATTTGGTTTCAGTTATCCATGGGCTGCTAGACTTACCATCAGATAAACTGTAAGCTAAACTGTACGGTACTATGTCGTGAATTTTTTAATCTAAATTATGCTACAAAATTTATGGAAAAAGCTTTTTCGGAGCTCTTAACCTACACATGGCTAATTTTTTATTCTTCCTTTTATCTTTTTTAAAATCTATTGTTTACTTTACAAACTTACTATGCAATTAATATAGCTGTAGCATGGCTCTTCCACGTTTAAACATCAATGTCCGCATGTCTGTGCAAACATTGATGTTTCAGCTATTGAACAACAAGGGTATTGCCTGTATGTCAAAAGAACCTGGAGGTGCTCATAAGCTTTATACTTGATCTGGTTTGTTAGCAAAGAAAAAAAATTACAATTCACACTTATCGTAAATGAAATGACATCTTTATACCGCAATACATATGTCGCTCAACGCCATCTACACAAAAAAATCGTACTAATTTAAACAAGTTAACAGGTATGATTTCGTACACGTATACTTTTACAAGCGAAGCTCACGGATTGAGATGTTGGCTGACTTCGTCCCTACATAATGATATATCATTATGTAGGGACGAAGAAGCTATGCAGATGCAGACCATTGTTAATATGTATAAGTTTGTAAGTATGATGTCATGTGGTCTGATCACTTCTCTCTAATCATAAAATCTAAGTTAGATTGAATTAAACCTACGCATGTAAGGTTAATAGATAGTGTAGTGAAGTAAAAAGGAAGAGACAGCCCGAGCAAATGGAATTATAAAAAAGTTATGTTATGAAACGTTTATACAATCAGACTTTCCTAGTGAATAAAATATAATAAAATGCACTTAGCATTTTATTATATTTGTTATAAATCAACTCATGTTAACTTAATTTTAAGTAAAAATGTGTTATTCACAATTTGAATAGCAAAATCGTAAGTGTTTTATAGCTTGCAGTTTCTTATAGCTTTGCTCTCAAGAAAGTTAGTAAGCAAAAGTGGATTAGAATAAACATGTTAGTGGGGCTTGCAAAAATTAAAGATGTTAATTTGAAATATGGGTACTCCATGGGAAACCTTGGTCAGGTCTTGTTTGCGATGAGATAAGAGCAAGCCGTAGTATTTTTAAATCAGGATTAAGATGGTGGTAAGACCGAATTATAATGAATATTATACTTACGTCTCACCATGTCAGGAATGATTTTCGTTATTTTTGGAAGTCCACAAATAAGAAGTCTTACGTTACTGTGAGTGACAAAAGTATGTTTATGACTAAAAAATGTATAGCAAACATCTTTAAATCTTATTTTACAGTGAAATCGCCACTGGGTTCACCGCAGTCTGAGTTTAAGAATGGTCCACCTGGTTTTGGAGGTGAACACCTACGTGTTACAGCAAAATACGTCATTAAAGTTATAAAAGTTAAAACTTATATCGTCCCATTGCTGGACAAAGGCTTCCCCTCATTTTTGAGAGGGTTTAGGGCAAGGAAATGTCCACCGCGCTGCCCCAATGGGTGTTGGCAAACTTCACATGTCTCCGAATTTTTTTCTTATTTCTCCAACATTCAGGTTTCCTCACTGTTTTCCTTCACCGCCAAGCACGTGTCAAATCAGCACTTAAAATTGCAATTAACAATTTTATTGGTGCCAGTGGGGATCGAACTTGAGATGCTCGCGTACTATAAAATTGATAGCCAGCGCTAACCATCTGAGCTAAAATAGCTTAAATACGTCATAGAAGCCATTAAATTAATGTCTGGAGAAAATTCTCACGGCCATGATGACATTATTGTAGTGTAACGCGGAGTAGTAAAAGCTTAAAATTTTTGGTACTTAAACGAGATCAAAGTAGTTTATTGGTCAGGTAAGTCCATGTAGGTTGGAGTGTGGTGTGAGGTTAAGAGGGTTGACCTCAACCAAACTCTTTAATCTTTAAGTAAACTCCTTATAGAGAAACTCAGCATCACACATCTAGGCTACCACATAGACGATATTTGTCTTAATAATATAAGTTACACAGACGACGTGGTGCTGTTGAGTGCTTGTCTCTGTAGGTTGTCAAAACTCATAGGTATATGCGAACGATATGCTTTTAGTCATGGTTTGCTATACAATGCAAAGAAAAGTGTATGGTCTTTCGGCCTGGGAGGAAGTGACGAGATAATATGCAAGCAATAAATCTGTGGTGGCGCTGTCATCGTACCGTAAGCGAAACGCACCAGAGGCTAAATCGCGCTATCAAAAATCCGAAGTTAACGCGCTATATATGTAACAACATTCATAAACTTCAACTTAAAGCTTTCGTCATCGTCCTCAAGATATTGTCTACAGTCTTCAGACCTTCAAGCATTCTAGTTTTACAAGGTTTATCGTAGCACTGGAATAATGCTTCCTGTTCCTTCTGCGCTACAGTGTTCGGCATGGCTCTGAGTCTTACTGCTTGCCTCTGCTTCACGGCCCTTTCGTAAACTACTTGCCTTCTTCTCGACTCACTGCAGACTAGAAGGCAATTCCTGTCAATTGCACATTTGTCGACATCTAGACTGCACTATAGATCTCCGGTATGAGCAGGGAGGTGATGTGGTGGCGCTGTCATTACGCCGTAAGTAAAACGCACCGAAGCCAAAATTGCGCTAACAAAGTTCTTAAGTTAACGCACTATATATAGAACAGCTTTGAAATAACACATGGGGCGATGGCCACTTCCCGGGCAGATTACCATGCCCGGCGGGATATCTCCCTTTTCTTTCAACGGCTGAAAACCTAATTGTACACCTTTGAAAAAGGTAAAATAATTTAAATATCTTGGACTCCTGGTGACCTCTTAACAAAATAACGATTAAGACATTGAAAGGGAGCGTAGGGCAGTCTGTTAGAGCTAACACGATTGCCTGTAGGTTTGATTGCTGTTCAGAGGATGTCAATATCTCTCTCTGCAGAGCCTTTTTATACGTCCTTCTATACGAAGAGCTTCTGGAAAACATTTCTTAAACAATACAGTACCTTGCGTGTCCAGCTATAATGCTTTCAGGTTGTTGTTGGGACTACCTCTGTACTGAACTGCGCGTTTCAATTGTCAATACATGAACTATTGATGGAAACATGCATTCCTATATTTAATGATTGTTTTTATTATTATTTTTATATTATTTTATTTCTTGAATATTCTTAATAGATTGATTATCAATATGAATACTTATGCATGTAATATATAAATTATACTAATAATTTAACGCTTTTAACCATGTTCAAAAACGGAGTAGGTTCTCGATTCGGATGTTTATATTTTTTTATATATGTTCGGGCATAACTCCGTCATATATAGACGGAAATGTAAAATTTTTAATAAATAAATTTAATTATTTATTTAGTGATTTATTGTTAAATTATAAATTATTTATTTTTTATAGGAGAAGGGGCAAACGAGCATGTGGCTCACCTGATGTTAAGTGACGACCGCCGCCCATGAACAACTGCAACACCAGAGGAATTGCAGAGGTGTTGCCGGCGTATTAAAAAGGAGTCCTAACTCGCATCGGTCCGGTAAAATTCCTGGTAGTAGTCGAGCTAGGAAGAAAACCTCTAGTAAATCGCACAGTGGTGGACTGTCAATTATCCAGATGATATGGATAGTATCGCGAGTTTTGGCGCGATGTCAGATGGTGAAATTGAGCGGCTGGAATTAGTCCGAACAATTCCTCAGAGCACTTTGTCAGTTCATTTGTAAAAATGTGGAACGCTTCACGATTTTGCGTGTCATCCTTGCGCAGGGGCCATGCTAATCTTCTCTATATCGTTCCAATTTTAGTATATGTACTGCCGAAGCAAGTACATATACTAAAATTGCACTCCCCATGATAGATACAATAAAATATGCAAAGAGATGCCAAATCAGTGCCAGTAAATCAAGCCGATCAGAAATACCTTGGTCGCCGATGATTCGAACCGACCTGCGAAAGATGCGATCAAATGGAAAGAACTGGCACTGGGGAACCGCAGTTCAGAGATGGGAGTAGAGCCAGAGAGCATTCAACGTGAGGTCGAACCCGCACCTTGTAAAGTGCCGGCATGAAATATTGTCCCACGCTGCTGAGCACGCCAAGCTTTTTAGGGGCCAATATTGCCGTCTCTATCATTCCAGTTTATACATGGTACAAGAACCATGCTGCATTTATATTAGTAGTATAGTTGTACCACGAATGGGACAGCTTCACCGGGGAAGAACCACGCTCTCACAGAATACCAGCGTAAAAAAGCAGCTTAACACTCCCGTATATCGTATGGTGAGTGTAAAGGACCGGAGACCCTTTTTACTGGAAAAGAGGTATTCCGTCTTAGTCCTCACGAGTGAATTTTGTGTTAAGTTGTGTTGTGTTTTTGTTCAAATCTCATCTTCATTTTGGTTCTTAATTGAGGTTTGATGTAGATATCTATGGGTCACAGCAAACACTTAACAGCAGGTGAACTGTGTGCTCGTTTGTTACCCTATCCTATAAAAAAGAATTTGATCACGAAACTGCACGTCGTGTGATATATCGACGTCGAGGATTCCGATACCAGCTGAGGCAACAAGGGGACTAGACTAAATTTAGTCGCCCCCAGTCTGAGACTGAGTTCAAAACGTCTCAACTTCAGATACATGTTTGTTTCGGTACTAGGCGATGCTTTCCCGTAAAATATTAGCACGGCCGGTGTATAAAGCATCACTAGTGTTGTCGTCCGCATAGCAATAGAGTTACCGGTTTGCAACATATCATTGATATGCAGAAGACACAACGTTGGTGATATGTAGCACGCAATCTTGTGTTATTTTTACTAAACCGTACGAAATGAAATTATATATCACGTGCAAACCTATGAGTTAAAAGCGTTACCGCTTATGGCTGAATTTAAAATATACTTGGGCAATCATTTTTAAATGATTAAGGTGAACTCTGGATACACCATTTTTAGTAACACTTTGACATTATTTGATTAAATAAAACGACTCTGAATAATTTACTAGTTAATAACACCATACTTATAGGTAATGATTCTGTTAAATAAACTAAATGTACATCAAACTCAAAACTTAGAAAAGTTAAACAAAACGAATTCCATTCAATTTGAAAATGATTTGAAACATGACCAAAAATAATAATAATTATTATCTGTTTGTTGAAAAATTGAACTTTGTAACTTTTCTTATTTGTAACAGATACAGATACATTTAATTTATTTTTCCCTTCAGAATAATTTGAATTTAACATGAATAAAATCGGAAAATGTAATTTATATTTTAAAAATCATCATCATCAATCAATTTGTATAAAATTACTTGATGGTGTTAACTTTAATGGCCAAATGCGTTACTTACTATGAAACTGTACCCCGTGGATTGATGTTAATTTTTATGATTTTTTTTTGATACGCTATTGGCTGAAATATCCTACTCCTGATACGTCGCATTCGTCTCTTTCTCTCTAAGTTTAGTTTTCTGAATGTTTCATTTCTACCGCGTGTGAACTGCACACATGTTTTTTAAGCAATAATTTACAATAAAATATAGCCAGTTTCCCATGGGTTATAATATACTTTAATAAATATATTGCCATATTTCATCCTACGTGGACAAGTAAATATGGAAAATGACAGAGCGATCTTTCGACATTTAGTAGAATAGAATAACCACCACTTTTTGTAACTTAATGGAAAGAAAAAAAGGAAAATGGCGAACAGCCTCAGAAGTACGAAATACCTTAGACTCTGATCGCCAATTCGTCTGCAAAGCCTGACGATTTTGATAAAGCCTCCCTACAACTGAAGAGAATTTTATGGGTAGATAAAAAAGAACAATTACTCTTTAGTAGCTTCAGCTTAAAGAAAGTACTGTGTATCTAAATTTATTAACAAAGTAACAAAATTAATAACATTTTTGAAGTTTAAATATAAAAATACCTTACGAATTATTATTATTATTATTGCCATTGTATTTATTTAAAATAAATTCGATGAACATTAAATAAAACACAACTGTGTAAATAATTCCATTCTTAGTTGTAATTAAAAATCATTTACAATTTTTTTTGCATTGCATTAAATAAAGTGAAAATAAAATATTGATTTAACAGCTTTCAATTTAGATATAAACTACTCCGGACTGATAAAAATGTATCACGTAATAATGAAAGGCATATAAACATAACACTGCTTATCCAATTGTAAAATATGATTAATATGCGTTTTTGATATTCCTTGGTATGAATTCTAGAGCAGCATTTGAGGGTCTAACTTGAAATTGTTCTTTCTTATACTTAATCTCACCACCTTCAACGTGAGTTTTCACTGTGAAGTATCTAAGTAGATATATAAAAACAGTCGTTATTTGTATTCGGGCGAACCTTTCTCCGATACAGACCCTATTTCCTTTCCCAAAGGCCATATATACATGATCAGTCATCGCTTTGGATTCATTTGCAAATCTCTCCGGAATAAATTTGTCAGGTTCCGGGAAGAATTTCGGATGACGATGAACTTCGAATGTACGCAGGAATATTTTTGTACCTTTCTCTATTTTTATATTTCCAACGGGTAGCACGGAATCTTTTACACATTGTCTTCCGAGTATACCAAGAGGAGGATACAGTCTCATGCCTTCATTCAGAACCATCTCTAGATATTTCGCATCAGACAAGCTCTCATAGGTTAGAGTGTTATTATACTTCTTAAATATATCATAAATTTCATCATGAACTCGCTTTAATACATCTGGATTACGACCTAGTTCAATTAACGTACAAAACAATGCTGTTGCACTAGGTTCAACGCCAGCTATGAAGAAGAAAAATGCTTGAGCCGCCATAAGCTCATCAGTGGGCTCAATGCTGTATCCAGTTTCGCCATCTATCATTTCTCCTTTCTTTTGTAAATTAACGCATATATCTGCAAAATCGTGTTTCTTCACACCTTCCTTCTCCCTTTGTCGTATCAATTGTTTGACAGCATTGATGAAAAATGTTTCATGCTCTGCAAATATCGCTAATTTTAGCTTCCGGAATAACCACGGACTGATGAGCAAAAGTGAAAACCTTAAATTTGACCAAAATGTAGGCACGACTGCATTTTGAGCCATGCGAAGAAAAGGTGAATCAAAGATGGACTCTGTAGTAATACCAAATATTGAAGCGCCAATTGCTGCACTACAGAAAGTAGAAAGAGTTTCAAAAGCATTTCCTTTTAACTTCTCTGGGTGATCATTTAAATATTTAACGAAGTCTTGAGCACTTTTATCCATAACACTGTACATAGTCTTAATTTTAACAAGACTGAATAACGGGGTCATGTTTTGCCGTATTAGTTTCCACCGGTTTCCGTTTAAAAACGGAACACTATCAGCCAAACGGTCTCTTGGTTGCATTTCAATTCCTCTGTGATAAAAGGATTCAAAATCAACTTGCAAAATGTATCGTATGTTTGTAGCATCTTTGACAAGCACAGTTGGAGCACTTAAAGAACCAACACCGACGACAGGTGCATCAGGGTATTTTTTTGTAAATATCAGCGAGTATTTCAAAAAACGCCTGCTTGCCGAAAATAAAGTCCCATAATGGACCGAAGATTTTATTCCTCGAATAAAAGGCAGCACCACGTTGTTTCCAGTAACTTTCGTTGTATTTGCCAAAGTAATGACTGAAAGTAAGCACTAATACAGTCAATAAGAGTAACGCCGGTATTAACATTTCGTGTTATTATTGACGAGCACAATACATATAATGACATAAAAAAGAACAAATCATTCTCTTATATAGTAAAAAACCAGTTAACTTGAGGTAACTGAACGCGCTTCAAAGTGTGCGTTAAGTAAACAAATTACTTTGTACTTGTATAAACTGCGCGAATTGTAGATTATAGTCGGAATATATTATATTGTTAAATGTGTATTAATACAGACTATAATCGACTATAGCCTAACTAAGGCTAGCTCAGTTTAATTATAATAATATTATATTATATCAAACACGTTTCCATATACGTCTATATCGCGTAAAATATACTGTATACATTTTATTTTGAGTTTTTAATATTCAATTAACTGGTTTTAAAGTTAAATTATTTCTTTAAATTATAAAATACTGAGTACTAGGTGGTATATCTTATCTTCTTGATTGCTTTAGATATTGCATTCTAATAGAAATTAATTTTGTCCCAGGGTACTATCTAGCTTCGATAGATTTCGTATTTAGTCTATTTCCAAAAGAAGATAGATAATTTTTACGTTAGATTCACATAAAAATCAAATTCACACATATTGAATCAAACTTTATATTAAACCAAGGCTGGTTTTTAACCTACCTAAAATATAAACCATCAGATATTCTCCTGCAAAATTAAAATAGTAGTAAGTAAACGAGATCTAACTAGCATCCAGGTGGCTTAGGGCCGTGCCGCGTTACATAGGGAGATTAGGTATTTTAAGGTGATGCGATGTTGATGAATCGATATTGTATTGATATAATTCAATAACACGTACTCTATTGGAGAAGTGTAAAAATAGTTAAAACATATATTACTTTTTGTTATCTAATCACTATGGCTTGCAATATAAACATGTTGACCTCCGAAGAAGGCAAAATTTTGCTTAACATTGTCAGTGTTTTTAATAATCGCTGTACCAAAGAAAAACAAAAAATAACACTGGGCTATTTTGTTTTTTTTTTGTAATATTGTGTAAAAAACTTTATCTATTATAAATTACGCGGTTAAAACTTCTCAACAAGTTTATTAACAACCAAATACCTGAGCGAAGGAGGTTTTCTCGCCGTTAGAGGAAAAAATATAATTTTCTCAGGGCTGACAACCATTAATATGATATTGGAAAGTATAAATTATTCTAAACACAAAGTTTTAACTAATAATAAAATGTATTATATGATTTACATTCAAGAATTGCCCCTCTAAAGTAAGTATATATTTTAATTTTATAGGTAGGTACCACCAAATATGGTGGCCTGTTAAAGTACTGTTCATTTTACGAAATAATTATTTATGAGGGTTTATCCTCTACGAATGATCTATCGTAATGAAAATTGCGTGGTCCTTATCTAAAACCAATTAATTTCGGTACTATAAACCTATATTCTCAATTAAATCAAGTGTTTGTGAAAATTTGAAATTAAGAAAGGACTGACCTAATTTTTTTTTTACTTATTATAAGTCAGTGCTTGACCACAATCCCCCCTGGTGGTAAGTGGTGATGCAGCCCTAGATGGGAAATCGCGCAGTCTTAGCATAACAAAAGCCTATTCACTCTTGCCTTGAAGACACCCAGATTGTATTCGGACGGAAAGATAAACGCCAGCAAATTATTACACTCCTTTGCTGTACGCATTACAAAAGGCGAACTAAACCTTTTGGTTCTAATGCGTGAAATATCGACAACAAAGGGGGAAGACCCGCCGACCGCCTGGTTGTCCGATGTTGGAAAGGAGAAGGAGGAATTAAAGCGTGTAATTCCTACGCACACTCACCGAAATGCATCCTATAGAATATCGAGAGACTGGCTACTCTGCGCCTGTGCTCGAGGTTGACAAGATTGGTTTCAACCCAAATCAAGGTCACCAATAAGCTTCTTAGGACGTCTCTCCACTGATTCCAACATAAAATAACATTAAATTGACAGATCGGTTAAATGACTTTGCCTTTGGTCAGTTAAATAATTTCACCTTACCCTAGAAAAACGTCACTCTTAATCAAGCGTACTATCACCGGAGATAGTAATATAACCAATAAAGTCGTTGCTCAATTTTAAGATGCACCAGTCTCATGCTGTCTCTATTATTTTAAGTCATGAAGCCATTTAACATTTAAGTAGACTAATCGCAGCAAAAAATTAAATAATAAATTGATTAAAAATAAAGTGGCTAAATCTAGTATTAAGAACTCAAATTTACAATGTCAAAACTTTATGTATTAATTATAGCAAGACCTTTGATTAAAAAAATATATAATACGTGCTCTTTATCTTATCGGGGTTGAACTCAAGATTATCAAGATTTAAATGGATCTCATAATACGAACATTGTGAAGAGTCTTTTAGAGAATAGCTTAAAAATGAATAAAATTTGGTCGCTGAATATATTTAGAAAAACGTATCATTATCATTACAACCCGTCACAAGTCCACTGCTAAACATAAGCCCTCAAGGAATGCGGAAGGAAAAAAAATAACGGTTTTCAGAACCTGCATCCAATGGGTTCCTGCATGTCTTACCATGTCATGTCGTCTTGCTTACTACTCGAGAACCTTCCTTCTCAATCGTTGTTAATTCTTCGAGCTATATGGCCGACCCATTGCCACTTCACCTTACTCATCCGTTGGGGTATGTTGGTTATTCTGACAGTATCTTCATTTATAATTCTATCTCGCAAAATTTTATCTCCAAACATAAGGGGTTATGTTTGGAGATAAAATTATCATACCTTATTGAACCTTTAAAGTTACGCCACGTAGGATATTGAAGACCTAATCGCCCTCTCACTTAACAGTTAAGTGACAAAACTGCTACGTCAGCGCATTCAGTCAACGCCTTGGCAAGAGGTGTGAATGCCGTGCCTCGGCAGAATTGAGAGTGCAAAAGCCCGTTTGTGCTTATGGCATTACATGAAACGGTACCGGGCCTAAGCGTTTCTCGTTAATTGACGATTGTGATATGGATGGTGCATAAAAAAAATGAGTGCGCAAATGGCCGCTGCCTGGAAGTCGCAAGGGTGCGTCTGGAGCTGGCGCTAGACGCGACAGCATGCGGGCACCACCAGCCGAGCGCGAGAAGCTGCTAGGTAGTCTTGCAGCCCAACCATCATCCCCAAAAGAAGGCTTGGTGTCGGCTGGGTCATATCGTACTCAGCAAGCGGCACCCGTCGCTGGTGGAGCACGTCGCAATGAAAGCAAAGGCATTGTGGGCGTATTTTAGGGCTAAAGGGGAAGAAAGAGGAGAGGTCGCATGTGTTGGACAGAAACTGGAGGGTTGGCGTATCGGGCTCGGATTTTTTTTTCAGTGGTGGAGCCATCTCTAACCGTTTCTTAGCAAAACCTGGCAGACAGAGTTCGGTCTCCTCCGAACGGGTTCCCGTCTTGTCGTGGCGGGGTGCTTAGTAGCCGTGGCTTGGTCACCCGCGGTGAACAAAGAGGAACCGATGGCTGGCCGGTGCCGTAGGACCGGCCCGAGGTGGACACTTCGAGTGGGCTGGGCAAGCCGACTTCGGATGTGTGTCGGTGGGCTGCGGTGAGAAGGGTATCCTCTCCCCCTACCGCTGCAGCCGAGGTGGAGTCGCGGAGGAAGATTAGTGTTGGCTTGACGATGCGTCACTCGCCCTATCCTCCGCGACTATGACGGGGCCGCACCGTAGATGCGGCGGTGGTGGGGCCGCGGGGGGAGAGGAGTGTCGGTATTACGAGGCGTCGCTTTCCCTGCCCTCCACGTCCGAAACTTGGTTGGCGGCGGTGTCAGAGACCAGATCCGCCGCTGGGGTCGGGAAAGCGGGTGCTACTAAGGGCTCGATTTTCCTGGCCCCTTGGCCTCCGCGTGTCGGACTCGGGGGGGGGGGGGGGGGGTCTGATACGCATTTGGAGTTGGAGGCCGTGGCGGGGGGCGTGCCTTGTGTTCCTGGTGCGCCTTGCCTGAGAAGGAAAATGGGAAGAAGAGGTCCTCCCCCAAGAAGGGGCTGCCATGGGGCGGCCGGCGCTGGTGGGGCCACGGATGTGTGCGAAAGTGTTCCCGTGGTCCTGCCAACATGCGGCGAAGGTGGAACACCATGGGCTTTTAGTTGGTGCGAGTCCGACATAACCCCTGCTTGCCCCAATAGGCGAGTATGCGTAGGCATTCCCCATGTAAAGAAAAAAACAGAGTACAGTACGCCGAACACGAACGACTATGAAGTGAGGCTGTTCCCTCATCGGATGAAAATGCTACGGCTGGGAATACAGCGCCACTAAGCAGAGCAACCTGCACACGTGGATGCTGCCGTGGATATTCCAGTTGTGGTTGATTAAGACGATGACGAAATACTTTCCTACAAACTGGAGCAAATAAGGAGCATATTTGAAGAGGCGATTTCCGAAACGCGCAGTACGCTTCTTGAAATTCGACCGCGACTTTCCCACATACACCAAAGCAAGCGGAATGAGGGTGTCGTGCAGGCTCTTAACCCAATGCTGGTGACCTATTTGGAGCCAGCCGGGATCTTTGCAAGACGGACTTAGTTCTTTTTGGCGCCGCACTGGTAGTTTGCCGCATAATTGGCGCCAAATTTCCCACGGCTGGACGCGCTACTAGACAACAAAAAAGCGCCATCCCAGCGTATAGAAAAATAATTAAAGAACTTATCGCAAAGGTTAGGGCCCTCATCCGCAGACTGACAAGTTTCAGGTCGGGTAATAATAGGCCGAGAGTTGTGCGTACCGTTAGAATGGTGTTTGCTGGAACTAATATCAGTTTGTCCCAGGCAGGTAACACGCAGAAACTAACGGACTAGAAAGAAACTAACGGAGCGCATAGATGACCTGAAGCAAAGTATCGCTGTTTCGGGGAAGCAAATTTGGCAATATACCGAGTGGTCAAGTAGGTTCAACTAGTATCATCTCTTCCAGAGTAATCAGAAGAGACTCTATGAATCATTGGAGCGACCAATGGTACGTGGAATGGACCCAGCATCGAACCAGATCTGCATTCTGGCATAGCCTGAGGTCAGAGCCCATAAACCACAGCGAGGGCCCTTGAACGGAATTCGTGGGGAGTCAGTGTGCGAGTGTTATGCCCATAGACTTCGTCATCATAACGCCGGATGACGTAGCTGAGGCGGTCCGTAGGGCCCCGAACTGGAAAAGTCCGACGTCCGACTCGACGGGCTGCATCGTTACTGGCTGGAGGAGTTCGTGGTGTGTCACTCTGTGCTTGCCCAACAGTTTAAAGAGGCTCTCGACAAGAAGTAGCTCCCGAGCCTCTTCCATTCTAGAATCACTCACTTGGTTCCAAAATATCAGGACACCACACAACCGAGCAAATACCGCCCCATCACGTGTCTACCCCCCACAAGACACTGACATTCATCTTGAGCGCGAGAATCACTCGTCACCTGGAGTTAAATCAGGTGATGTGTGATGTCACGCGCTCAAAATGGATATAGGGGTGGTGGTCGTGGAACCAAGTAACCACTCCTTATTGACACGGTCATTGGCAAAGTGGTTCAGCGCAACCGTCGGAACTTTTGCACCGCCTGGTTAGACTACAAAATGGCATTCAACTTGGTGCCCTATACATAACTAAAGAGGTTCCTCGATCTGTACAAGGTTGACTGTACAGTTAGAAAATTCCTCAGGCAGTGTACGGGGCAGTGGAGTACGATCTTTTGCCATATGGGCGAGTGGATGACGGGTGGGGAGAATCGCATAAGGATAAGAAGTGGTATTTTCCAGGGCGATTTTATGAGCCCAATCTGGTTCTGCCTGTCTCTGAACCCTCTTAGTACCTTACTGAATGACTCCGGGGGAGGATTACAGCTTCGAAAAGGAGGGATAAAAGTGACCCACCTTTCTATATGGATGATCTCAAGTTATTCGCCTCCAATCACTCCCGTCTTATGGAATTTCTGTACAACACCTGTGAGTTCGGCAATTCAATCAGAAATAATCAAAGCTAGGGATGGATAAGTGTGTGGTCCTCCATGTCGAAGGGGATAGTTTGCTAACTCTGATGGCATAGACTCCCGTATGTCCATCAACATAAGGACCCTTTCCGAGGCTGAATAATATCGATACCTGGGGTCATCTAAGGTGACTGAGACTCCGTTATGAACCGCTCTGGGCTAAAATGTGGAAGGCGGTACTCCTCGATACCACACGCATCGTTCGCCGGTTTCTTCCCTTTTCCCCCTAACCCTCGGTCGTTTGAACTCCCCTGCCGAGGAATTTCATCTGGTTGGGATTTTATGTATTTATGTATTATTTGTTTATGTAAGAATATTAATTATATATTTATATTTATTTATTATTTTCTTTAATAAATGTGACCAGGAGACAATACGATTATTTGATTATTTTGCCCCCCCCCCCCCCCCGCGTATTCTGGGGGGGGGGGCATAATTCCGCTCAACACAATAACTGCTCGGGGCAAATTGAGCAACATGACCAAGGCGACCCCTGCCACGCTATCCGTGAATTTCTGCAACATCAGAGGACTTCACTCGAACCTAAACGCCGTCCACTACCATCTTGAGACGGCGAAGCCGGCCTTGCTCTTTCTGACCGAGACGCAGGTGTCCTCTCCGGCTGATACTTCGTATCTCTCCTACCCGGGGTACAAATTGGAGCACTCCTTTGTGCCTCGGGCTGGAGTTTGCGTGTATGTCAGAGAGGACATCTGTTCTCGACGCCTTGGCAGTCTTGAAGGTTCGGACCTGTCCATCCTTTGGCTACGCGTAGACAGCGACGACCATCCGCGCGTCTACGTGTGCCTCTATAGGTCCCATAGCGGTAATGCCGAAACAGACCGACTCATCGACCACGTCCAAATGGCTACAGATTCCTTGCTACAACAGGTCCCATCCGCAGAGATCGTGATCCTTGGCGATTTTAACGCCCACCACGCCGAATGGCTCGGTTCACGTTTAACCGATCATGCGGGGAGATCTGTTTATGACTTTGCCTTGGCATATGGTCTGACACAACTGGTTACATCGCCTACGCGGATTCCAGATGTTGAGGATCATACACCTTCCCTGTTGGACCTTCTGCTGACCTCTCATCCGGACGGATATCAGGTTTCCGTCGATGCCCCTCTTGGCTCTTCGGACCATTGTCTGATCCGGAGTGTAGTGCCACTCACGCTCCCCTCGCGGCTGCGTTCTGCAGGTTGCCGCCGTGTTTGGCATTACAGGTCGGCGGATTGGGACGGAATGCGGTCTTTCTTTGCTTCCTTCCCATGGGGGCGGGTTTGCTTCTCGCCGGACGATCCCAGCGCTGTTGCTGACTCTGTCACTGATGTGGTGCTACAGGGAATGGAACTATTTATTCCATCATCTGTGATACCCATCGGAGGCAGATCTCAGCCTTGGTTTGGTCGCTCCTGTAAGACTGCATTACGCAGTAAGCAGGAGTGTTATCAAGCCTTGGCTGCGGCTTCGGTGACTCGGGATGTAAACACCAGCACGCTCAAAAAGAAGTATAACTTCGCCTCCAGGTCCTTCAAAAGAGTTATTGCCAAGGCAAAGTCAGAGCACATAGGCAGAATTGGCGAGAAACTAGTACGCCTTCCTCCGGGAACCCGTGCATTCTGGTCTCTCGCCAAGGCTGTTCAAGGGAATTTATGTAAGCCATCACTACCATCTCTGCACAGGGAGGACGACTCACTGGCCCACGACGCAAAAGAGAAGGCCGACCTTTTAGGCTCCCTTTTTGCGTCCAACTCGACTGTTGATGACGGGGGGAACACACCGCCGACAATCCCGCGGTGTGAGTGCTCCATGCCGGATGTGCGGTTCTCACAGGGCTCGGTTCGCAGAGCACTCCTCTCCCTTGACATCCACAAGTCGAGTGGGCCTGACGGAATCCCCCCAATTGTGCTGAGGACGTGTGCTCCGGAGTTGGCACCGGTTCTAACGCGTCTTTTCCGGTACTTCTACTCCCTAGTCGTAGTCCCGAAATCATGGAAGACAGCTTTTGTCCACCCGATCCCTAAAAAAGGCGACCGCTCAGACCCGTCCAACTACAGGCCTATCGCCATTACCCCCTTGTTCTCCAAAATAATGGAATCCGTTGTAAACTGCCACCTCATGCGGTACCTTGAGGATCACCAGCTGATTAGTGACCGCCAGTACGGTTTTCGTCGGGGTCGATCAGCTGGTGATCTTCTGGTCTACTTAACTCATAGATGGGCGTTGGCAGTAGAGTCCAAGGGGGAGGCATTGGCCGTTAGTTTGGACATTGCGAAGGCCTTCGATCGGGTTTGGCACGAAGCGCTTCTTTCGAAGCTCCCTTCCTATGGGCTTCCCGAGAAATTATGCAATTGGATCACCAGCTTTTTTGCAGATCGGAGCATCAAGGTCGTTGTAGACGGTGCATGCTCCGACTACAAGCCTACTAACGCTGGTGTTCCACAAGGCTGCGTGCTATCACCAACGCTGTTTTTTCTGCATATCAATGATATGTTGCAAGCCGGTAGCATTCATTGCTATGCGGATGACAGCACTGGTGATGCTCTCTACACCGGCCGTGCCAATATTTCTCGGGAAAACATCACCGAGTACCGGAACAAACTTGTGTCTGAAGTCGAGTCTTTGCTGGACAAAGTCTCGGATTGGGGGCGACTAAATCTAGTCCAGTTTAATCCTCAGAAGACACAAGTTTGCGCGTTTACCGCTAAAATGAAGGTCTGTGTCACTGAAGTTGAGTATATGTATTTTACGATCATGTTTGTCTCACCCATCAACAAGTTGCCTTCAATCTTTTAAAGGTGGGAACTTTATAGACATACATTATTATGTTGTTATATAAAATACCATGGAGGTCAGACAGTCTGCAGCCCCGCAATGAAGGGACCCGGCTTGGACCAAACTACTTAGGTTGTGAGTCAAACTAAGACGCAGGGACTGCCATTGAGAATAGTGATCCGCCAAACAACCATCGCAGAGACGCATTGCTGCAGAACGTAACAAGCATCAATACGACTATCGTCGGGCTTACACCATCCCAAGGTCCCCCATACAGTCCCAGCAGACATCACCACCCGCATACCTCCATCGACCAGAACCACAAGATGCGTCGAATCAGGTGCAGCACACCCGCAAGACGCAATACTGCAAGTAGCAGTAAGCATCAATGCAACTATTATACGGATGGCACCCCTTCACAACACACCCACATGATCCCTATCGACTTTGGTAATAAAATTGATAATGTTGTTAACTAAAAATACCACCAACGTATCATAGTAGCACGGTACTAAGACGTCAGTAGCCAAAACTCCACGTATCATAGCGCTATTGCACTAAGACATGGAGTTGAGTATGCTTGCTGCACTTAAAAGTACTACCAAACACACTCACCCTAATCCGAAAGATTGCCGACGTATCATATCACTATGCGCTAATACGCCGCCAACAATCGGTAGGGGTGTGCGATGTCCACGGGCAAGTCGTATTGCTTGTCACCGACACTAAGATGATATATCTAGGACATATCAGTTAGCGAGTCCAAGTTTACTTCGGTCTCGGACGCTGTTAAACAATTTACACGCCACTATAATAATCCTTTTCAAGTCCCATTTCTTTCAATATAATGCTTTTACATATTTGAGACCTTCCACATATTTGCTTTATTTCATAGAACATAATATTGTGTCTTATTCATATGGGACTTCAAGTCATAACTCTGCTATCATAATGCTAATGCATCATAGAGACTGTTTACGCCCACCCTTGCTGGACCACAAAGGAGGTGCGACGCGCGGGCGCGGGAGGACAGCTGGGACGGACTTGCTGGCAAAAACTACCGCCGGGCATTATTATACTTAACGCGGCTATATCTACATCATTATTGTAACGAGGATTAATACAGTTTTGTCATAATTATATATATTTGTTGGAAGAAATTATAAGTATTCGTCATAAAGAAGAATTTTATTGAAGAGCACCGAATTACCGAACATAATTTTGGTGACCCCGACGTGATGTGGATGACGCAACAGGAAGGCGCCAGAAGTCCCGGAATAAGTGCATAGTGCCGGAATAAGTGGTAAACACGGACCCGAGGGAAGTACGCCCGTTCCTAGTAAATCTATTCATATCCTTGTCCATATAATTGTGCTCAATTTGTGTAAATATAGTTCGTTAATTCCGGTGCCATCGTTAGTTATACTTACCCACATAGTTCGTTGCATAAACAATAAATTGTACTTAATCTTCGTAAATAAGCAACAAGTAATATTTAAATAACTTCATTTTCATTCGAAAGTAAACAAAAGTCAACATTAATATCGTAAAATCATACAACTTAGTGTAAATCTTAATAAATAACTTGTAAACACAGTGTCTACAATCGATATTTTATCTTCGTTAAATCATTGATTTCGCATTAGAATCATTTAAAATATTAATACAAACATATAGTTAAACATATCGGCTAACTATTCCAGGCATTGGTTGGGAGTAAGCGGGCGAGAAAGTAAGTGCTTTCTTCATCGACACGGCGGACCTGTTTCCTGCTACCGTGCCGTGTTACACCGTGTCGTTGCGCCTGCGGCCGGCCGGTACAAAGGTCAGATCGGCGGCCAAGTGACCGGCGCATTGTTTACGAGGTTGGATTCACTTCATATCTTATTTACAAGTTAATACTTATTTGCTAGTTATTTCGCCCACATTATGTCCGACTTAAAAGAACTAATAAAACAGAGGGGTAACATTCGCGGCCGAATAACAATATTTGAAAAGTATTTGACGCCATTAACGTTAATTAATAGTGAGTCTGAGCGCAACAAATTAATAAATAATGAATTAAATTTGAGATTAACAAAATTACAAGAATTATCGTACAGTTTCGATGAAATTCAAAGCAAAATTGAACAATTAGATCCCGATATATCGAAACAGTTGGAAGAACGGGAGGTAACCGAAAACCAGTTCTTTTATTTGATTGCTCAAGCTCAAGAGTTTTTAGATGCATACACAGATAGTAAAAATAAATATAGGGATGATGTTTTATGTCGTGGTAGTACTACATCTGTTACAAATCATAATATAAAACTGCCACCGTTGAAAATTCCTCCCTTTTCTGGCGATTCAAATACTTTGGCTTCAGTTTCGAGACATGTACTTGTCTTTGATACACAATAATGAAAAAATAGATGAAGTTTCATTATTTAAAATCAAATCTGGAGGGACCCGCTCTGTCAGTGATTAACTCTGTCACTGTTTCAGCCGATAACTATGAAATCGCTTGGGCGTTAAGGTGTATCAATGGAAATTATGTAGTAATTGTCTTCGTAACGATCATCTATCTTATCAGTGCAGACTGGCAGGTTGTCGTATCTGTAAAAGAAAGCATAACACTTTATTACACAGGCAACACAAATTACAAAATAACCTACAGTCATTCCAAGGTCAACCATCAACACAACACGATACGCAAAACAACATAGACAACGTAGGTACATCTACGTCTACGTCTACATCATTAACGACTACTACTAACCCGATTTCAAACAATGAGGTTGGATCTAACACTGCTGATTCTTCATCTAATTGCCCCACTCCGGTAGTTACAATGTCTGCTGGCGTCTCAAACTTGGTTCTTCTTTCTACGGCTTTAGTCGAGGTGTCAAACAATGGCAAAATATTTAAATTGCGAGCTCTGTTAGATAGTGGCTCACAATCGTCCTTCATTACGGAGGCGGCTCAAGCTAAATTGGCATGCGTTAAGAATAAAAACCAATATAAACACGTGTCCGGTCTTAATAATGCAACAATAAGCATTGCCGAGCACTGCAACATCAATATTAAATCAACACACAATCAGTTCACTACTTCTGTCAGATGCTATGTCGTTCCCACCATTACTGACAACCTTCCTCAAACAGAAGTACATCTTCCTGAGCTAAATATCCCCGGCCACATCGAGTTAGCTGACCCAACCTTCTTTTACCCATCGCAGATTGATCTGCTATTAGGAGCAGACATCTTCTGGGACATTATCGGATCATCTCGTGTGCAGCTCGGACAAAACAAACCAGTCTTACAGGAAACTCTCTTAGGGTGGATAGTAGCTGGTCCCATTGGGGGGAAATATTTAAAGAGTACAAAAAATAAAGTACACTGTCACTTCAGTCGAGACATACAACAACAGCTCGTCAAGTTCTGGGAACTTGAGGAGGTTCCTGTTAGCAAACCTTTCTCAAATAGCGAAGATTATTGTGAAAAGCTTTACAAAGAGACCACTCACCGCGAAGCAAACGGTAAATTTTGCGTTCAAATACCTCTTTGCGATTCACCAGATGTTCTAGGCGACTCGTATAATATGGCTGAAAAGCGTCTACACCAAATGGAAAGAAAAATGAAAACTAAACCAGTTTTTAAACAAGAATATACTAAATTCATGCAAGAGTACGAGCGCTTAGGACATATGAGTGAAGTTAGTAAGCCAGAGCGTGGATAATACTTACCTCATCACGCTGTGATAAAGGATAGTAGCGAAACAACGCGTCTCAGGGTCGTTTTTGACGCGTCAGCTAAAACAACAACAGGTATCTCGTTCAACGATATTCAGCACGTGGGCCCGGTCGTCCAGGATGATTTGTTTTCAATCCTGGTACGATTTCGGCAATATAAATACGTTGTGACAGCTGACGTGGAAAAAATGTATCGACAGATTTTAATACAGCCTGAACAATGGCATCTCCAGATGATTTTATGGCGTGAGCATGAGGACGAACCGATTAAGATATTCCAACTCAATACGATCAGTTACGGAACCTCCTCGGCTCCCTTTTTAAGTACGAGATGTCTAGTTCAGCTAGCTGATGAATGTCACGACAATAGGATTGCTAATATCATAAGGAACGATTTTTACATCGATGACGTAATTACGGGAAGTAATTCGAAAGAGGATCTACGTTATATAATAAATTCTGTAACAGATACTCTTCATTCAGCACATTTGTCATTGCGGAAGTTTCGTACTAATGTGGCTTTAGTCCTCCATGATAACTCGAACTCCCTGATACCCAAGGATTTAGATTTCAGTGCCCAGTCCAGTGCATTAGGACTTAAATGGGATCCAAGCACAGATACCTTTAATTTCCATGTCGACATAAAATTTTCATCAACAGCCACTAAGAGATCAATTTTGTCAAATTCAGCTCGATTATTTGATCCTCTCGGATTATTAAGTATATGTACCATAGTGCCTAAAATAATTCTTCAAAACCTGTGGATGTCTCAGGCAGATTGGGATGATCCTATTCCTGCAGATTTAGCTCAAAGATGGTTCAACTTCGTATCAGGGCTCAGGTGTTTGGTGAACTTCCAAATACCTAGATTCGTCCTCGATAACGACCCTAACGCTATTGTTGAGATGCATACATTTTGTGATGCCTCACAAGATGCATATGCAGCTTGCGTCTACGTTCAATCAGTAGCTCAGGCAATATAACTATAAATCTACTGTGTGCTAAAACAAAGGTTTCTCCTATCCGAGCTCAAACCATTCCACGTCTTGAATTGTGTGGCGCCTTATTAGCGGCACGTCTGAGCTCGAAGGTACTAAAGGCATTAAGATTAACATTCACAAATATTTATTACTGGACAGACTCGTCTGTTGTGCTTGGGTGGATTCATACAACATCACAGAATCTTAAAATTTTCGTGTCCAATCGTGTCACAGAAATCCAAGAACTAACAGCAACTGGCTCCTGGAGGCACGTTCCAGGTATCCTAAACCCGTCCGATTTAGCGTCACGTGGTCTAAATCCCACCCAAGTACACGATGCCAGTTTATGGTGGCATGGACCTTCCTTTTTAGAGGATAGTCCATCGGCATGGCCAGAAGTTATAAAACCTACTCTCCATGTACCTAAAATTAAAACTTACACAACTAAGCCTAAACCTAATAAACTAACTACCAAAACTACAACATGCACTACAGTTACATCTAGCAGCACAACGACAAACACTTCTGATAAACTAGTGAACTTTGAGAATTACTCAAAATTCACGAGTTTACTGCGAAGCTTGACTTATGCTTTGCGGTTTATCTACAACATAAGACAGTCTAAAGATAAAATTACAGGACACCTCACTACAGATGAAATTGAGAAGTTCTTGCATCATTTAATCAAACAACACCAGGAGGAGTGTTTCGAATGCGAACTTAATCTATACTAAATAATAAAAAATGCTTACCTTCGAAATCACGACTTTTATCACTCAGACCATTCGTTGATGAGAAGGGCATTCTCCGAGTTGGTGGTCGTATTCAAAATTCACCTGAAATCTTTAGTAAAAAACATCCCATCATACTTGAATCAAAGAATCAGTTTACAAAACTATTGTTTGTTCACGAACATAAGAAATTGTTCCACGGAGGTGCACAGCTTCTGCTGACTAACGTCAGACAATTATTTTGGCCCATCGCGGGAAGGAGATTAGCTAGATCTACGGTTAATAATTGTAGAATATGTAGAATATTAAGGGCTAAAACTATAACACCAATAATGGGAAACTTACCATCAGCTCGCACGAATCCTAGCTTTGCGTTTGAAGTCGTGGGTGTCGACTTCGCTGGCCCATTTTTGACACGTGACCGAAAGGGACGTGGTTGCAAAATTATAAAAAGCTATTTATGTATATTCGTGTGTTTTACAACGAAAGCACTTCATTTAGAAATTGCATCAGACTTGAGTGCGGAGGCATTTATTATGTGTTTAAATCGCTTCATCTCTCGCAGAGGCAAACCTAGCGAGATCCATTGTGACAATGGACGAAATCTTGTGGGCGCAAATAATGAGTTCAAAAGATTTCTTGAATCATGTAGTGAATCAATCTCGTCATATGCTGCCGGAGAATTCATAAAATTCAAGTTCTCGCCCGCTTATTCTCCGCATTTCAACGGACTTAGTGAAGCCGGTGTTAAGGCAGCTAAGCACCATCTAATACGTATAGTAGGGAATACGCATTTAACTTTTGAGGAGTTAGCGACTTCATTTTCACAGATTGAGGCAATATTAAACTCCAGGCCCTTAACTCCCCTATCATCCGATCCGACAGACTTATACCCATTGTGTCCAGGGCACTTCCTGATCGGCAAGCCGCTCACTTCACTACCATCTCCCGTACTAATCGATACAAACCCAAGATATCTGGCTAGATATGAACTCATCGATCAGATACGTCAGCAATTTTGGGAGAGATGGCGCACTGAATTTCTAAATGAGCTGCAGCAGCGATCAAAGTGGCGCATTAGTCAAGGACAAATTTCCGAAGGCGATATGGTGGTACTCAAGGAGCCCAATTTACCACCACTCAAATGGCGCATGGGACGCATCCATCGGCTGTATCCAGGGACCGATGGCGTTGCACGCGTAGCAGATGTCATTACTTCAAAGGGTGTCATCCGGCGTGCAGTTACAAACCTCTGTCCATTGCCCAACGAGCAATGACCAAGAAGATACCTCGAAATCCCACAGTCTTCGAGGGGGGGGGGAAGATTTTTACGCCCACCCTTGCTGGACCACAAAGGAGGTGCGACGCGCGGGCGCGGGAGGACAGCTGAGACGGACTTGCTGGCAAAAACTACCGCCGGGCATTATTATACTTAACGCGGCTATATCTACATCATTATTGTAACGAGGATTAATACAGTTTTGTCATAATTATATATATTTGTTGGAAGAAATTATAAGTATTCGTCATAAAGAAGAATTTTATTGAAGAGCACCGAATTACCGAACAGAGACCTTCTATATTAATGTTTTGGTTCGTTAGACCTTACTATCATAAGTCCCTAATATAGGACTAGTTATTGTGCAACCTTACTACTAGCAGTCGATCAGCCGACCAGTCCATATATATGTACAACCTTGGGTATGTGTCTCCGGCAACGTCCCCTTATAAGGGAACATTACAAGAACACCTTCATCAACTTAGAAATTTTCCGATTAATACAAGAACACCTTCATCAACTTGATCCATTTTTTTCTATGATATTACAAATGTTATTTATCTTTATTATTGCAATATAATCGACTTGTATTTATATTTTTTTATAGGATCGGGTGACAAACGAGCACACAGTCCACCTGATGGTAAGTGGTTACTGTGACCCATAGACATCTACATCTATCCTCAATAAAGACTCAAGATGCAGATGCGTTGTCACCCGTGAGGACTAAGATGGAATGCCTCTTTGGCAGTAAAAAGGGTCTCCGGTACTCTACACTCACCATACGAAACACAGCAGCGTTAAACTGCTATTTTACGCTGTTTTGCAGACTATGACTTAATACATTGGAATATTTTAAACAGAATTTTATAAATTTAGAGATTTTTAGAGACAATTTATGCGTTAACTATACTATAATATTCAATATTCCAAATGAACATATTTGAACTTTATTCTTAATATTGCATTTTAATTGTAGAAAATATAATTTCTATTATATTTTTAAATGTCTTTATAATGAATTTAATAATTGTTTATTAATAATAATTATGAAGCGTCACAATATGCAGAAGAAACAGTATTGGCGATAGCACGCAACCTTGTGGAACACCTTGTGGAACGCCTTGTGCGCTTGTAATCGGAGCATGCACCGTAAACCACGCCAAATTTCACGAACGCACATCGCGTCAAAATTCACGATACCTTCCTCACCATCTGGATGCTTGGCGGTCCACGATTGTACGTTTTACTAGGAGTTTTCTTCCCCGTACAACTTCTCTGTGGAATTGTTTACCACCGGCAATTTTTCCGGACCATCAAGAAAAGAGCTTACACCTTTCTAAAAGACCGGCAACGCATCTGCAATACCCCTGGTGTTGCGGTTGTACATGTGCGGCGGTAGTCATTTTTTTATAGCAGAGGGGGCAAACGAGCATGCGGCTCACCTGATGGTAAGTGACTACCGCCGCCCATGAACAACCGCAACATCTGGGGAATTGCAGAAGCGTTGCCGGCCTTTTAAAAAGGAGTAGGCTCTATTCTTGAAGGTCCCTAAGTCGTATCGGTCCGGAAAAATCGCTGGTGGTAAACTATTCCACAAGGAAGTTGTGCGAGGAAGAAAACATCTTCTAAACCGCACAGTGGTGGACCGCCAATAACGGTGTGGATGGTATCGGGAGATCTGCCGCGATGTGCGTTCGTGAAATTTGGCAGGTGGGATTAACCCGAACAATTCCTCAGAGCACTCCCCGTGGTAAATGCGAAAGAAAATGCAAAGAGATGCAACATCTCTTCGCTGCGCCAATAAGTCGAGCCGATCGGAAAGGACTCGGTCGTCGACGATTCGAGCCGCTCTGCGCTGGACGCGGTCAAGTGGAAGGAGCCCCAGCCCAGAGATGGGAACAGTATTCCATGTGAGGCCGAACCTGCGCCTTGTAAAGTTGCAGGCGTTGAGCCGGCATGAAATACTGTCCCGCTCTGCTGAGCACGCCAAGCTTTTTTGAGGCCAATTTGGCCTTCTCTTCCAAGTGACCACGAAACTGCACGTCACTCGATATGTCGACGCCGAGGATTCCGATACTGACTGAGGCCACAAGGGGAGTACCTTGAAACTGAGGAGATACGTCAAAGGGGTTCTTTTTAGCGGTAAACGCGCTAACTTGTGTCTTCTGAGGATTAAACTGGACTAGATTTAGTCGCCCCCAATCCGAGGCTTTGTCCAGCAAAGACTCGACTTAAGACGAAAGTTTGTTCCGGTACTCGGTGACGTTTTCCCGAGAAATATTGGCACGGCCGTTGTATAGAGTATCACCAGTGCTGTCATCCGCATAGCAATGAATGCTACCGGCTTGCAACATATCATTGATATGCAGAAGAAACAGCGTTGGTGATAGCACGCAGCCTTGTGGAACACCAGCGTTAATAGGCTTGTAGTCGGAGCATGCACCTTCTACAACGACCTTGATGCTCTGATCTGCAAGCTGGTGATCCAGTTGAATGATTTCTCGGGAAGCCTATAGGAAGGCAACTTCGAAAGAAGTGCTTTGTTCCAAACCCGGTCGAAGGCCTTCGCAATGTCCAAACTAACGGCCAATGCCTCCCCCTTGGACTCTACTGCCTCCGCCCATCTATGAGTTAAGTAGACCAGAAGATCACCAGCTGATCGACCCCGACGAAAACCGTACTGGCGGTCACTAATCAGCTGGTGATCCTCAAGGTACCGCATAAGGTGGCAGTTTATAACGGATTCCATTATTTTGGAGAACAAGGGGGTGATGGCGATAGGCCTGTAGTTGGACGGTTCTGAGCGGTCGCCTTTTTTAGGGATCGGTTGGACAAAAGCTGTCTTGCATGATTTCGGGAGTACGCCTAGGGAGTAGGAGTACCGGAAAAGTCGCGTTAGAACCGGTGCCAACTCCTGAGCACAATTGGGGGGATTCCGTCAGGCCTACTCGACTTGAGGATGTCAAGGAAGAGAAGTGCTCTGCGAACCGAGCGCTGTGAGAATCGCACATCCGGCATGGAGCACTCACACAGCGGGATGGTCGGCGGTGTGTTCCCCCCGTCATGAACAGTCGAGTTGGACGCAAAAAGGGAGCCTAAAAGGTCGGCTTTCTCCTTTGCGTCGTGGGCCAGAGAGCCGTCCTCCCTGTGCAGAGATGGTAGTGATGGCTTACAGAAATTCCCTTGGACAGCCTTGGCGAGAGACCAGAATGCACGGGTTCCCGAAGGAAGGCGAACTAGTTTCTCGCCAATTCTGCCTATGTGCTCTGACTTTGCCTTGGCAATAACTCTTTTGAAGGACCTGGAGGCGAAGTTATACTTCTTTTTAAGTGTGCTGGTGTTTACATCCCGAGTCGCCGAAGCCGCAGCCCAGGCTTGATAACACTCCTGCTTACTGCGTAATGCAGTCTTACAGGAGCGACCAATCCATGGCTGAGATCTACCACCGATGGGTACCACAGATGATGGAATAAATAGTTCCAATCTCTGTAGCACCACATCAGTGACAGAGTCAGCAACAGCGCTGGGATCATGCGGCGAGAAGCAAACCCGCCCCCATGGGTAGGAAACAAAGAAAGACCGCATTCCGTCCCAATCCGCCGACCTGTAATGCCAAACACGGCGGCAACCTGCAGACCGCAACCGCGAGGGGAGCGTGAGTGGCACCACACTCCGGATCAGACAATGGTCCGAAGAGCCAAAAGGGGCATCGACGGAAACCTGATATCCGTCCGGACGACGAACATCTGGAATCCGCGTAGGCGATGTAACCAGTTGTGTCAGACTATATGCCAAGGCAAAGTTATAAATAGATCTCCCCGCATGATCGGTTAAACGTGAACCGAGCCATTCGGCATGGTGGGCGTTAAAATCGCCAAGGATCACGATCTCTGCGGATGGGACCTGTTGTAGCAAGGAATCTGGACGTGGTCGATGAGTCGGTCTGTTTCGGAATTACCGCTATGGGACTTATAGAGGCACCCGGAGATACGCGGATGTTCGTCGCTGTCTACGCGTAGCCAAAGGATGGACAGGTCCGAACCTTTAAAACTGCCGAGGCGTCAAGAACAGATATCCTGTCTGACATACACGCAAACTCCAGCCCGAGGCACAAAGGAGTGCTCCAATTTGTACCCCGGTTAGGAGAGATACGAAATATCAGCCGGAGAGGAAACCTGCGTCTCGGTTAGAAAGAGCAAGGCCAGCTTCGCCGTCTCGAGATGGTAGTGGACGGCGTTTAGAGTGAAGTCCCTTGGGGTCGCCTTGGTGTTCTTGCTCAGTTTCCCCCCAAGCAGTTATGTTTTTGAGCGGAATTTTGCCCCCCCAGAATACGCGTGGCAGCCTGAGCACTCACGCTCAGGATCGGAATAACATGGTCGTGGATGCTCAGCGAGGGATTCTCCAGGGGTACTGGTACCCTCCTGGGGTAGTCTATCGTGTAATTCCGCTACTATGATGGCTCGAGCCGGCCCATACGTGCAACAGCAAAAACTGCTGCGTGGCTCTACCACCGTAAATTTTACTGAAGTATAAGTAATTTACCATCAGGTGAGTCGTATGCTCGTTTGCCCCCTCTTCTACATAAAAAAACTACGACCTTGATGCTCCGATTTGCAAGAAAACTGGTGATCCAATTGCATAATTTCTCGGGAAGCCCATAGGAAGGAAGCTTCGTAAGTAGCACTTTGTACCAAACCCGATTGAAGGCCTTCGCTATGTCCAAACTAACGGTCAATGCCACCCCCTTGGGCTCTAATGCCTCCACCCACTGATGAGTTAGGTAACCCAGAAGATCACCAGCCGAGCGACCGCGACGGAAACCGTACTGACGGTCATTAATTATCTGGTGATCCTCTAGGTATCGCATGAGCTGGCTATTAATAATGGACTCCATTATTTTAGAGAATAAGGAGGTGTTGGCTATAGGCCTGTAGTTGGACAGATCACAGCGGTTATCTTTTTTAGGGATCGGGTGCACGAAAGCTGTCTTCCATGATATCGGGACTACGCCTAGGGAGTAATAGATGCGTTAAAACTAGTGCCAACTCTGGAACACACGTTTCAGTATAATAGGAGGGACAATATCAGGCCCACTCGACTTGTTGACGTCTAGGGAGAGGAGTGCTCTGCGCACTGAGCGTTGGGTAAACAGCACATTTTCAATGGAGCACTCACACCGCGGAATGGTCATCGGTGTGATTCCCCTCTTATCACGAGTCGAGTTGGACACAAAGAGAGAGCCCAGCAGATCGGTTTTGACCTTTGCGACATGGGCCAGTGAGTCTTTCTCCCTGTGCACAGATGAGAGAGATGGGTGACAGAATTTCGTTTGGACAGCCTTGGCGAGAGACCAGAATGCACGTGTTGAATGTAGGTATCACCTTGTTTCAATTCGCCTACAAAGATAGACAATCAAGACCGATTCCCCCTAGACTGGGAGAAGTCCAAACCAATTCGAGGTTCCTTATACTTCAGTGAGTACACCAATTGGTATCCTTCTCATCACCTACGCCGAAACATATGCTGTTGTGCCGATATTGGATTTGGGCAAACTGACGCCTTGGTACGGGTTTACGCCATTAGAACGCCATTACAACGCGCATAATTAACTTGAACTAGTTTGAGATGCTCGCCCTCGCGTCTATTGCCGTGTTTCGCCCGCGCGCTCACTGCGGCCACTTGTATGAACGAGCCACGTGCTTTTTACACAATGCAGCTCGCATAGCACCAGTGTTTGCAGTCTGGCCAAGCTTAAGTTAAATATCGCACTAGAACTAGCAAGACCCAAGTGTTTTGTAAGATATAAAAAAAATCTAATCGCAAATAATGCTACTCTAGTTATAGAAATTAAAGCAAAATTTTAAATTCGTTTTTAAAGCTCTAAAAAGGTCTCAAGAAATCCTAAAAGGTTTGTTTATATTACTGGTATTTTTAAATTTCGTCGCAACCCAAATTTCAACCAAGCAAGCTCAAGTCTCGTCTTTTAAAGAATAAGGATAACAAACGAGCACAAAGTAAACCCGATGGTAATTGGATGCTGTGGTCCATAGGAATCTACATTTTCCCTCAATTAACACGTTAACTGCGATACGAGACCATTTTGACTTGCAAATGAAAAATCGCTCGTACGGCGCCAAAAATCCGACATCTCTCTCTAGTGCGAAAGTGATATCTTATAGTTATTCTATATAAAAGACGAAGTCAAGTATACATTTCTGCTTGCTATTTTGAGTTTTACCTAACAGTAGATAAAATAAAATCTACTATAGTCCGTTCTGGTTAAGAAAATAGTAAGTCATCAGTGCAACTACAGGGTAAAGGTGTATTCACAGTGGAATAAAAATTCTTTTTTTTTTTTCAAACATTTAATTAAGTTTAATGGAATCAAATTTTCTTAAAATTACTTAAATCACTAATCAGTATCGCTACAATCTCCAGTTATATTAATTATAAAAGAAGTTTGTTCTGCAAGTTCCATGATGTCATCCAAATTCCACATGATATTTTCTTCGCGTATCACGTGGTCGCAGCACTTCTTCCAACGATTAGCGTCTATTAATGCTATTGTGTCATCTATTAATTTTTTTATATCACTCATTTGGAACGTGGAGTTATTGGCACCAACATAATTTTTTGTTTGGGCCCAAACCAATTCAATTGAATTAAGTAATAATAAAAAAGTATTCCAATTGGATTAAGTTTACAATGGAAAGGCGGTAGGCGAAGAATTGTAATGCTATTACTTTTGGCAGTCTCATCTATTAAATATTTTTTTTTATATTTATTTATTTGCCTGACTTCAACTGGTCACTGTGAACTCGACTTTCTAATTTCTTGCATTTTAATTGGCTGCGGGGCGTGGCCAGGCCGGCGGACAACGATGACTCACTATTTTCTTAACGCGAACGGACTATAGTCATATTCGACTTGTACGCACTGAATGAAAATAAAACTAATCTGTGCGGTACTGGTCAAAACTATCTTGTACGATACAGCCTTGTACCGCACCATGTGAACTTGTCAGTAGTTATTAGGGCGTATATCGTAGTGGGACACGTAATCGATAGTTTAACTGCAAAAAATGAGTGCTTACAAAATGAAAAGTGATTTTTTTTATAGTATAAGGGTGACAAACGATTATACAGTCCACCTGTTGGTATCTACATTTATCCTCGATTAAGAATCAAAATGCAGACAAAGATGGAATGCATTTTTCCAGTAAAAAGGGTCTCAGTTTCTCTACACACACCATGTTGAAACACAGCAGCATTAAGCTGCTATTTTATGCTGGTATTCTGTGAGAACGTGGTCCTGCCCCGGTCGAGCCGACCCATTCGTGTTTCAACCATAATATAGCTGTAGCGTGGTTCCACCCCGTTACGTTTGAAATTAAGAGTGACTACCTCAACTAAGCAAGCGTGTAATGAAAGTATACCCGTTTCAATATTACCACTAAATACTAATTTTATAAGAATAAAAACCAAAATTAAATGGAAAACCAGTTTTAAAGTCACACTGCGGCAAAAGCTACAATGAGAACAAAAAAGGAGTGACTATAGTGATCAAATGACATCTTATTATTCATCAAGCAATACCCTTTATCATACCCATTAGAGATTAGATTTTATTTTTAGAATGTGTGGGTACCAAGTTAAGTTACTATTTAAAATAAGACTTAGATACGTTTCTTGGTCCGCTTTATTAATTTTTATGTCGTTAATCATCAAAGGACTACAGTCACCAATCCTTTCTTTTTTGCTGCAAATATCATATAGTTTTGGTTGTGTTGACATTAGGAAATTGCTTTGTAACCATTCATTTAGTGAATCCAAATTATTTTGTGCCTCTGATACATAAGGTTCAATTGAGTTACAATAACAAAAAAGACACGTATCATCAGCGTAGAAAGTTACATCCCCACTTAAGATATTGCTTATATATCTCGAAGAATTCAACAGAGGATAATATATATAAGAAACAGAAAGTGTCCTAAGATAGAACTCTGAGGTACACCAAAAGTTACAGTTTTGCAAGAACTTCGTGTTTTACCTATTTTTACTACATGTCGGTGATTACTTAAATAAAATTTGAAAATAGCTAGTGCAATGTTAGTTAAACCAATGTTACCATGTTTACGTATAAGCAACTCATGGCTCACTGTGTCAAAAGCTTTTCTAAGATCTATAAATTTTCCAAGTGCGATTTTTTTCCTATCTAAATTGAGCTTTATTTTCGTAATAAAGTCTAATGTGGCAGATAGTGTATTTGAATTGGATTTGAAACCATATTGTTTCTTTATAAGGAAATTAATTGACGTTAAGAATATTACAATTTGATTGTAAATAATTTTTTCGAAGACTTTTGAGAGTACCTGTATTACTGATATAGGTCGGTAATTTCCAGTGTATTATTTTGACCCAGATTGGTAGATAGGCAATCTTAGGATTGTCAGGGAACACTTCTATGTTTGGACATTTATTAATGCAGCCGGTAAATTCTTCTATTATTAAAATTTTGAATTTAATTGCTTTAGAACTAATACCGATTAGACTAACACTAACTCAAGATTGGCCTGAGCTAGTGTTTAGGTTTTAAATTATTACAAATATTTCATATACTGTTGCTGGTTCTAGATGGCTACGTTTTTGCGAGTCAAATCCAAAATCACTCTCATTTTCACTGTAGCTTAAGTAAGGTTTTTTTTTTTTAATTTGATTTGGTAAATTTGCGCCAACACTGGCAAATATTCACAGATTTCATCTGTTTTAGTGAGTAAAAGTCCATTTTGATCCTTGAATTTTTTAACAATGTTGCTTCTTTCAATTTATTTTTAGATTTTAGATTGTTAATCAAACTCCACATTTTCACTTGTTTTGTTTTATTGTTTGCAATTTCTAAATAATTTATAGTAATCGCTTGCTTTATTTTTCTTTACACTGTGACTTCATTTCTTTTCTCTATAAATTTATTTTTATAATAAGATTTTTGGGGTTCTGTTTACCAGTAATATTCTATGGAAAGAATATTTTTTCCATAGAATATTACTGGTGTTTCGGATTTTATTCTTTACTAGCTGTTCCCCGCGACTTCGCCCGCGTGGAACTTGGATTTAATGGGTTTTACATTTTTTGCGAACCCTTATTATTTTTGTAAAACAAAAGTAGCCCAAGTTACTCCTTATATCATCAGCTATCTGCCAGTGAAAGTCCCATCAAAATTGGTCTAGCCGTTTCGGATATTAGCCGGAACAAACAGACAGACAGACAGACCGAAAGACAGACAAAAATTTTAAAAATTATGTTTTTGTTATTAGTGCTTTACATACTTTCATATGCATTTAGTAAAAAGCTGTTATTTTAACATTACAAACAGACACTTCAATTTTATTTATTTGTAAGATTTATTTATTTATCCAGTCTTGTCGTCGGGGGCTTAAAATAAGTAATTAAAATACATTAATATATTGTGGTGAGGCTAGCCTTAGGTCAAATAACTATCTGGTTTGCTATTTTATTGATAAAATTGACATTTTATACATAATTGACTAACTAATTAAGCAAAATTTAAAGATCTAGTTACAATTTTCAATATCTAGTTACAAGTCCCAACTGTGTTTTAACAGTGGTAGAGCCACGCGGCAGCTTTTGTTATTGCATGTATGAGCCGCCTTGAGGCGGGATGCTACCACGACCTCACAGAATATCGGCGTTGAGTGGAAGATCTGCTTCTGCGTATCGTCTGGTGACCGGAGGCCCAATTTCCCTCCCCCCATCAACATGGTAGCCTAGTTAAATCTAATACCACCCAGCAGCCCTGGTAATGGAGAATCTCTCGCTGAGCATATGTTACCAAGCTACTCCGCTCCTGAGCTCCTCCCGGGTATTCTTGGGGGGGGGGATTTCGGTCAAAACAATAGATGCTTGGAGCAAGCTAAGCAATAAGACCAAGGCGACACCTGCCATGCTATCCGTGAATTTCTGCACCATCAGGGGACTTTACTTGAAACAAAACGCCATCCACTACTATCTCGAGATAGCGCACCCGGCTTTGCTCTTTGTGACCGAGACGCAGGTGTCCTCACCGGCTGATACATCGTATCTCTCCTACCCAGGTTACAAATTGGAACACTCCTTTGTGCCTCGGGCTGGAGTTTGGGTATGCGTCAGAGAGGACATCTGTTCTTGACGCATCGGCAGTCTTGAAGGTTCGGACTTGTCCATCCATTGGCTACGCGTGGACAGCGACGACCATCCGAGCATCTACGAGTGCCTCTATAGACCGACTCATCGGCCATGTCCAAATGGCTATAGATTCCTTCCGTAGAGATCGTGATCCTTGGCGATTTTAACGCCCACCACGCCAAATGGCTCGGTTCACGTTTAACTCATTATGCAGTTAGATCTGTTTATGACTCTGCCTTTGCATATGGTTTGGCACAACTGATTACTTCGCCTACGCGGATTCCAGATGTGGAGGGTCGTGCACCTTCCCTATTGGACCTTCTGCTGCCCACTCATCCAGACGGATATCAGGTCTCCGTCGACACCTCTCTTAGCTCCTCGAACCATTGTCTAGTCCGGAGTGTGGTGCCATCACGCTACCATCGCGGTTGCATTCTGCTGGTTGTCGCTGTGTTTGGGACTATAGGTCAGCTGATCGAGACGGGATACGGATTTGTACGTCATTTTTTTTGCATCCTATCCTTAGGTATGGGTTTGCTTCTCGCCGCACGATTCTAACGTTGTTGCTAATTCTGTCGCAAACACAAAAAAAGCAATAAGTTTCTCCATAATTTTTTAAAAGTATTATACTCGTAGAACGTGAGGTCTGTAAGCGCTCACAACAATGAGGTGCTCAAACTCAACACATGACATTTCTACAGTTCTCTCAACAGAGAGACTCACAATATCTTTATTTTCTTTAAATGATAATAATTTACTATCTAATATATTAAGGAGCCACTTCTTATTACCGTTTCTCTATTGAAAAAACTGACCACGTGTAGATTACTGAAGTTAAACATAGTTATATGCCTTAATCAATGTTCAGTAATACATAAAATATCAATATTGTTGTTGTTTAAGAACAATTCAATTTTGAGCTCTTTACCAACCTAACCTAACTTAACCAGTACGGACTGGTAATTGCAAATAAAATTCGCCGATTAGAAGATCTCATGACCAAGCGCGCAAGATATCTAACATCATTTTCTAAAACGTTGTCGTGACCACAATCTCATTCCTACGTGTGTCAAAATATCTACTAAAAAGGACATTAGGGGAAGCGCTAAGATCTTAAATCAGACAAGTAAAAAGTTGTTAAGAACGGTGATTCAGAAAAAACGGTTCGAATTACGTACAAATCATAAATAATACCATAGACAATTTGTCTAGTGAGTTAAAGACAGTTTTAACGATATTTGATTTTAATAATTGCATTGAAACTTTAAACAAACGCGAAATATCGATATATAATGAATGAAAAGACAAACAAATAGAAAAATACCAAAAATTAACTATCAAATCACGTACGTGCTTTGTATATTTTGATGCACCAGGTGTAAACATTTTTTTATCATTTTGTCGAGTCATACAATTAAGGATTTGTAAGCAACATTGTTAATTATTTAAATTATTACAACTGCTAGAAATTACCTGTATTGTCTTATTTTCTAATTTAATTTACTTGAAGCTAATTCCAAATTGCATATCTTTATGCCGCTCAATGGAAGCAGATGTCTTGGTAGCCAAGTTCTTGTATAAGTTAATTTATATAAATATTTAGATAGCACATTTTATATGTACCCAGTATGCAATGTAAACAAGATAATTTTATGTACCTACATTTAAAGTATTTAGATACTCATTATATTTGATTAATTGATTTTTGTTTACATTAACAATCCTTGTTCTTGCTTCAAGAGAATCACGTACCGCCACTATGTTGCCGCCTAGTTCAAGTGCTGCGCCTATTTCCCGGAACGGATGGTATATCTAGGGTTACGACCATCAGAACAACAAAATGATATGCAACGACCACTAGTGAAATCGTGTTCTCTTACTTCATACGATCAAAGCATTATTTGAAAGTGTTCTTTCAACGGGTGGTACGAGTATGTCAAAGCGCCTGTTAAAGTTAAATAGCAAAAATATTTGGGCGCTTCGAAATGGCATTAATCGGTGACAGGACAATTTTATCTCTCTTGTATCGTGGCGTACTAGCAGTAGCAGTCTTGTCAAAGTAAGCATATTAAAATAATTAGTTTATCGCATCTTTTATTTGCCACCGAATGTTAACTAAGAACGGTCTTAATACTTATCATAAATAAAAATATATTTTGAAGTGTTTGTATTTATTTTAACAGATAAAAAATTATATTTTAATTTATAGGAGTCACGCCAATTTAACCTGTGACACTGCTAAACTGATAAATGATAATGAATGAACCTGCCCACGCTAATTGCGTAAGCAAGGCAAGGGCAAGTTAACATTCGCTCTCATATTTTTATTATTATTAACAATTAGCCTACAGAATAATTTCTAATTAGTACATATAGATTTCTAATCATTAATCTATATGTACTCGTAATAAAGGATAACCCGAGAATAACATAAGATAATAAATAAGTTTATCTATGTGCGTAAGCTTATGTAATAACTTAAAAACATTAAATAAGTACCAGATTATTTAAATTAATTTTGTATGAAGGTTTAAGTGATAATAACTTCCATAGAATTAAGGATTCTGATAGCCATAAATGTAAGTGTATAAAAAATTTGCATGCAGTGTATAACCGTAGCAAAACATACTGATCTTAAGATCGTTTTGTAAAATATTAGGTATTAATACCATGTTTTATGCAAATAAAATATTATTATTATACAAAGAAAACTTATTAATTACCAGTTAACATCATATCGATTAGTGTTTCCGCTTAATGTAAATTTTAATGTAGGTACTTTTCATCATGTGTTAGTGCGGTATAAAAATAATACCCGAATTTAAAGTGAGCAAGTCGCGTAACCTTTACAGGTCCCAACCTCTCCGTTTCGCGTTTGAAATGTGCGTGTCACAAAAGCATGAAATTGATTTTACGATATGCATACAAATATGAGGCATGCGAGGTGTCGGTATTTGAAAGTAAACATAGTGTGGCTCAGGACAGGCGAGGGGCATGTGTGTATTTCAGTGAGGTTCATATCCATGCTTACTGTTCATACTCGATAATGCGCGCTCTATAGCTTGGTTATGTGTGTTCTAAGTCGCTGGCGTAATATGTCAATCGTTGTGATTTTTCTTTTAATTTCATCAAAGTGACTTAGTGGAATTTCAACAATTACCCATTAGATGTTTGCATGATTTCCGTTTCCACATTGCTTGCGCTTCGTAAGCATAGTCCATTTTCCAAAACCAAACAAGAAAAAGTAAAAAAAATACATCATACACGTCAAATATATGTTGTACAAATACAATAAAAAAGTCACGAATCACCTTACACAAAGGCAACCATAGAAAGTAGAAAATACAGTCAGTCTGAAAAAAATTTGAACTACTAGTACCTAATATTGTAATGTGTACAATGGACTATGGGAAGTCATCAGAAATACATAAAGTTACAATAATTTTAAGTGACAAAAAATTGTAAAAGTTTATATTATTAAATCATGTTTGATTTAATAATATAAGGCTGGCCAATGTTTATATTTATTATGTTAAATCAAGATAATTTACCACATAATATTATGCAAAATAAAGAGTGCATATTATATATAGTAGGTGTTTTATAGTAAGTGTGGAGAAACCGACACCGTTTTAACTGGTTTCGAGGTATTTTTCTTGGTCCTCAGCTGTGACAATGCATCTACATTTTGATTCTTAATCGAGGTTCTATGGGCACAGTATCGACTTAGCATCAGAATAATGTGTTTGGTTGTTATTCTTATTCTATAACAAGTGATAAAATAAAATGAGAACATCATTAATGTAGTCTAAGTCAATTAAATACGCATAATTAAGGATAACTCAAAAACTATTAGTAAGATCTTGATCAAATTCTTATGGTACTACATGAGAACTACCAGCTTTCAAATAAAGAAAAGAATCATTAAAATAGGTTCACTTAGAAAAAAACTCTGAGGTAACACACATAAAAAATACAATCGAATTGAGTACCTCCTTCTTTGTTGAAGTCAGTTAAAAAGAGTTTTGAAACAAAATTTAGGAATTCCACGCGAGCAAAGCAACGGGCAGAAGTGTGTAATTGAATACTTATTTCTAAAAACATGTGTTTTCGGTTTATCACAATAGTTTTAAACCGAAAATACAAGTCTAGTAATATATAAGCCGTTGTAGTTAAAGGTAAAAAAAAAAAAAACACTAGCTGTAAATTTCACAATAAGCGAGTATCAGAATTTCGATCCCCGGCGGAAACCATTGAAATATATATGAGTTATACCTATGTTTTAAATAATGATAATACTAATCTATAATCATGACATTTATAAGTTTTTAAAAATGATAAGATGTTAAAAACTTTTATCAAAACTTGATTGTGGGCGTAAATCACGAGGAAAAAATTTTATCTAACCTCAAGTTATCAGGTTTCTTACTATATAAGTAAACGGATTGCTATCATTTATGTTTTTATGTACAGTGTACGCATCAATAATAAAACGAAATGTTGATTCAGGCGTTAATTTTATTGACCACTGTAGTGCTTTACTTCATTCATTACTTCGGTAAATATAACGAAAGTTACTGGAAACAACGTGGTGTTGAATTTTATCCGAGAAATAAAATCTGGGGTCCATTATGGGACTTCGTTTTTGGTGAGCGGGCGTTTTTTGAGGTACTCGGTGATATTTATAAAAAATATCCTGATGCACCCGCCGTTGGTATTGGTTCTGTAAGTTCTCCGACTGTGCTTGTCAGAGATTCAACAAATATACAACACATTATGAAACTGGATTTTGAGTCCTTCTACCACAAAGGAGTTGAAGTACAACCAGGAGACCGTTTAGCCGATGGTATTCTATTTATGAACGGAATGCGGTGGAAGCTAATGCGACAAAATATCACGCCTTTATTTAGTGTCGCAAAACTTAAGAATATGTACAGTGTTATGGACAAAAGTGCTCAAGACTTTGTAAAATATTTGAATAATCATCCAGAGAAATTAAAAGGAAATGTTTTTGAAACCCTCTCTACTTTCTGTAGTGCAGCAATTGGTGCTTCAATATTTGGTATTACTACGGAGTCCATCTTTGATTCACCTTTTCTTCGCATGGTCCAAAATGCACTCGAGCCTACATTTTGGACAAATTTAAGGTTTTCAATTTTACTCGTCAGTCCGTGGTTATTCCGGAAGCTGAAGCTGGCGTTATTCGCAGAGCATGAAACATTTTTCATTAACGCTGTAAAACAGCTGATACGAAAAAGGGAAAAGGAAAGTGTAAGGAAACCCGATTTTGCAGATATATGCATAAATTTACAAAAGAAAGGAGAAATAAAAGATGGTGAAACTGGATACAGCATTGAGCCCACTGATGAGCTTATGGCAGCTCAAGCATTTTTCTTTTTCACAGCTGGTGTTGAACCTAGTGCAACAACTTTGTTATTTACGTTAATTGAACTAGGTCGTCACCCAGATGTATTGAAGCGGGTCCATGATGAAATTGATGACATCTTTAAGAAGTATAATAACAATCCGACTTATGAGTGCCTGTACGATGCGAAATATCTTGAGATGGTTCTGAATGAAAGTCTGAGAATGTATCCTCCTATTGGTTTACTCACAAGAAAATGCGTGAAAGATTCCGTACTTCCCATTGGGAACATCAAAATAGAAAGAGGAACAAAATTATTACTAAGTACTTTCGAATTTCAACGTGATCCAAAGCTTTTTCCAGGACCGGACACATTTAATCCGGAAAGATTTTCACGGGAATTTGAAACATTAAATGATCACGCGTTCATGCCTTTTGGAACAGGAAAAAGAAATTGTATTGGAGAGAGATTCGCCCGAATACTAATAATGATTTGTTTAATATATCTACTTCGATACTTTACAGTAAAAGCTCACGTTCAAGGCGATGCAATTAAGTATAAGAAAGAACAGTTTCAGGTTAGACCCTCAAATGCTGACGTAGAATTTATACCAAGGAATACCGAATTGAAGCCATAAAACAATCATATTAAACAAATTTTATAAGCAGTGTATCGTTTATATATGTTAAATTAAAGTTTTATCAGCCAAGGCAGTACATAACTGGATGAAACTGAATAGGTAGTATAGAATAAAATATTTTTATGAAAAGCTATAATAATATTATTATTTTATTTTTGACCTATGCAATGTGCCGTAAAAAATATATTGTGTCCATTTTTGAACGTACAGCGTTAAGAATGAGAATAAATGTACATATTTTATTTTATAAAATGTACATTGAATTTATTCCAAATAAATACAATGGCAATCATATTAGTTATAATCAACAATACATTTAGGTGAAATGACTTAGCTAACAAAAATAATAATTAGTAATAAATTACTACACAACATATTACATACTAGCTATGGCCGCGACTTGGTTCATGTGGAATTAGTACTTTTGTAATGATGAGTGACAATAATTTATTTGAACTAATAAATAATTTGAAATAATAATTCTGAATCAGACTTTTTACATTTGTGTCACATTAGTGTGCCATCGAGCTGTGAGATTGAGGGAATAGAAAGTGGACCAATGCTTTTTCACACTCTTGTGAACCATAATCCTGATCTATGCTATTAAAGTGTAATGAACTTGGCTTGGTACGTGTCATATAACATTATTACTCTATACCGAAAGGTTTGTACAAAATGTCTAAATATCCTGCATAGATGACTAGTCTCAGTTAAAATTAGTCGCCATGACCGAAATTCCCACTGGAGAATATTATTGATGGGTATGTTGAAAACAGTAAAAAAAGTAAAAATTTAAAAGTAATCAGCGCTGAAAATAGTTGACACTTAAATACTCATACCCTTGAAATATTAATATTACGCAATCAACAATGTAGGAAAATAATAAAACGTTTTAATATAGCATGCGAAGGTAACAAAATCATAAGTCTTTTAATTCAGCACAAAGACATCTAGTTGCAAATTGCAATAACACTTACCTATACACAATGATGTTCATTGACCTCCTAACGGATAGGTCTTAAGATGAACATGGACAAGGTAGGTATTAAGATGAATGAACAAAACAAAGATCATGTGCATATAACGTCCATGTCACACGTATGCCGGTAGTTGTTGGGAGCACTAAGCTTGAAGTAGTTGATGAGTGGGACCTGGGACAAATAGACCGACTAGGTAAGTGCAATTCCGACCGAGAGGTCGGTTGACGGATTCAACTCTGGGCAGCGTTTGGGAAATTACGACACATCTCCTCGTCAGGTTTACTTTAAAACCTGAAAACGAGTTTGTACAACCTGTGCGTGTTACCAGTGATAAGTTATGGATCTAAGATGTGGTCCTTCACTGCCAGCCGTATGAGGGAGCTCAAGGTCGCTCAGCGAGCTATGGAGAGGGCTATGCTCGAGTTTTCACTGCGTGATAAACTAAGAAATGAGGATATTGGCAGTAGAAATATAGTGACTGATACAGCCCAACGGATTGTTAAGCTGAAGTGGCAATGGGCCAGCCATATAGCTCGAAGAATCGACAACCAATGGGGACAAAGGTTCTCGAGTGGCAGCCTCGTACCGGTAGGTGAAGTGTAGGGCGTCCCCTACTAAATGGAGTGAACACCTGGTAAGACATGCAGGAAGTCCATGGATGCAGGTGGCTCAGGACCGTTCTTTGTGACATTCCTTGAGAGATGCCTCTGTTGAGCAGTCGACTTGTGAAGGGCTGTAATGATGATGATGACACAATGATGAATAGACAAATTTACTGTTTTGTATAACAGCTTACACCTAGTACGCATTCCGGTATTCCCGATATTGCAACGGAGACCATCACAATTCAAACGTAAGCGTGGGCGTTGATTGCTGAATTGCGTCTGGAAGACGGGTGGTCTTTCGTAGGCATACTAATAACTGTTCTTTAGCTTAATGTTCTAGAATAAGAATTAAAATAGTTTTAGTTAGGATCCAAATATTATTATCGTACATTATTAGTCTTGAGTTTTGAATAAAGTCTTTTTATAAACGTCTTTGGGCAATTGCGAATCTTGACTACCTTTTAAAAGAGGGGTAGGGGGAGATTTTTATAAAGTTTTAGAATATGTATTATTTTCATAATTTAGTTTTACGGGTTTTACTAACACCATGCAAGTGTAAAACCATTTTTTCTACGCAAACTTTGTACACTTATCGAACACTTTCAGGTAAGATTTTCAGACAGTGAAAAAAAGCCGTAAGTTAAACTATTATAATCTCAAAGAATTACTACGCATTTTATAGCTACAAAAATCATTTATTAATTATTAATAAAATGAAATCGCTTAATAAATATGATTCGCAAAAAAAGTTTCTTAAAAGCTGGAACACCGTATTTTACTATTGTTCGCGACACTCACAGCACCAATTTGTAGCACATCGGTGCTGTGAGTACCACAGTACCTTTTCTTAGTAACAAAAAAAACAACAATTGTAGTCTTTGCAGTAAAGACCACAAATTAATCAAATGCTCTAAGTTCCAATCTCTTACTGTGGCAGACAAGCTGAAGCATGTAAGTGGAAAGAAACTATGTACTATTTGCCTAAATGGTCACCAACAGAACAAGAAATGTAGGTACAGCTTCTTCTGTTCCATTTGTAAAAATAAGTCACACAACACCCTTTTGCATGAGGCGCATATAGAGGACCAAACACTTATGCCTGGCTCCACTGTGTCCATGCACAACATCAAATCAAAGGACAGTGACTACGAAGTGCTACTACCCACAGTTAAGTTGAGGATTAGAAACAAAAATAGCAGCAGTGTCATTGTTAGAGCCATGTTAGATTCCGGCAAATCGTCAAACGTCATTTCGTACACTATCATTAGTTGACATGTTAGGTACATCTACATACAACCATTCAAAAAAAATTGTTACTATGTGGAAAACTTCAAACAAAGTTCAGAAAGGAGTAGATTTGTGTTTGGAGTCTCTCACAGAAAATTTCAATATCAATGTTATATGTTCAGTTGTTGATCAAATCAGCACTTTGCTACCGCAAAACAAAATCCAACTCAATACATTGTCCATTCCTTCCAATATAGTATTGTCAGATAAGGACTTTTAAGTTCACGGAGAGGTGTCCCTACTACTTGCTGCCAACGTGTTCTTCATGGTTATTCAAGATGGCAAGATTGAAGGGGGCCCATTGGATCCAGTGCTGATCAATAAGAGACTAGGCTACGTTGTCAGGTGATTTCAATCCAGTTACTTTAGTACACACTGCCATCGCCATGCATTCCATGACCATGCCCAATATGTGCATTGACGACCTAGTCAAAAAGTTCTGGGTGAACGAGCAGGTTCCTCAGTTATACAATGAATCTTTGCAAGAGCATGAAGTCTGTGAGGAGACATTTAAAAATACAGTCAAATTGTGAAATATTATTGCAGTTTGAAGTTAGTCTGCCTTTAAAAATTGACATTAATACAATTTCCCCCACCGGCTCATTTTCATTAGCTTTATGAAGATTTTATAATTTAGAAAAAAGATTCAAGAAGGGTCCTCTTTATTTTCAAATGTACAAGACATTTATCCAAGAGTACCTAAAGCTAGGTCATGCCAAGGTCATTGACCTCCAGTCAGCTGACATTAATACATCTCCTAAATATTTTTTGCCACACCTTGCTGTAGTGCGCACTGACAAGAAATTAAACAAGTTGCGCGTTGTTTTTGATGGCTCTGCCAAGCCAAAAAGCGCTGAGTATAGTTTGAATGACAATGAAACTCATGTGAATTATCACAGTGTTAATGATTCAGCTTTGACTATGTTAAATAACATTTCAAGCTTTCGAAAAATGGTCCGCGTTATGGCTTATGCTATGAGATTCATTGCCAAATGTAAAAGGTTGTCCACAGAGAAAGGAGTTCTCTCTGCGGTTGAGATCAAGGCAGCCACTCTGGGAGTAATTCAAGTAATACAACATCAGCATTTTCATGAAGAAATAAACTGTTTGAAAAAAGGTTATGATATCAAATCTCATCTCAAGTCATTGTATCCATTCATTGACAAAAATAACATTTTTAGATTTGGTAGTCGGCTTGAGCAGACACAACTCACTTACTCAAAAAAGTTTCCGATAATATTGCCCAAAAAAAGTCACGTGACCACTCTCATAATACGCAATGAGCATTTGAGTATGTTACACGCAGGTTTAAGGCTCACTATGAGCAGCCTTATACAAAAATATTGGATTGTAAACGCAGTTCGTGAAATAAAAAAGGTTATACATCGCTGTGTAAAATGTTTCAGAGTCAAGACCCGCGACTCGAAGCAGCTCATGGGGACCCTACCTTCTGCTCGGGTCACACCGGCAAGGCCGTTCCAAAAAATTGGATGCGATTTCTTCTGTCCAGTAGAGATCAAGCAATCCACCATCCGTCGCTCAATAATATCAAAAGGGTATGTAGCCGTATTTGTGAGTTTCTCCACCAGGGCTTTACACATGCAGGTGATGTCTGACTTGACCACGGACGGGTTCATGGCTGCGTTCAAACGACTCGTGTCACGTAGGGGTCTCCCCACAGATGTACATTGCGATAACGCAAGCACTTTTAAGGGTGCTAATAATCAGCTGATCAATATGTTCAATAAAGACTATTTATCCACTTATGGTGCCAGCAAGGGCATACAATTTCATTTTGCGCCTGCTTACAGCCCAAACTTTGGCAGCCTCTGGGAGGCTGCAGTTAAGTCTGCGAAGCATCACTTCAAAAGGGTCATAGGTACTGATAGCTTGATTTATGAGCAGCTTAACACCATCATTGTAGAGATAGAAGGCATTCTCAATTCTCGTCCTATAACGCCCATTTCGCAAGACCCACTCGACTTTTCCTTCCTTACGCCAGCCCATTTTCTTATCGGCTGTGCAGTCAACTCTGTGGCCGTGCCCGACGTCACGTCCATACCAACAAATAGGCTCCGCCTTTGGAGGAGATGCATGCAGGTACGGCAATACTTCTGTCAAGTTTGGCATAAATATATCTCTCTCTACTCAATTATCGAACTAAATGGCATAAAGAGTATCCAAACCTAAAGGAAAACATGCTTGTATTGTTAAAAGATAATAACTTTCCTCCCCTTCAATGGCCTATGGCTAGGATAGAAAAGGTGTTCGCTGGGCGAGATCAGAAGGTCAGGGTCGCCCAAGTGCGTAATTCTAGAGGGTCGCATCGTAGAGCTATATCTAAAATTGTTATCCTTCACATAGAATATAAACCGTCTTAAATAGTATTGTCTAGAACCTAAGTAGACTACCTGGATCAATTTTGTATTATGTTATACTAACTAAAGCTTAGCAGGTAAATAACTAGTCTATTGTTAACTAGTCTTTTGTATTGTGTACTAACAAACTTGTCTAGTCCTTACCTGGATATCTACCATAATTTCATTTGTTCATTCCTAATAACTTAATTCACCTCTCCCACACTTGAAGGCTTTTTCAGGCATATTATAATATCTAGGTCATCTAAACCTAGCATCTAGATTTTTAGAACTTTTTATAATTTCCAAAATAATTTAATTCCGCTCTCACACATATTTACAGCTATTTCCATTAAAAATGTTCAGTGTTCAGGTTTCATTCAATAGCTAGACTTCTAGATTTTTTAAATTACTAAGTAATTTCACTCAATATATTAAAAATTCTTTCCAAATTTAAAATATCTAGCTACAAATTGTACTTTCATTTCTATAATTTCATCTATAAAATTGTAGTAACTTCATTTAATTTCAAAAAACAACTTGCAATGTATTTAAGCTTAAAGTTCCTTTGTTGTAATAACAGTAGTAGTTATTTATAAATAACTTAGAACTAACTTTAAAACAATTGTCTAATGTAAAACTGCTCGCGTCTGTCTGCACCTAGTTAAGTTGCTTATTTTGTAAACAGCAAATGATTCATAAGTTCATTGATAAGCTTGATAAGAATATTGCTATTAGTTTTTGGCTAGGAGTTCAAATTTTTTTTTACTGTGTTCATTCATATGTCATTTGCATTGTATTAAGTTTTTTACTAGTTTCTTGGCCCCCCGCATGATGTTCGCGACACTCACAGCACCGATTTGTAGCACATCCCTATTAATTTAGTACAACCCTATTTTAACTTTTTTAGAACTGTCAAATTGACATTCTCTCTCTCTCTGTCAACAAGCCGTGTGCAGTACAGACGCAAATTTTGTCTAGTTTTCTAATTATACAAATAAACCCAGGAATTTGTAAAGTATAATTGGTTCCAATTAATATACAACCCAACAACTCTCAAAGGAGAACAGCAGGCTTGTATGGGAATTTCGTACAGCTAAAAAAATTTCGTGGTTTCGGATATTTTTTTGTTTTAATTGGCAGTTAGTAGGATAGACAAGCCCTATTTAAATTCTTAGATTTTTAAAACTTGGGACGTAAAAGTTATCACCAGTTTTATTTTTTAAGGTTATGTACTGGTGTACCAATGTAGATTGTTACATTTATATGCACATAAACATTGTTTCGGTGATACTCGTAAGTGTTCTCGCTTGCTTGTCGCTACCTTTGTTGTGTTTTACTCATCATTAGGTAGGTAGATTGAGATGAGGATCGTACCTATTCAGCGGGGTGCATTAGGAGATACCTATATCCAGCAGCGGACTGCAACAGTTTGATTATGATGAAGTTCTGATGGGGTTTTGATTGTGGGTAAATAGGACAATACTTTATTTTTGAAAGTGCATTTATTTTATTGTGCTTATAATTGTTCAATTCTTAATATTTCTTCATCTAAGAAGGGGGCAGGTCGGGTAATACCCTCATAGCAAGCATAGCTTAGGTACCAAATAATGCTCATCACATGAGAGCAGCATCCCACTGTTTTTGAACCTACAACGCAGGTACAGCTATAACTTCTGATTGTGTCCCGACCATTCATGTTTGTTTCTGCAACTATAAATACAAAATAAGTTTTAGCAGAAGAATGGCGGGACTTTATTTTAGCACCAAGCAACATTGGGTTTATTTTCTCTAAATCATGTATTCTCTATCGGGATAACTCTAATGTATATATTCTATGAAAGCAGAAATGCTCACCCACATATGAACGGGCCTGGCGAATTTGGTATAAACCAAATGCAAATATCAATTCCTCCATGGATAGCCGCGGAATAGATAGGGTTGTCGCATCTATGAGTACAAACCAGGAACCGCGCCTGTTTAAATTGTGTTCCCTAACTAACTCGGCTATAGTGATGGTTAAAAACCGGGGCTCATGTATAATTGTAACAAACTGCTCTGCATGTGTATTTTCTGTGAATGGCGGAGTAAGCACATTCAGCAGAGCAGCTGCTATTTTAAAAACTGTCAAAAGATTGCGACAACCACGGTTAAAATATTTTTTTTAACTTATTATAAGCCATTGCTTGACCACAACCTCACCTGGTGGTGATGCAGCCTTAGATGGTAAATCGCATTGTCTTAGCGTAACAAAACTCTTGCCTTGAAGACGCCCAGATTATATTCGGACGGAAAGATAGACGCCGGCAAATTATTCCATACCTTTGCTGTACGCATTAGAAAAGACGAAGCAAACAGTTTAGTTGTAATGCGTGGAATATCGGCAAGAAAGGCATGAATGCCTGGTTGTCCGATGGTGAAAAGGAGAGGGAGGAATTAAAGCGTGTAATTCCTGCGCACACTTACTGAAATGCATCCTATACAATACCGAGAGACTGACTACTCTGCGCCTGTGCTCGAGCCTTACAAGATTAGTTTCAACCAAATCAAGGTCACCAATGAGCCTCTTAGGACGTCTCTCCACTAAGTCCAACGCTGCCAGGTGGCATTTTGCAGCACCAGCACCCATATGTGGCAGCAGTTCTCTATGCACGGCCGGACTTGCACTTTATATGAGGTAAAAAGCTGCCCCGGCGTGAAGTACCGCCGCACCTTTGCAAGGAGGCCAAGTTTCCTTGCGGCTACTTTGGCTCTGGACTCAATGAACCGCCTATAGTTTTGGTTCGAAGAAAATTCAACCCGTAACAACTGAAGGCGGTCAGTGTACTCCAAGGATACGTTCCGAAAAATAGGAGTCAAGATGAGCGGGCTCGTTTTAGCTGTGAAAAGACATGCATGTGTTTTGAACGCGTTAAATCTCACAAGATCGGCATTGCCCCATTCGGAGACTGTCTGTAGTCTGAGACTCATACGCTCAACCATAGCCTCTCTTTCTGACTGGATTTAATCCCGACTGGCCCGGACACTTGGTTGGTATCTCTTAACAACTATGCTGTCGTCTGCATACCCATAGATACCGGGAATGAGCAGATAATTTATATACAGCAGAAAGAGAGTTGCGGAGAGAATGGACCCCTGAACACCGGCGTTTGTCGCCACAGTACCGGATGAGCAGCCATCGACAACGACCCGGAGAGACCGTTCACTCGTAAAGTCCTTCACCCAGGCAATCAGGCCACGGGATAAGCCAAAAGCTGAAAGCTTGCCCAATAGACTAGCGTGCCAAACCCTGTCAAAGGCCTTCGAAACATCAAGGGAAACAGCAAGTGCTTCACCACTGTTCTCGAAGGCTTCGCCCCACATGTGAATGACATACGCTAGAAGGCCCCCAGTTGATCTAGTTCAGCGAAACTCGTACTGGTGATTACTAAGGAAATCATTTTGCTCTAGGTATGACATGAGATGAGCGAAATAATTTGAAGTCTCTCTTAAAACGGCCATTCACAGCTACTATTACCCACCTGTTTATAGTTACAAAGCGTGATCTGTTGGCTTCAAGAGTGGATAGCTGTTTTAGGCATATGACCTATGTATCCTTTCTCAGACTATCCATGCAGTCACGAAAACCTCTATCTAGTATAAAAACATAATTTTCCCTATGAAAATAATTGAATTCTGTTTCGCTTAATAAGTCATTCATTATGGTCCCATCATTTGTAGTCGCACCATATGGTCCGCACCCTTTCGCTAAACTACAATCAAAAGATAGAGAACGGAGGAGTAGATGCTCAACTCAACGTAAAAACGGCCAGATAATTCGCTAAATTGCTCAGATGTATTCACAAACCACAATCCGAAACAACATCAAAGAACTGAAAACTAAACTGAACTGAAAGACAGATAATTTTTACCTGTCAATAAATAATTGCCATAATATGAACAAAAAAATATTGATGACAACAATCATTCCTATTATTAAATCGTAAACCATTATGATTTTATGCAACAAATATGCATTCTGAGGTATAATATATAATATAAAAATGCACTGTACCGCTGGGTTTTGCCATTGCTCGTTGGATAATGATAGAGGGTTAGCCGTTTATCACACGAAATAATGTCCCTGTACAATAGATCATACAATTTCGTCAGGAAGCAATTACGGAGACTGCACACTTCGTGATTATACATGGTTAGGGCGCTTTAAAAGCCGCGCCCACCATGTTTACGTGGCAAGTGGACCGCCTCAGCTATGTCATCCGGCGTTATGATGACGGAGTCCATGGGCTTAACACTCGCACACTGACTCTCAACAACTTCCGTTCAAGGGCCTTCGCTGTAGTTTGCGAGCTCTGACCACAGGACACGCCAGAATGCGATAGTTACGGTCTGGTTCGGTGCTGGGTCCATTCCAAGTAATATTGGTCGCTCCAATGATTCAAAGAGCCTCTTTTGATCACCCTGGAAGAGACGATTCTGGTTGAACCGCCTTGACCTGTCGGTATATCGCCGAACCCGCTTCCCACAAGCAGCAATACTTTGCTTCAGGTTATCTATGCGCTCCGTTAGTTTCTGTGTGATATCCAGCTTTTGAACACCATTCTAACTGTGTGCAAAACTCTCGGCCTATTATTACCTGACCTAAACTTGTCAGTCTGTCGATGAGGGCCCTTACCTTTGCGGTACGGTCCTCAATTCTTTTTCTCCAGGCTAGGATAGCGCTACTTTGTCTAGTAGCACGTCCAGCCGTGGAAAGATTGGCGCCAATAATGCCGCGAACTGTCAGTGCGGCAACAAAAATAATTGAGTCCGTTTCGCAAAGGTCCCGGCTGGCTTCCAAATAGGTCACCAACATTGGGTTAAAAGCTCACACGACAGCCGAATTCCGCTTGTATGCGGGAAAATCATGGCCAATTTTTGAGAGGCGTACTGCGAGTTTCCAAAATCGCCTCTTCATATATGCTCCTCATTTGCTCCAGTTCGTGGGAAACTATTTCGTATTTACTATTTCGGTTCTGAATGAAGGCCTGAGACTGTATCCTCCTCTTGGTATAATCGGAAGACAATGTGTAAAAGATTCCGTGCTACTCGTTGGAAATATAAAACTAGAGAAAGGAACAAAAATATTACTGCGTCCATTCGAAGTTCATCGTGATCCGAAATTTTTCCCGGAACCTGACAAATTTATTCCGGAGAGATTTGCAAATGAATCCAAAGCGATGACTGATCATATATATATGGCCTTTGGGAAAGGAAATAGGGTCTGTATCGGAGAAAGGTTCGCCCGAATACAAATAACGACTGTTTTTATATATCTACTTCGATACTTCACAGTGAAAACTCACGTTGAAGGTGGTGAGATTAAGTATAAGAAAGAACAATTTCAAGTTAGACCCTTAAATGCTGCTCTAAAATTCATACCAAGGAATATCAAAAACGCAAATTAATCATATTTTACAATTAGATTAGATAAGCAGTGTTATGTTTATATGTCCTTCATTATTACGTGATACATTTTTATCAGTCCGGAGCACTTTATATCTGAATTAAAAGCTATTAAATCAATATCTTATTCTCACATTATATAAGGCCATGCAAAAAAAATTGTAAATGATTTTTAGAACACTACTAAGAATGGAATTATTTTACACAGTTGTGTTAAATAACATGTTATTACGGGTCATAATTTGTATAACCCACGATTTTTAAAATATGAATTACATTTTCCGTTTATTCATGTTAAATTCAATTTACTCTGAAGGGAAAAATAATTGAAATGTATCTGTATTTGTTACAAATAAGAAACGTTCAATTTTTCAACAAACAGATAATAATAATTATTTTTGGGCATGTATCAAATCATTTTCAAATTGAATGGAATTTGTTTTGTTTAACTTTTCTTAGTTTTGAGTTTGATGTATATTTAGTTTCTTTAGCAGAATCATTACTTATAAGAATGGTGTTATTAGCCAATAAATTATTTAGAGTCGTTTTAGTTAATCAAATAATGTCTAAGTGTTATTAAAAACGGTGTATCCAGAATGTCTCCTTAATCATTTAAAAATGATTGCCCAAGTATATTTTAAATTAAGCCAAAAGCGGTAACGATCTTAACTCATAGGTTTGCACCTAATATAAAATACCATTTCGTACGGCTTAGTAAAAATAACACAAGATTGCGTGCTATCACTAACGTTGTTTCTTCTGCGTATCAATGATATGTTGCAAACCGGTAACTTTCATTGCTACGTAGGTCATTCAATAAGTTTTGAGATATACAAAAAGTATTCTAGATACTATTAATATTTATTTTACATTTTTCAAAATATTCTCCGTCATACTCTATACAAAGTTCCATTCGCCTAAATCAACTCTGAAAACACTTTTGCCAGTCTTGATCTGACAGGTCGGAAATCGCTTCTTTGTAGGCAGCTACGGCTTCTTCGGCGCTTATAAAAAACTTGCCTTTTATTTTTTCTTTGACTCTTGGGAACAAAAAGAAAATCATAAGAAGCTAAGTCAGGGCTGTAGTGTTGGTTGAAACTCTAAGTTTCAACACTAGATTCCTCAATAAATGCTTTAGTTCTAAGGGAGGTATGTGAAGAGGCGTTATCGTGATGCTGCATGATTCCCCGAAGCCCGGTCTTTGGTCTTCTCTTTCGCACAGCTTGAAAAGCGTTGGGTAATTCAATTGTATTTTACCATTCAGAGTTGACTGACCTACAGTTTGCCAGCATTGACGTCAACAAATGTCCGCTCCGCCAAAAAAAAAACTAGCCACCATTTTTGCCGACGTTGCGAGGTCTTTGCAGTTTTGTCAGTAACTGGCCTTCTGAGTATACCCATACCGATGATTGCCTTTTATTTTCAAGATCATATTGATAGATCCATGTCTCGTCACCCGTAACAATTTCTGAAACACGCCTAGATGTTCAAAACGTAGACGGATTTCATAGCACCAATCCACAAGAGTCTGCTTTTCGCTTTCGGAGAGCAAACGAGGGAACCATCGACAACAAAGCTACCTCACTCCAAGATGTTGATGTAGGATGGTATGAATGCTCTCCGAACTAATGCCTACAATCTTTTCGATGTCCATATATGTGATTCGTGGGTCTTCTCGCACCAATATTTCAGTAGTCCATACATTTTCTGTCGTTACTGCTGTTTGCGGGGCCCCGGTTCTTTGGTCATCTTTAAGATTTACCGGAGAGAAGACTAAAAATTGTTGCGCATGATGGATGAATTAAATAAATTTGCTTTTTAGAAACATATAGCACGTGTGCGTTCCATTTTTAAATTTCGAGCATCTCAAAACTTATTGAGTGACCTACGTATGCGGACAATTACACTGGTGATGCTTTTTACACCGGCCGTGACAATTTTTCTCAGAAAAACGTCGCCTAGTACCGGAACAAACATGTATCTGAAGTTCAGACCTTTTTGAACAAAGTCTCGGACTGGGGGCGTCTAAATCTAGTCCAGTCCCCTTGTTGCTTCAGCTGGTATCGGAATCCTCGGCGTCGACATATCAAGTGACGTGCAGTTTCGTAATCATAATTTTTTTATAGGATAGGGTGAAAAACGATCACACAGTCCATCTGATGGTAAGTGTTTGCTGTGACCCATAGATATCTACATCTAACCTCAATAAAAAACCGAAATGCAGATGAGTTTTGAAAAAAAAACACAATACAACTTAACACGAAATACACCCGTGAGGACTAAGACGGAATGCCTGTTTACCAGTAAAAATAGTTTTCGGTCCTTTACATACACCATACGATACACAGGAGTGTTAAGCTGCTTTTTTACGCTGGTATTCTGTGAGAGCGTGGTCCTTCCCCGGTCAAGCTGTCCCATTCGTGGTACAACTATACTAGTAATATAACTGCAGCATGGTTCTACCACGTATAAAATGGAATGATAGAGACGGCCATATTAGCCTCTTTAAAGCTTGGCGTGCTCAGCAGAGTGGGACAGTGTTTCATGCTGGCACTTTACAAGATGCAGGTTCGGCCTCACATGGATTACTCTCTGGTTCTACTCTCATCTCTGGGCTGCGGTTCGTTAGTTCCAGCTCTTTTCATTTGATCGCATCTACCGCAGGTCGTTTGGAATCATCAGCGGCCGAGGTATTTCTGATCGGCTTCAATTACTGGCACTGTGAACTGATTGGTGTCTCTTTGCGTATTTTATTGCATCTGTCACGGGGAGTGCTCTGAGGAATTGTTCGGACTAATTCCAGCCGCTCAAGTTCATCATCTGACATCACGCCAAAACTCGCGATACTATCTATATATACTGGATGATTGGCAGTCCACCACTGTGCGATTTACTAGAGGTTTTCTTCCTTGTGCATCTTCCTTGTGGAATCGACTACTACCAGCGATTTTTCAGGACGGATGCGACTTAGGACTCCTTTTTAAAAGGCTGGCAACGCATTCGCAATTCCCTTGGTTTTGCAGTTGTTCATGGGCGGCAGTAGTCACTACCATCAGGTGAGCCACATGCTCGTTTGGCCCCTTCCCTATGAAAAATAAATAAATTATAAATAAATAACAAATCACTAAATAAATAATTTATTTATTTATTAAAAATTTTTGCAATTCCGTCTATATATGACGGAGTTATGCCCGAACATAGGTATATAAAAAAATATAAACATCCGAATCGAGAACCTACTCCCTTTTTTGAATTTGGTTAAAATAAGTAAATTAATGATAATATATTTTGCCGAAATTAACCCTAGTTGGTATGTTATTCATTTTATATAAGAAACAGAAAATATTTCTTACTGTATCTAATAACACATACACCTGTGATACAAATTCAAGCTAGTTCAGGTGTCTGTTACCGTAGACTACTTTAAATTAAGACATTGTTTGAATTAATTGTACAGTTTATTGAAATAAAAATTGTTACATTACATTGTATTATATTATTCTTTTTCTTTTTAACAAATAAAACAATTAGATAACCTAACCTAACCTAAGATAAAATTTTATCATACACTTAAGTTTAGGTTTTTGATCTACAAGCAGGAATTTTTAGGTTAGTGACAAGATTAAGTAATAATTTTGTCTTTTTTCGGTTCTTGATCTAAAAAGCCTAGGTTTTTGATCAAAATCCAGGTTTTATCACAAACCTGTGACATATATTAGTCGAGTATAGCTCGGTTGGTAACTATGAACTCACAAAATACTGAACTATTGAACAATATAGCATCATTTAATTTTACTTTTCTTTTTATTGTAATCTTATCGTTGCCTTTTATTCCATGTTAAGGAGTATTTTCCAAATTAGTGCTTAAAGTTGCTTTAAATAACGATTAAGTATACTGCATTAAAATATTTACTGAATTGATGTGTTCTAAAACAATCGCGCTAGATGGGATGACGACCTGGTAAGACATACAGAATGTTAATGGGTACAGATGACTCAGGATCATGTTTTGTGGCAATCCTTGGCGACGATTATGTACAGCAGCAGACGTGTGAATGGCTGTAATGATGATAATGATAAAAATATATGGTTTTAAAGTGTGCAGGGAATACCCTATTAACCATACCATATTATTACCTATTACCATGAGGGAATAGAATAGAATAGAATGGAATAGAATATATTTTATTCAATATACATTACATGTGTAATTCTTATTGAAAGTCATTTTTTACTTTACCACTTACTACACTACCGAAACAACAAACGACGAACAAGAAACGAATAATTATATCGTAGTGTGCTTACTCTTTCATTTTCCTTAAATAAAATGAAGTAAGACGATAGCAATGAACTGTGTGACTGAAGAGTGTCTTCGCTATTTTTTATATTCCACGGAATCTATTACTCTCTTGTATTACTGAAATAATAACTGCATAGGATATATTTTAAGCAAAATGTCAACAAAGTGTCAGGTATAGGCCACCTTCTGTTCAAAACAGGGTTTTAGTGCAGAGAAGCATCCTCCGCACAGCCGAAGCGTTTTAGTTTTCAGCAGACGTCACGTCCACGTAATATTATTTTTCTTATACATGCAGGTTACCTAACCCTAACTACTAAAAATATTTCTGTAATAAATAGGGTTTGTTATAGAAATTTGTTCTTGTGGCGGTGGATTTTTAGAGCAGTCATTAGAAAATCTCGTTTTTGGTTATATTATATGGATATATTTTTTCTAATCTAAATATCATTTATGGCTCTAATGCTAAACGATCTTTAGAAAGCTTTAAATATGCTCAAAACAATAGAAAGTCATAAATAATAATTATAATAAATCTTAAAATAACGTTCAGTGTACAATCAGAATGAGTACGTCATCTAATAACTCAAGGACAGACCGAAAATGTATATATTTGTTAAGATGTTCAAATGACGCATGAGTATTTTTATGCATTGATTTGCTATTCGTATTTAAATATAAAATGATTTTGATACTGTTAATACTTTTCGGAGCTCTTTATCTAATATATTACTTAATAGGATTTTATAATGAATATTAGTGGACAAAACGTGGTGTGAAGTTTCATGCAAAAAGTAAAGTTTTTGGTCCTATTGGAATATTCTTAACTTCGAAACGGGCGCAATTTGAAATATTTGAAGACATTGACAAAATGTGTCCAAATGAACCAGCAGTTGAGATTGGTTCAATGTATATTGTTATTCCAGCTCTTTATGTGAAGGATCCAACAAATATGCAACATATCCTGCAGACAGATTTTAACTCGTTTAATCACAGAGGTATTGAAGTAAATCAAAGTGATATACTAGCCAATAACAGTATGTTATGGCAATAAATGCAAATTACTGCGTCAAAGTATGACTCTCCTTTTTACAATTTTTTTATAGGATAGGGTGACAAACGCGCACACAGTCCACCTGATGTTAAGTGGAAGCTGTGATCCATAGATATCCACATTTATCTTCAATAAAGAATCAAAATGCAGATGCGTCGTCATCCGTGAGGACTAAAATAGAATGCCTCTTTTCCAGTAAAATGGGTCTCCGGTTCTCTACACTCACCATACGAAATATAACAGCGTTAAGCTGCTATTTACATTGGTATTCTGTGAGAGCGTGGTCCTTCCCCGGTCGAGCCGACCCATTAGTTAGCACCAATGTGTCGGCTGCACCAATATGCTGCAGCTATATTAGTAGTATAGTTGTAGCCAACTATACTACTAATATAGCTGCAGCATATCATATATAGCACATCTTCGAAATGCATGTACTACATAATAGATCGTAGTGCTGATGATTTCGTAAAATATGTAAAAAATAATCGAGACGAATTAAAAGGTGACATGTTTACAACACTATGTACATTTGGTAGTGCTGCCATCTGGGCTGCTGTCTTTAGAATTGAAAATGAGTCAATTTTTGTTTAAACCTTCTTTTTTTTCGTCGCTTGTATTCAACCCAGTGCGTCCGCTATGTTTTCAACATTAGTAGAATAGGGCGTAATCCTGACGATCTAAAACGTGTCTCTGACGAAATTGATAAAGATTTTGAGAAATAAAACACTATAACTATTGACGCCCTTCAAGTACAGTACAGTTTTATGCTTGTACAGTTGCTGTACAAGCATGAAAGAGGCTGTATAACTGCTGAATTACAGCTGTTATTTGGTGTGCTCCTTACACTACAGATATTATAAGTAACTTATAAACACAAACGTTCTAAATTGGTTTTTGAATGTGATTACAAATTAATATAAAACAAAAATAACGTTTATTGAATGATAGCGACATTTAATGTACCTATGTACATATATTTAACATATTAATATTATATTCGAATTCGAGTTGAGTTCGACGATAATAATTGGTGAGTTGAACGTGCCAAATTAGATTTACGGTAATCTTGTATATGTTTTCTAACGAAAAATTGCCGCGCCAGCAAAATAACAAAATAATATAAGGACAAAATAATAAATACTAGTTAGAATAAAAAAATATATATGGCACATTGGGGCACAGTGATTATTAGTCAAACTGAAATAATGGTATTGGCTAAGGCCAATGTCTAATATTCCCAAATTTATATTTTTAATTTTGTTTTTATGGGTCTTAAAATGGCGAAAATTTGCTAAACAGCGTAAATGCTATTTCCAGGTTCTTATAGTCTTAGTAGCTGTACTATGTATGTTATGGAATATATCATGCAGCTATTGGTTTTTAATCAGTTCTATAATAGGATATTTTTATTAATTACACTTTATACATAACATGTAACTCTCTTTAGATATACGTATAAAAGATGAAAAATATTGTCTTGTATAAAGGTGTTCGATAAATTTAAATTAGATTTAACATGGTCTTTTTACTGCACCAAATCTTTTTCTTTTTTGCCACATATGGATAACAAATTAGTTTTGTTCACTAGCACAATATAAACACGCATGCAAAATGGCGATATTCTGTCACTTATATAGATTTAAGTTGTACTACGGCTGTTATTTTTTTTAAGTTTATATCACTCTCATAGACAGAAGTCATAAAAAATACAGTAGATTTACAAAAGTGTACAATAATACCATTAGAATAAGTTTTAGAAGACAGTTTGCATACACCATTGTCCAGAAATAAGGTTATAGTGATATTATAATAATGCTTGGAGTTGTATAAGCAAGGGATAGTATGCAAAAAACAGCTTTAATGATAAAATCAGATTAAATTGTTGCATAATACTTAAAGGTGTAGACTAGAGGTTTCATATTCTGATTAAAAACACTAAGCTTACTTAGATCCCATAATACAGAGTTTATACAGCTTGAGCTGTATAATAAATCATAAACCACTCTTATAAGGATATAACTCCTTTTTAACACTCTTAGTAGAATTGGGGCTTCTGCGTCACTTACTCTCGCTTCGCTCGAGCTACATGCCGCAGAAGACCCCAATTCTCTCCAGTAGAGGTGCAAAATTTTTAGTTTTACCAAATTAACGTCTACATACTCACAGTTCTATCCTGCGGGAACAAGTGTACTTCCACTACCAGTTGAGTTATTGAGCATTATATTCAGAGCGTTTGCGAGATACTGATGGTATTGACGCATCTATGTTTAATTTCTAATAATACAACTTGTTTAGCCTAATTTCAATGTGGTTAGTGCTAATAAATGTTTTAAGCTATTGCATAGCTTTTATCGAGGGCTTTGAGTACGGCGACAATACGGAATCAAGAAATTCCGTAACGAAAAACAAAAACTTAAAACCCGAAAACCTAACATCGTAAATCCATTACAATAAATATATTAATTAATTTGCAGCCATCCGCTAACAAAATACAATGATGTGCCTTACCTGGATTGAAGAGCGTCTCACACCCTCCCTTAATTATATCATTATTGTTTTATTCTCGTAGCGAGTGCACGTTCATTACAACGCTCGTCAAATATCATCTATATTGGTGAGTTTAATATATTTTTTTTATTATTTAGAAATTCAGTTGGCAGTACCTATTTTTGACTTTATACTTGTTTTTGTTAATTGCAGATTATGGCCAACACCGAGGAACACAATGATTCTAATCCTATCAGTAATCTGTATTACTATGCACAGGATGTGGATAAATTTGCACTAAATTATTACAACCGAAAGGAGCAGCTTCACGATTTACCACCAAATAGAATAGCTATTAATGAAGAGCTGCAATCGAAATCAAAGAAATGTTACAGGAAGATAAACCATTCTAAAGAATTATCATCATCATCATATATTATCTGCCGAGATAAAGATAAACGAGGTCATCGTCTGATTAAAATCAGCATTTGCGAACTTAACGAGCAAGAAGGAAATGTCATCCGCGATCTAAATGCTAACATAAGTGTTAAATATGTTGTGGATTAAATGTATGATGAAGTGTTAGATGCTACAAATTGTCTCATAAAAAATAGGTGAAAAATTATGCGAGAACTAGTAATTTAAGTAATATAGCTTGTAAAATATAATAAAAGTTATACTTTGAATTTTATTGTTGATTTATTATGTGTCATTATTATTCAATTGTGTAGAGGAAAAACGAAAAGACATTTATTGTTACAAAGAATGTATTTATTAAAACTAATAAAAAAGTTATAATAAAATATAGTTCGGATTTAGAATTCCTTTAATTTATTATTTTATTTATGGTTTATTATTTCGATTTTCGATTTTATCTGAATTTGAATTTAAATGTTTTAGTTTTTATTTCGATTTTAACTGAAAGCAACAACACATAGATGAGTAACACTGATTAAACTCAGTTTATTTTAATAAAATATAGTTCAGTTTTAGAATTTCTTTATTTTATTATTTTATTTATGGTTTATTATTTCGATTTTCAATTTTATCTGAATTTGAATTTATTATTTCGATTTTCGATTTTATCTGAATTTGAATTTAAATGTTTTAGTTTTTATTTCGATTTTATCTGAAAGCAAACAACACATAGATAAGTAACACTGATTAAACTAGTAAACTAGCCCTTAGTTAGATATAAAACTGAACGAACGTTGTGATAATCTTCTTTGATGCATGATACCAACTGAGTAACAGCCTTCCACGTTGGGGTTTTCTCATCGACAGCTGATTTAAAGCTGATCAGAGAGTGCTGCCAGCGGTCGGTTGATGGAATAGCTTCCAGCTCGCGGAAGTTAGAGATACGCGCGTGTATGTCTGTGTGTGCACGCGTGCGTGCGTGTATTAGTACGTAAACGTGCATTAAACTGTTGTATTTTTATTTTAATAACGGAAAGCCAATACTACGGAAGCGATGTTAGCAGATGTAATCTGCAGAATTCGTATTGAACTCGACTTTCTATTCTCAAACGCAATTTGATCGGCTGGAAACAAAAACAGAAATCTTGCAGCTGGCAGAGCGCCAGTTTAAGCCGCAAGGCAAAAGTAATATTTATATTTTGCATACTCAATATTTTGAACTTTCCAGGCGGCTTATCACAGGCGATTATAGCTGAATAAACTTCGATCTCATCGATAGGTATTATCATTGATTGACCGTAACGATATGCAGTATAATGAAGTGATAATTGTATGTATATTAGCATCTTCTTAAATAGGTGGTAAGACTCTTTTTGTGGCTAGGAGTCTGTCTGGGTTAAGTACCTATTTTAGCCGCCACAGAGCAATATGTGCAGTGCGGAGTTCCGGTCTGAAGAGTACCTACTCTATACTCTTAGAGAACAGGCTGTGAGACTTTCCATGTTAGTAGTCCTCAGAGATGAGAACGCATCTGTAGCGCCCTCGTTTGAAGTTGGTTCCAGGTGGCCATGGACTGCTGTAGTCACTTTCCATCAGTTTGAATGCAAGGTAAGCATTGCATCTTAGTCCTTAGGGGTTACTGCGCATATACGATTTGATTATTAATCGGAGATAGAAATGGATGTCTATAGGACGCAGCATCCACATACCATTAGAAAGACTGTGTACTCGATTATAATCGCCTTTTTCAATAAAAATAGATATCAGCGGTGACAGAAAACTGTATTATAGTTCCTAATAAATTATATATGATGGACGTAGGTGTTTTTATGTGTGTTTTTAATTTCATTTAATTTTTATTTCATCATAACATTGTTAATTCAACGCAAATACATGTAAAAAGGTTATATTATTATAAAATTTATTTTTCCTCAGACTGCACACTCCCCGAAGCACGCACAAGACGACCTACGCTACTACATCAGATTTGATGGACCCCAAATCATGGCAAATAAACACCAATTCCTACAAATTATAATTCGCGAGGCTATTGAAAGCAGAACCATCATAATTTTCATGGAGAATATGGTTGTCTAAAGTTAAATCCCGACCCAAGCCAAGTGGTGTGGTTGTGTCGAGACTAAAAATAAGTTAATAAAACGGGATAAAATCCATAAAAACTAATTTAATTCTATGTATAGTATTCGGGTAAACAAAAAAAATCGTTAAATGGACACACACACACACACACACACACATACACACACACGCACACACGTGCATACACACACACGCACACACGTGCACACACACACACACACACACACACACACACACACACACACACACACACACACACACATACATACGCATACACGCACACACGCAAAAACAGACTCACACGCACACACACACACACACACGCGCGCGCACTACTTCGCGTACACGTGCACACGATCAGACGCGCGCAGGAGGGCACGCACGCACGCACGCTCACACACAAGTAAGGACGCACGCACGCACGCATGCGCGAACACGAGCATGCGCACACACACACACACACATAGCGAGAGAGACAAATACACCCACAGAGACACACAGACACAGGACGGACGAACGGACGGACCGACGCACACACACAAACACACACACATACATACACACACACACACATACACACACACACACACATACACACACACACACACGCACACACACCGTAAAGCCGCTAAAATCATAATTTAATGTGTTCACGCATTTTTGAAATATTTCTTAGAGATACAGGTTTCCTAATGATACAGTGCCCGACCCGACGAGCCCGACGGTGGGATTCAAACCCAGAACTCGCAACAACAAATAATATTTTGTAATAATTATGTAGCAGCACAATGCTGCTGTGTTTCGTATTGTGAGTGTAGAGAACCAGAGACCCTATTTACTGGAAACGATGCATGCCGTCTTAGTACTCAGGGGTGACAACACATGTGCATTTTGATTCTTAATCAGAATACAAATGCGTTGTCGATGTACATAGGTGTCTATGGGCCACATCATCCTCTTATCATCAGATGGACATCGTGCTCGTTTGTCACCCTTATTCTATAAAAAATAGCAAAATTTATTTTGCTAATGGACAATCTTGAAACGGTTTCAAAATCTTCATGGCTTATAATTTGTCACATACCGAATTCGGTAACATTTAACCGTATCAACTTCGGTGTCCTTCTTAAAATTTTATAACACAATTTATCGTTCACCGGAGATGTTTGTCAATGTTTCGTTCAACATAAATTTTGTTTAAAAAGTTTTTACTCAGTTCGCTATATACTTTACTGCAAGATTTTTATGGTTGATGTACCGTTAAAATTTGCAAATGAAGTATTTTTATTTTTCTTCTTCATCCACCAGTTTGCGCATTTGGAGAAATAGAATGTAATGAGTCACAAGATATTTTAATTAATACCAACGTTATTCCGTGTGGTGACAACGTAAGAGCATCAACCCCATTTCAGACAGTAATTGAGGGCCAACGATTTTTTTCTTGGCATTTATTGAAAGGATTTCCTTTCTTACATCTAACCTCGATAAAGTCAAGTAAATGCAGGAGGGTTACCAACCCCTACTTATCCGTAAAAAGGTTAAAAGTTTAAAATTCTTATTAAGCAAAAATTGTTTAGTAAGGGTTATCATACGTGTAGCCATGACCCCTGGGATCATGCTCTCTATTAGTACTCTATTAGTAATTAAGTGATCGCTACCGTGTTTCTAAATATTTTCATACTATTTGTTTAAAATAATACAATGTAAATTAATTTTATTTCAGAAAAGGTCCCGCTGAGTTTCTGGTTGGCTTTTGCCAAGACGAAGGTTTTTTCCCGGCCATAAATAAAGCTTGAATGACTTTCAATTACAATTTTTTTTTTGTAATCTATATTAAATAATTCTATTGTATTAAATTCGAAGATTGCTTTAGCAATACAATATTATCGTAGTAACTCCTAAGTTATAACAATAACAAAGAAGTTCAAAGCGTAAAAATGTATTTCTGCTGATTGTTTAGCACGTTCGGAGAGCGTTACAAAGTATCGTAGCTAGGATTGCTACACAATAAGTTATTTTACTTTAGCCGTGCTATTGTTATTCTTTTTGCGTCTTATATTTATTTGTAAGAGCAATATAAATAATAATATGTTAATCTCCTCCAAGACACCGTGGTAGTTCAGGGGGTAAGCGTTCGCCTTTCAATAACCCAGCAAAGGAGTTTGATTTTTTTATAGAATAAGGGTGACCAACGAGTACACCGTCCACCTTATCAACTCAAAATGCAGAAACGTTCTCACCCCTGATGGCTAAGATGGAACGCCTCGTTTCCATTAAAAAAGGGAAGACCCTTTAGGAGTTTTCTAAACTCACCATACGAAACACAATGATCTCCTTATGTTGGCGACGCGACTAAAAACAGTTTATTTACTAAATTCCTGTGAAAAATAATAAACAAAGTAAAACGGATCAAAAAATGCTATTTAATTATGACGAGCACTTCATAAGAAAATAATCTATATTAGAAGTGAATATATTCACTACAACGTCGAACGAAAGTCCGGGGTTCGATTCCCCGGTCGAGCGTTAATTTCATGAAAGTTTGTTCCTGAAATAATTAGTCATGTATTATATAGTATGGGCTGTGTAATGCGAATGAAAGTGTTGTATTAAAATAGATACTTGTTTTGTATGGAATATTAAGCACTTGAGATTAATTTCGTTTTTTGTGATATCAGATAAGAAACATTATTACTGATAAGGATAACGTATGTAAACCGTGGTGTTTCATAATAAACAGAGATAAATGCGCTCTAGACAAGGAAGGCACTAGCGTCCGACTTGTTGGGGGGAGAGGGTCCGAGAGAGAGTTTCTCGGCCTGCGGACTCGAAAGCGAGAGGGAAGTGGGGCTGCATAGGAAGCTGCCTCACGAATAAGATGATTTGGGTGAGACCATGAGGCTTTGAAAAAGTTCTCATAGAGTGACTTTGGAAATTGTTGAATTGTGGGGAGCTCTAAGTCTCGGTGGAGGTCAGCGTTAAGAACGTACCAGCGTTCGTAACCCGACGACAAAAACAGTTTTGAACTATTTGGAGTTCGTTTAAGATTTTAGGTTTGGCATGAGCAAAATGGGGGCCACGTATGTCATAACTGGTCGTATAACCTTATATAGGGTTCGCTTATTTCGGAGAGACATTTTACTGTGTCGGCCCAGCATGCTACTGAGCCTACCCAGGTAAAAGCGCGCGGTGTGAGTTACTTTCTTAACATGGGACACGAAAGTGAGCCTCGTGTCAAGAGTGACACCTAAGTATTTGGCGGTCGTATGCCAGGGGACAGGGGATCCTAACATACGATTAGGTGGAATGGTAGTGGGGCGGCATCTTTTATGTTTGAATTAAACAGCGGAGCTCTTCGCCATTTTATGCCATTTTTGGAACTGAGCTCCTAAGTCACTAACTGACTGTTGGATCTTGTTCCGTATAAAAGGTGGTGGGATACTTTTACAATAGAGGGCAGTGCCGTCTGGAAAGAGGGAGAGCTGAACACCATTTGACGGGATGAGAGTGTCGTTGGTGTGCAGTATATATAAAAGAGGGGCAAGCACGGAGCTCTGAGGGACACCGGAGGCCTATTTTATAAAATTTAAAGATAAGGCCTTCATGCCAGACTCTATCCACATTTCCACCAAGAAAGAGGAGAATATGGAGAGGTTAGTTAAGGATTATTTTAGTTTGGAATCTTTGGGCGTATCTGCGCGTAAGCCCACGAACGACCCAAAAGAACGTGCGTTAAATATTTTAAATAAAACTGTACGTCGTATACCTGACAACAGGTATGAAGCTAGTTTGTTATGGCGTAAGGATGAACAACGCATGCCATCGAATAGAGCGCAGGCTGAAAGTCGCCTGATCAATATCGAAAAGAAACTCGATAAGAATATCGAGCTGAAGAAGGAATATGGAAAGCAAGTCGAAAATCTCATTGTTAACGGGCGCAGAGAAGGCGAACTATATATATTTTCATTTCCCCACGCACGTGGTATCTTCCTCATTTTGCGGTGACGTATCCGCAGAAGAAGAAAATAAGACTTGTTTTCGATGCAGCCGCAAGGACAGGCGGACGTGATACGTTGTTGACCTGACCTTACTGGTTGAAATCATTATTCCGGTGTTCTGCTACGATTCAGAGAAGGAATCGTGGCAGTAATGGCAGATATTAAGTAGATGTTCCTGCAATTAAAAATTCGCAAAGAAAACAGGAACAGTCTCCGATTTCTGTGGCGGCACAATTGTGATGCGCCACCAGAAGAGTATAAAAAGACGTCACTTTTATTTGGAGCGGCGTCATCTCCATGCACCGATATTTATGTGAAAAATAAAAATGCGCAATAGAAATAAGCAATAACACACATCTCTATCCAGAAGCAGCTTCTGAGACGGAAAGCAATTTTTATATGGATGACTACCTACAGGCATCTCCCAACGTAACGACGGCCGAAAAGATAGTAAACGATATGTATGAATTATAAATATGCTTCTTTCCAACTGAGGGGATGGGCTAGTAACCGACCGAGGTTTTATGTAAAATGGAAAATATATACATATAAGAGCGAACATGCTTCGCTAGGTGATAGGGAGCACGCAGAGCGCACTTTGGGTTTGCTTTGGAATATCAAACGAGATACGTTAAGTTGTAATACACCTATGGAGGTGATAGAAGATTTACGACCGCCTACGAAGAGAGATATAACGAGCGCTGTGTCAGTCCTCGATTGTTTAGGACTCGCATCACCCATAACGGTATAAGGAAAGTCGCTGATTTAGCAAGCATGGAGATTAAGCATCTCTTGGGATGATCAAGTTCCACACGAATTGGACGTGTTATTGTGCACATGGTTATCGTAATTAGTAAAGAAATTAGGTCATCTAAAAGTACCTAGACCCGTTGCTGAAGGCGTCAGCAGGGGGAGTTGCACACTTTCACGAACGCTAGTGTAAAAGCGTACGCCGCCGCGGTGTATTATGTTACCACGGACGAGGAAGGAGAGAGGCGAATCACACTAATCGCTGCTAAGGCAAGAGCAGCACCGTTGAAGCAGATTTCCATTCCAAGGCTTGAATTACAAGCAGCTCTTATGGGCAGCCGATTAGCTGCATCAGTTAAAGAAAAGAGCAAATATGAGATATCTGAACGAGTATTTTTGACAGACTCACGTACAGTGTTGATGTGAATTAAGTCAGATCCTCGTGCTTTCAAATCATTCTCTGCTCATCGACTGGCTGAGATCGAAGATCACAGTAGACCATGTAATGACGATGGGTACCAATGTCAGAAAATGTGGCAGACGACGCCAATAGAAGTTTTCCTTCCACCTACGATGAGAGTCATCGCTGGTTTCAAGGACCTGAATTCCTCAGGCTAAGTCCTGATTTATAGTCCATGCAAGTGAACCTAACAAAATGCTTAGAAACGGGTGAAAAAAAGTCACTAAAAAGCGTGAATACGCTAACAAAGGGAGAGCTGTTAAGACTACCTGACTACGGACGATTTAGCAGCTTTAGAAGACTCCTTGGGGTACGCACTTTACAAGCGGTAGAAAAATTCAAAAGATTAGGAATGTCGGTTAAAGGACCCGACAATCCGCCGGAAAAGTCGTTTATGTGTTCCGACGAAATTTTAGCAATGTCGGTTAAAGGACCTGATAATGCATTGGAAATAGCGCTTTTAAATAAAATAAAAATAAAAATGTTTTATTTTCAGGCATCGTAGGCCCATAACGTGTTAGTAATAGAAAATAAAACTTAAGAACTAATGTTAGTAAATACGAGTAAAACAAGACAGAAATATATGAAAAATTTGGGGGTTTTATCAAGCTTCATTTAATAAATGTAGCTTAACAAACCTATCCAGTGTCGGGCCATCTAGCCGTTCCGCAAAGACCCTCAAGACAATATTCAAGCTTCTCCTCACTCTGTGCATTAATGATCCCACTTTTTTACGCATGATCGCAAAGTAATCGTCAGTATGCGCATCGGCGAAAATGCCTGATACATTACCATAAGGTGAAAGCCCCAACAACAACCTGAAGGCATTGTTATATTGTATACGCAGGGTATTTCCTGCCCTTTGGGTATGATTGTCCCAAAGGCAGCTGGTGTAAAATAATTGGCAGAATGCCTTGAACGGTGTAATTTTAACTGGTACAGAGCAAGCAGCAAAACTTCGAGCCACCATGTTACTTCTCACAGCTTCTGTCAAAGTCTTCTGTCACAATATAACCCAGATATTTGGATTGGGTTACTCTCTGTAAAAGTGAACCGTTAAGCTTTACTGGAGGGACATATGTTGGACTTTCATTTCTATCTCTAAAAACCAACAGTTCACTTTTATCAGCATTATATTTCAATCCATGTTGGTCAGCATAATCCTCACAAATGGCAAGCAACTTTCGCATTTCACATAGTAACGGGCTCAGCAGCACCATATCGTCTGCGTAACTCAAGTTGTTTAGACTTACTCCGTCTAAATGGCAACCAACATATGTGCTGCTAAGCTCGTCAATCAGCTGATTAATATAGATATTAAAAAGCCTCGGAGAGGTAAGATCTCCCTGCCTCACATCGCACTCATGTTTATAAGGGTCAGACAATGCATTGGACCACCTTACAAAGTTTCTTTGCTTGTCATACCACATAGATAACGTATACACTAATGAAGCAGGAACTCCCGCCTCCCGAAGTCTTCCCCATAGAATATTGTATAGTTGGCACCGGTTTTAACGCGTCTTTTCCGGTACTCCTACTCCCTAGGCGTAGTCCCGAAATCATGGAAGACAGCTTTTGTCCACCCGATTCCTAAAAAAGGCGACCGCTCAGACCCGTCCAACTACAGGCCTATCGCCATAACCCCCTTGTTCTCCAAAATAATGGAATCCGTTATAAACTGCCACCTCATGCGGTACCTTGAGGATCACCAGCTGATTAGTGACCACCAGTACGGTTTTCGTCGGGGTCGATTAGCTGGTGATCTTCTGGTCTACTTAACTCATAGATGGGCGGAGGCAGTAGAGCCCAAGCGGTGTGAGTGCTCCATGCCGGATGTGCTGTTCTCACAGCGCTCGGTTCGCAAAGCACTGCTCTCCCTGGACATCCAGAAGTCGAGTGGGCCTGACGGAATCCCCCCAATTGTGCTGAGGACGTGTGCTCCGGAGTTGGCACCGGTCCTAACGCGTCTTTTCCGGTACTCCTACTCCCAAGGCGTAGTCCCGAATTCATGGAAGACAGCTTTTGTCCACCCGATCCCTAAAAAAGGCGACCGCTCAGACCCGTCCAACTATAGGCCTATCGCGATCACCTCCTTGTTCTCCAAAATAATGGAATCCATTATTAACTGCCAGCTCATCCGGTACCTTGAGGATCACCAGCTGATTAGTGACCGCCAATACGGTTTTCGTCGGTGTCGATCAGCTGGTGATCTTCTTGTCTACCTGACCCATAGATGGGCGGAGGCATTAGAGTCCAAGGGGGAGGCGTTGGCCGTTAGTCTGGACATTGCGAAGGCCTTTGATCGGGTTTGGCACAAAGCGCTTCTTTCAAAGCTGCCTTCCTATGGGCTTCCCGAGAAATTGTGCAATTGGATCACCAGCTTTCTTGCAGATCGGAGCATCAAGGTCGCTGTAGACGGTGCATGATCTGACTACAAGCCTATTAACGCTGGTGTTCCACAAGGCTGTGTGCTATCACCAACGCTGTTTCTTCTGCATATCAATGATATGTTGCTAACTGGTAACATTCATTGCTATGCGGATGACAGCACTGGTGATGCTCTATACACCGGCCGGGCCAATATTTCTCGGGAAAACGTCGCCGAGTACCGGAACAAACTTGTGTCTGAAGTCGAGTCTTTGCTGGACAAAGTCTCGGATTGGGGGCGACTAAATCTAGTCCAGTTTAATCCTCAGAAGACACAAGTTTGCGCGTTTACCGCTAAAAAGAACCCCTTTGTCGTATCTCCTCAGTTTCAAGGCACTCCCCTTCTTGCCTCAGCCAGTATCGGTATCCTCGGAGTCGACATATCGAGTGACGTGCAGTTTCGTGGTCACTTGGAAGAGAAGGCCAAATTGGCCTCTAAAAAGCTTGGCGTGCTCAGCAGAGCGGGACAGTATTTCATGCCGGCACACCGCCTGCAACTTTACAAGGCGCAGGTTCGGCCTCACATGGAATACTGTTCCCATCTCTGGGCAGGGGCTCCCCAGTGCCAGCTCCTTCCACTTGACCGCATCCAGCGCAGAGCGGCTCGAATCGTCGACGACCGAGCCCTTTCCGATCGGCTCGATTCATTGGCACTGCGAAGAGATGTTGCATCTCTTTGCATTTTCTTTCGCATCTACCATGGGGAGTGCTCTGAGGAATTGTTCGGATTAATCCCAGCCGCCAAATTTCACGAACGCACATCGCGGCAGAACTCCCGATACCATCCACACCATCTGGATGATTGGCGGTCCACCACTGTGCGATTTAGAAGATGTTTTCTTCCTCGCACAACTTCCTTGTGGAATAGTTTACCACCAGGGATTTTTCCGGACCGATACGACTTAGGGACCTTCAAGAAAAGAGCCTACTCCTTTTTAAAAGGCCGGCAACGCATCTGCAATTCCCCTGGTGTTGCGGTTGTTCATGGGCGGCGGTAGTCACTTACCATCAGGTGAGCCGCATGCTCGTTTGCCCCCTCTCATATAAAAAAAAAAAAAAAAGGCATTGGCCGTTAGTTTGGACATTGCGAAGGCCTTCGATCGGGTTTGGTACAAAGCGCTTCTTTCGAAGCTCCCTTCCTATGGGCTTCCCGAGAAATTATGCAATTGGATCACCAGCTTTCATGCAGATCGGAGCATCAAGGTTGTTGTAGACGGTGCATGCTCTGACTACAAGCCTATTAACGCTGGTGTTCCACAAGGCTGCGTGCTATCACCAACGCTGTTTCTTCTGCATATCAATGATATGTTGCAAGCCGGTAGCATTCATTGCTATGCGGATGACAGCACTGGTGATGCTCTATACACCGGCCGTGCCAATATTTCTCGGGAAAACGTCACCGAGTACCGGAACAAACTTGTGTCTGAAGTCGAGTCTTAGCTGGACAAAGTCTCGGATTGGGGGCGACTAAATCTAGTCCAGTTTAATCCTCAGAAGACACAAGTTTGCGCGTTTACCGCTAAAAAGAACCCCTTTGTCGTATCTCCTCAGTTTCAAGGTACTCATCTTGTTGCCTCAGCCAGTATTGGAATCCTTGGCGTCGAAATATCGAGTAATGTGCAGTTTCGTGGTCACTTGGAAGAGAAAGCCAAATTGGCCTCTAAAAAGCTTGGCGTGCTCAGTAGAGCGGGACAGTATTTCATGCCGGCTCAACGCCTGCAACTTTACAAGGCGCAGGTTCGGCCTCACATGGAATACTGTTCCCATCTCTGGGCTGGGGCTCCCCAGTGCCAGCTCCATCCACTTGACCGCATCCAGCGCAGAGCGGCTCGAATCGTCGACGACCGAGTCCTTTCCGATCGGCTCGGTTCATTGGCACTGCGAAGAGATGTTGCATCTCTTAGCATTTTCTTTCGCATTTACCATGGGGAGTGCTCTGAGGAATTGTTCGGATTAATCCCAGCCGCCAAATTTCACGAACGCACATCGCGGCAGAACTCCCGATACCATCCACACCATCTGGATGATTGGCAGTCCACCACTGTGCGATTTAGAAGATGTTTTCTTCCTCGCACAACTTCCTTGTGGAATAGTTTACCACCAGCGATTTTTCCGGACCAATACGACTTAGGGACCTTCAAGAAAAGAGCCTACTCCTTTTTAAAAGGCCGCCAACGCATCTGCAATTCCCCTGGTGTTGCGGTTGTTCATGGGCGGCGGTAGTCACTTACCATCAGGTGAGCCGCATTCTCGTTTGCCCCCTCTCCTATAAAAAAAAACAGATCAAAGGCTTCTTAAAGGTCCAGGAAACAAGCATATACGGGTGTTTTTCAGTCAGTGTAATATTTGACAGTGTGCTTCAATGCAAATATAGCAGTCTGAGTGGAAAGTCCGGGGCGAAAACCAAACTGTGAGTCGTGAATCTTTATGTATTCACTGAGGCGAGAGTCGAGCACACTGTCAAATACTTTGGCTATCACGGTCACCAGTGAAATCGGTCTGTAATTAAACTTGTCTGCTATGTCTCCCGTCAGCATCAGATAATATAAATACAATTTTGTTATACATATTATCCAACAGAACTTTATGTTCTGGATTATTACAGAATTTATCTGCACATAGTTCAAAAACAATAGGAAAATCAAAATTTTTTAACTTATTATTACACAGAGAGTAATATTTATTTATTTCTTCTGTATTTCTTTCTCCCTAATGAATACTATTATAAGTATATTGTACAGCACATTTTTTTTTCTCTAATAACAATTAAATTGCAATTTAGTTTTAATGGAAAATGATCTGACCAAAAAGTATCACGGATAACCTCAATGTTTGCAATTGTTTTTGCAGCCGACTGTGCAACAAGACAGTGGTCTAACCAACGCTTATACCCGTGTAAGTCACTTATAAATGTATACGTTGGCGATGACAAGCCCAAATAATCAATATCCGCACATAATAAATCTTCTTCGGTACAAAAACTAAGAAGTTCATTACAAAATAACTCACCCGGGTGCGCATTGAAGTCTCCTAAGATAAACGCTGATTCTATATTATTATTTTGTATTATAGAATACATTTCACTGAGACATTCTGTAAAATGTAGTAGGTTTCCACCGTAGTCAGTTGGCATGTATATGTTTATAACCATAAAACTTCGGTTATTCACCTCAATTTTAAAAGCACAAATCCGGTTGTTGTCACTTTGCACCACACGCACGTAACTAAATGCACTTTTACGCCACAGTATGGTTAGACCTCCGTATGGTCTGCCTTTACAAGAACCAGCTGAAGTTAATTAATAACTGAATTCTTGATCTATATTTTCTAGAAAGGAGAGATCGTGTGGATATAACCACGTCTCTTGTAGTAAAATAATATCACCCATCCTGCACAGTAAACGTATACATCTCACAGATCTCTTCACATTTTTACAATTAAATGATACTATGTTAAATTTCGATGCACTATCCATTTTTTTAGTGCATGTTATGCCACCACTCTAAGACAAGTTATTATTGTCTCTTATTCTGTTCCTAAAATGAATAAAACGTCGAAATTTGATCCCATCTGGCCATATTTGATCATCTAGAAATATGTCTAGCTTATTTTTGTTTACATATATATATATATATATATATATATATATATATATATATATATATATATATATATATATAGTTTAAAGGCATTGTATGGCCGTTCTTGTTTCATTGAAATTTTCTCAAGTGAAACTGTTTTGGAGGTTTTGTTTTTAATGTATTCGCAAATATCCTTTTCCGCTGTCTCCTTGTTTACATTGGATATAAACAAGGGAATTTTTATATCCGCCGCTTTGAACTTCTCAGAGAGGTCCGTGACTGCTTTCCCCGTTTTTCCCGCAAACCGGTTTCTATACCTTCTTTTTTGAACTGTTATCCATTCATCATTTGATTTGTTCTGTTTTCTCCACTCACCGTTACATACAATTTGCGCTATAGTAGGCTGTTTAGTTTCAGTCTTCGGTATATGGCAAGCAGGTGACTCAGACAATGCCGTGCACATTTCGTTATCCAATAACATCGAATTAATCAGTGCGGCCGCACTAGACTTCTCGGCAACTTTGGTGCGAACGAGTAAGCGATATTCGGATGGTACACTGTGTTGCGAATTCGAGTGCCTCGGCAATGAGTCATTACCTGCCGGTGATAAACCGACCGGGCCACTATCAAGCATGTACCCACCTCTTTGTTTCATATTGATATTACTGGTTAAAAATGATGCCACTGGCCTGTTTGATTCCAATTCCTTCTTCACCTCATCCAATAGCTTCACTGAAGCGTAATTGTTTTTTATATCACTAATTTCGTTACGCACATCGACATGATCAAATGTAATGGGCGGTAACTTTTGTAGGTCACGCGCCACAAAGACCGGCATAAGATTGGGTTCAGTCACTTTAAAAACACATATCATATCTTCTAAATTTCTTTGATTTTTGCCTTCTTTTCGCCTGAATACTTTCTTCTGATTACTTTTTATCGAACTAAACAGCAAGTCCTTGGCATATTCGACTTCCTCCTCAGAAAAAGCAGATGCACAAATCCTAATTAAGCTTTCATGATCTATCATTGTGATCTTATTTTGAATAAATGATAATAGTTCACTTATAACTATACTCCAGTTAAAACATTTTAGTGTATTCACAGTTTTTACAGACATTGTCACGGAGTTACCAATTTTTGTCGCTTAGTTATTTTAAAATTTGATGACTTTTTGTAGTTTTCGGCGACTGAGCTAATTTATCAATTTGGAAGTTCGTTCAAGACGAGTGTTTCCATTCGGAAATAAAATGCTTGAAAACGGGTGGAAGCGTTGAAAGAAGTTCACGCTTAAGCAAATTATCTTTAGAACTAGGAGAAGATAAGCCCCTCCGTTTGAACGGACATTTACCTTTCAAGTCTAATTTGACAGAATAAAGTAGAAAACCTGTCGTTTTAGACGGTAAACATGAAATAGTTAAAATGATTATTAGAGAAGCTCATCATCATTTCGGACATGCCAATCACCAAATGGTGATGAATGAGGTGAATCAAATATTTTATATCTTGAACTTACGTAGTTCGTAGTATGTGATACCACTAAAGTGTTTAAATTAAGGAAAAAAATAAGGTGAAGTGTAGATACAAAAAATATAATAACGCAATAGATTCACTCAGCCTAAAGTTACTTAATAAGAGATGTGATAAATTAGCTAAGACCTGCTACAACGCTTATATAAAATGTGTAGAAGATAACATTGTCACTATTTAAAAATGTTTTTTGGTCTTACATCAAAAATAAACGGCATGGCAATAGTAAGTAACCGAGTGCAATGTCTAATGGTAGTGTAATGATAACAGATGGGACTGATATATGCAATCATTTTGCCTCACATTTCTCCTCAGTATACACCGTAGACAATCCTAATGGTCTTAATAAATGTGACTCAAATAACCAATATTTTACATATTTAGATAACAATAATTATCATTTTGGCGCTTTGGTTTTGGATGGAAAAACCACACACTTTGGTTTTAAAAAAATTAGATCGAAAAAAAGACCTGGTTCAGACTCTATTTCCCCTTACTACATCGCTGAATGTGCCATAGAACTGTCTACTCCTCTTTGTTTCATATATAACAAATCCTTACAAACAGGACGCTTTCTAGATATGTGGAAGCTCGCAAAAGTTGTCCTTATACATAAAGCGGATGACGATACTTTAGTTAGTAATTATACTCGTAGACCGATCTCAATATTATTAACTTTTTTCCAAATATTTGAATCATTAGTATGCCCCTATATTCAAATTATGCAAGACAGTTTATTACAGATGATCAACATGGATTTGTCAAATTTCGTTCGACTTTCTCTTACTTAGTTACGTTTGTTGAAACATTGGTGAAAACTGTAGACATGCAATAGCAAATTAATGTAATATATACTGATTTCAGTAAGGCTTTCGACCGAGTTCACGTGTTATGCTTTTAAGAAAGTTAGAAGCTTATGGTTTTTCTGGTCCTATTCTCGCGTGGTTAAGGTCTTATCTCGAAGGTCGAAATTATTTTGTTGTTTTTAATGGATTCAGTTCTGACATATTTCCCAACACACCAGGAGTACCCCAGGGATCACATTTGGGGCCAGTTTTATTTAATATTTTTATTAACGATATCCCTAATTGTTTCTTACATTCCAATTGCTTTATGTATGCTGATGACTTAAAATTTTGTAAAATCGTTAATAAATCGTCAGATATGTTACTTCTTCAGGAATATTTAACTAGACTTTCTAAATAGTGCGATGTCAATGGGATGATTCTTAATCTAAAAAAATGTGTACATATTAAATTCACTCGAAAAAATAATATTTTCCCATCAGTTTATACCCTCAATGGTGTAGTTATCCTTAGAAGTGGAAACTGTTAAGAACCTAAGTGTAGTATTCGATAAAAAGCTCACATTTATACCACAACTAGAAAGTGTAGTTAAAAGATCATTTCAATCATTGGGTTTTGTTATAAGAAATAGTAAAGAATTCCGTAATGTTACCACAAAAAATCTTTTATACTTCTCAATTGTTAGAAGTACATATATTAGACACAGTCTGGCGTCCACATTATTCTACCCATAACCTTCGCCTAGAGCGCATACAAAAAAAAATTTTTTTGTATGCGCTCTTAACACTAAAATTTCTTTTACTTTTCAACACGAAAAGCATATAAAATGGCATCATATTATGTAGATAGATTAAAAACATTTCAAATGGTTTCACTGTCAAAACGCCGGGATATTCTGGATGTGCAACTTTTATATAAAATATTCAGAAATAACTTAGATTGCCCTTTATTACTACGTAAATTTAATTTTCGTATCCCAACTATATATCCTCGCAAATTCATTACTCCTCTTTCACCACCTCTTCGTAGAACTGTACTAGGTTTTAATTCCCCAATACCCAGACTTCGCAGACCTTTAAATACCTATAATAATGTAGTAGATATACACCATGACTCTTTTAACGTTTTTCGGCACAAAATTTATCATAATATTAATGTTTCTTTGTAGTAATTTTATTTATTGTATAAATTTAATAATTTTGTTTTATTTTTTATTTTAAGTTTGTGTCGTATATTTTTTAGCCATTTGGTAACGGCTAATAGGAAATGCTGTGAACACTAAGCACGTGGTGTTTACCTATTATTGAATGTGCACTTAGTTTATATTACTGTATTAGAATTAAGCATTTATGTTCTAGTGTAACATTTGTTTGTGAACCAAATAAATAAATAACACTGTCAGTGGAGCAGGACATACAGGTCAAAGTCACAGATCGTGCCACAAGGAAACCTACCTCTGGAGAAAAGCTCATCATGAGCCACCCATCACGTGTTCAGCCGTAGATTATTTAGGATCTACGAGTGGTCTATAGGAAGACGACGCGAAAAACGTCGGGGAGTTTTTTTCACGTTTCACCAGAGCAGTACATCTGGAGTTGGCAGCATCATTGACAACAGCGTCAATGATAATGACGTTAAGGCGGTTTATCGCCAGAAGAGGAAAACCAGCCGTTATATAGCTGAGGGCAGATGGCGCTGGCACATAAGTAACATCGTCTCGTTTAAATACTTAATTTAAAAATAGTTCCAGTGAGTTATTTTGTAGTGTTATCTATGTGTGAGAACGAAAGATTTTATGATTTTCAAATCCGTTGTATTTGAATGTGTTGTGACAAAATACTAGTTTTGCCTTTAATATAATAGTTCAAAAGACGGTTGACATAGTGAAATTAGGCTAAACTATACCATTAGTTATCTTCAGTACTTTAAATAGTTTATAGTATATAGTAATTTTAATACTTAATCTTGTGACGGTTATATACCTACTCAGTATAATTTAAAATTTATTCACATCTCATAGGGAATTAAAGATCTGCGTAATGGCGCCTTCTAGAAGTAAATCATAGAATCAAAATAATCAATGTTTTTTCACCCGCTCAATTCAATTACCTTACTACTCGAGTTTACAACTGTAAAGAGAAAGACGGCGCCTCCAACTATGAATAAAGTCCTTTGCATAGGATGTTCACAAGAAATTGTTAGCAGACAGTTTTTAGAATGTTATGTTTGCACCAAGCATTATGACCTTCTGTGCGCAAATTTATGTGAAAAACGATTATTTAATACCATGACTAGAGAGCATAAAAGAAAATGGAAATGTCCGAAGAGTGACAGCACAAACACGCCTATTAAGCAGGATTTAATGGATTGCAGCTGTACGAATGTCCCTTTACGTGGTCGCGCTAATAAGCCGAGTCCATCGGTTCCAACTGCACATACCCCAACGATATCGGATATAGAGTTTACTGAATTGGTGACTGAACTAAGATTACTACGGCAAGAGCTAAAAGAGATGCGCAATTATATGCAGGAATTAAAGGCCACCATCACAAATCTTGTTGCGGGTATTAATGGATGCAACCAACGACTCGACAGCCTCGAGGCTCGAGTGGAGGCCGTGGAATGTCATCAGTACGGTAGAAAATTAGATGACACCTCTCATTTAGAAAACTTTATTGCTGATTTGAAGGCGGAACTCAACGATCGGGACCAAGAGTTGCTGTGTAATGATATTGAGATCTCGGGAATACCAGAGGAAAAAAACGAACGATCCTTTCACCTGGTACTGGAAGTAGCTACTAAGTTGGGAGTCACTCTAAAGGAGCGAGACCTCGTGAATGCGGAGCGTGCGGGGCCCATTCGGCGTGCAGTGGACCAAAACGGTAGTGTACGGCCCCGTCCCTTGGTGGTGCGCCTGGCGCGCCGCGCGCACCGGGACAGTCTATTGGCGACGGCACGCGTTCGTCGCGGCACCACTACCGAGGGCCTAGGACTCGGTTCTGCCGTTTCTTTATTTCATATCAATGAAAGATTGACCAAAGTTAACCGGCAACTGTTTTATAAGGCACGCGTAGAATACAAACACGCTCAATGGAAGTACACTTGGACTCGGGAAGGGAAAATTTTTGTGCGTGAAGATAACGGTGAATCACGACATCGCTTATGTAGAGAGCACGATTTGGTTAAAGTTTTTGGGCATTGAGTACGTTGGGTCATGTAACTAAAATTGGTCTAAATAATGACGCTTGTATTTTTTTAAGTCAATTTCATTTTAAAATAAAATACCTACTTTGGTTTCTTTTTCTTATGCATAGCTTAATTATTATTTATGGCTGCTGTTAACTGTATACTTGTCTTTAATAAGTAACTAGGTATTTGTATTTCTATGAATGTGTTAATCTTTGTGTTAAACATTATTTTCATTTTTATTATAAGTTTTGTAACCCCCGCTTTTTTGAACGATTAATTCCATGTTTTATATTCATTGTTGTAATGTTTTATTTTTCTTCTAGTGAGTTTTTAATTTTACCCTCAAAATATCTATTTATTTTTATTTTATCTTATTTTAAGATTATTTGTTTGAATATTAGTATGTCCTTAGGCTTAAAATAGTATACTTATTTGTTAATGTTTTTGTATATTAAGTTATTTAACTCTCTCATTATACATAAAGCGTTGAACCAAAAAACATTACAAATATACTTGCATTATTTAGATTTGACATTTTACACATTCTACACATCTATATCGAAACATGTATACTACACATTTACATTACGTATTAGGGATTTATACTTTATTATGTTGGTGCCATTTAACGCTTTTGTATAAGTTCATCCTATGCTGTAAGTACGTTCAAATTGTCTATGCGTTTGTTTTTCAATATGTAGTAAAGAGAAGACTGTTAATAGGTTTCTTAAATGATGGCTCCCTAGGCACTCGCCATAATGAGTTTCTCGTAGCAATGTCAAGGTATCAGGTAGATGTAATGGCTATTTACGAAACTTGGATAAGAGAGGAGAAGGAGGGCCGTGCACCCTCACCGCCGGGATATCGGTTTCTTCACGTACCGCGACCCACTGCATTTCGTGCACGTGGTGGTGGAGTCGGATTTTACGTTATTCATGGAGTCAACGTTCGTAAAATTGTGCACCCTCCTAGCAACTTTGTGGAACAAATGTGCCTAGGAATAAGCATTAACGGCATCAAAGTAGCGATTGGTACGGCCTATCTTTTCATTGACGCCCTTACGGAATCCGTTTCTTCCTTTGGTAAATTGGAATATATTATCTTGAACGATGATTTTAACATAAATCTTCTGAAAATACAGGAAACTAACGTTAAAAAGCTGCAAAGATTCTTTGATTACATGAATCTCACTTAGTTTGTTCTAACATGACTCTTTATAACGTAACCGTCAATTATATTCCTGATTTTTGCAGTCATGCATTTTTAACTTGTGAACTGAATATTAATAAAATCAAACAAGCGCCTAAGACAATTATCTATAGACGGTTAAAGGATATAAATATAGAAAAAATTGTCTTAGATATCAACTGTATAGAATGGGAAAATGTTGTAAATGGCGATGTTGATAAAATGGTGGAAAGATTTCAACAATATTTTGCTCGAACTATAGAATATGCATGCTCCTCTTAGATCGTTTTATATAAAAAAAATATTCTTATCCGTGGATAACCTATACTGTAAAAGAAATGATTGAATTGCGCGATGAATCACGTGCTCAAAGTAGATTTACGAAACTTGATATTCATAAACAATATTACAAAGAATTAAAAAACATTGTAAGGACGGCAATTCATAGTGAAAAATCTGCATATTTTAATAATTATATTAATACGATACAAAACCCCCGTTATTTGTGGAAAAATATCAAATAAAACGTTGCTAATGTTAAAAAAAAAGACATTGAACTGTCAACTCAATTATGTAATCGAAATAATATAAATCATTATTTTCTTGAGCTTTCCGGCAATGATGAAGTCAGTATATCACATTTATCTAGCTATGAATTTGATAGATTTGGGCCTAACACTTTTAAGCTTAACACTGTTAATGAAACAGCTGTTCTCAATATAATAAAATCTTTAAAAAAAATGCACAAGGTCATGATGGCATTACCCTGAACATGATATTGTTAACTCTACCCCGAAATTTAACAGTTATTACCAGAATAATTAACAAATCTATTGAAAAAGGTGTATTCCCAAAGCAATGTTAAGTAGCTTTAGTAAAACCGACTCCAAAAAGCCCATATCAAAATGACTACAAGTATCTTCATCCTATAAGTGCCCTGCCCTTTATGTTAAAAATTCTGGAAAGAGTAGTCTGTACACAGATGACGGAGTACCTTGAGGCTAATAATATTCTGCCTAAAAAGCAATCTGGATTCAGAAAGTCTCGTAGCACTGCAACCGTTCTGATGGATGTAGTGGATGATATTCTGACTGCACAAGATGTTAGAGAGGGTACTCTGTTAGTTTTGCTTGACTTTTCCCGAGCTTTTGATGTCATTAACACCACCTACTCTTATCAAAACTGGCTTATTATGGATTTGATAATTTAACAATAAAATGGTTTGCAAGTTACCTCACTAATCGTACTCAATTTGTTAAAATAAATAAAGACAATGGGACAGAATGTATATCTACTACGTTACCAGTTCCAAGAGGTGTATCTCAAGGCTCCATTTTGGGGCCTATACTTTTTATAATAATAATAATAATATTTTTATTTATTTCTCCCACTTTTTACACAGTTACATTTCTTACATAAATAGTTTAAGAGTTTTAGGTTGTTGTGGGAGGCAGGAGCACAAACTAGGTTACGCTGTGCTATGGGTTTCCTGGCTCCGCCTCTTGGCTTTATTACAATTCGATGAATATATATCTAGACATGAAGTGAGCGTTGCCTGTGAAGATTGAATATAAAATTTCTAAAGTGTAAATAACAATAATACGCATACTGAATATATATAGCATGCAATATGTTTTAAATTAAAGTATATAATCAAAATGATATTAAAAACATATACGTATACATATATAAATATACGTGTGTGTGTGTGTGTGTGTGTGTGTGTGTGTGTGTGTGTGTGTGTGTGTGTGTGTGTGTGTGTGTTTCTATCTCACTATTCCGCTATTTCAGTAAATTCTCTGTTTCTCCGTAATCTAATTTCATAAGCCAATCTGTTAACATTTTTTTAAATTTATATTTTGTTAGTTGAAAAATTGAGTGTTGTTTATTAATTTTATTATATAACCTGCCTATACTGTACTCATAAAACTTTTGGGCGAAAGTGATTTTGCTTGTATCGTTTCGCATACCTTATAATCTCTTCTCCTGTTTTGTACTGAATTAGTTGTGAACTCAGTGCAAGTGTGTTTTTTTTTTAATTGTAGACAATTTATATAATTTCCGTACTGTAAGCACTTTAGCTTCCCTGAATAAACTGGTAGTTGAGAAAAATTTTGGCTAATAAAGTGCAACTTTTAGAATCATTCGTTGAGCTCTTTCCAATTCAAGCATGTGTGTTTTATTGGAATATCCACAAATAGTAATACCGTAGGTTAATATAGATTGGCACAAAGATATTTAAACAGTTTGTAACAAAGTCCAATCTGTGACATGTCTTAAGTTTTTAAAAATATAAGTTAGTTTTCTGACATTTTGGGTTAAATTTCTTATGTGTGCTTTGAATTTAAGATTCTTATCTATTGTTATACCTAAGTGTTTAATTTCTTGTGTATTTATTATATTAAAGCAGTTGCAGTTTGTACAAGGAAATTGATAACATGAATGAGCTATAATTTTATAATTGTTAATATATTTTATTTATACGTAATATATTTGGTTTTATCGACATTAAGTGAAAGTGAATTTATGGCTAGCCACTGACAGACGGTATTGAAATCTTCTTGTGCAATATTAAAAACTTCTTCCCATGAATCCCCATAAAAATTTAGTGTAGTAATCATCGGCATACCATATTATTTTACAATTTTTTATATTTAAGTTACAAAGTTCATCAATGTAGCATAAAAACAGCGTTAGGCCAAGTATACTGCCTTGTGGGATGCCGTAACCAATTGGTTGTTAATCGCTTACTATGTTACCTATCCTAACACGCTGTGTTCGATTATGTAAATAATCCATAAGAAGAAGCATTATTGTTAATCAAAACGACTACACCATCGTTTTGATTGCAGTTAGAAGTTGTACTAAAGGTAGAATATCCTGGCATATAAGGTAGGTTAGTAACATGTGAGAGCTAACATTCAGAGAGAATTATAATAAAAGTTAATTCTATTCTTCCCAATAAAGCATTAAAATTATTATAATTTTTGTTTATACTCCTAATGTTTTGTTGTGAAATTTTTAAGTATAAATTAGGCTTTAGTATAACATTTTTGCAATGTTCCAGTTCGCATACTTCAAGTTTCGTTATTTCATAGTCATCTATAGTATTAATAATATTTAAGTCCTCGAACGATCAAAATAAATAAAATCAGGCTACTGGTAAAGAGTTTCACAAACAAGTTTTTTAATATTTTACAAAATATAATTTTTAGTTTTATGCATGAAGAGTTTTCATGGACTTTTCTATGTGTAAATAAATACGTCTTTATTATTTTTATAATTAATGTAATGCGATGAAGTCTTAGAAAGTTGATTATAGTTAAAGATGTGATTACAGTACCTAAGAAAGATATGTTTTGAGATTGTATACTTGCGGGTACATAAAAAATACATTTTGTTAGCGTTTTAGTAAGATTTAAGGTGTATAACAACATTTTAAGTTGATTGAATGAATTATAGTGTAAGGCAGGTAAAGTAAATAAATAAATTATATACAAAAATATAAGTATGTATGAGATACCTATGATACAAATTTTTATGATGTATTTAAATTATTAAGGTCTTGCTCGTTTTTTATACGAAATAGTGCTTCGACTTCTTTCTTCCGTAAATATATGGTACCTGGCGTGGTCCAACAGAACTTGTACTCGTTTTTTGCAGCAAAATCTCTTGCAAGAAAATGTAGGTGTAAACGTTTCATTTTAGGTGTTAAGAAGTCCGTAATAAATATTGGTGTACGTGGGCCCTCGAAGTTTAGGTGCTCTGTGCTGAGCCCTTTTCCATTGTTTTGCGTTTTAAACATTTTTAATGAATTTAAAAATTTGGTTTTGTCATAACCGATGAAAAGTCTACTAGAATTGAATTTTTGGACTTACTTTTCGTATAGATTTTTTGAATATTACGTATGTTTGTTTGTTCCAATTTATTAAATTTGACAAAAAATTTTTGTCAAATTTAATATAATGAACTTCCGCAAAGTAACGCCTGATTCTATTAATTATTGTTCCAATTTAATTTTTAACACATTTCCAATCGATGTTACCAAGTTTTGCAGATCTTGGTCTGTTTCTCTTTTTATACTCGGTATATTTCTAATTTCTATGTATGACGCACGATTGTTTCTCTCTAATATTTCAATTTTATTTTCTAGATTTTCAATATAAATTTTGTCCACTTTTTTGTCATGAAGTAATTTATCATACTTATCTTTTAAACTGTCATATTGTTGAGACAAAAACTCAAGTATTTTGGTCCTAAATTGTATTAATTGTTTCTAATAGTGTTGCGTAATTCTCGTCCTGAGTTGATGTTCAATTAGAAAAAATACTTTCAAATTTCTGTATAAGAAACTCCATATCATCGCCTTGCTTCCGCTTCTGAGGTCTCATAGTTATATTTTTGTCTCTCGATAAATCCGGGGATGACGAGGAGCAGTGTAACTGAATTTTAGAACGAGTAGAATTTTAGAATTTGTGAACGTTCAAATGGCATAATAAAGAATAATATAAACTCCTTTCTGTTACATTTATATACACAGCGTTTTCTAACACTTTGAGGCGACCTATTTACAAAAAAAGTGTAGGCCTATTTGTAGTGCAAGATGTGACTTTCCGACAGCAAAACGTTTAATCCGATGAGTAGGTAATTTATAGCAAAAAAAAACGAGATAGCAGCACTTTTAAAAGACCTTTTGTCAATGCGTTCTAATAGTTAGTAGTAGTAGCAATAAGGGCGTTATTCCGCTTTAAACATTAATTTGATTAGGTGGGCATGGTTAGGGAATTCTTGTTTCGTTAAATCTTGGTAAAAGTGCTATCTCACTCACCAGTATACCTTCGCTCTGTTCAGATGCAGTACGACATTTTTGTACTACACTTGCATTTCTAGTCTCCTGGTATCTGATAGATTACTTACAGTTTCACTATTTAAGTAAGGCAAAATAAATATGTATATAAAAAAATATTTATTCCGGAAGTTATTATTTAAAAATAAGTCTGAGGAAATAAAACTAGAAAAATGGCAAAAATCTGTAGTTGAACGACTGTAGACACGTCCGCTCTGTGTGGAATCCTTGTATAGGTTAGATATAGTGAACACCATAAAAAACTGTAGTTATCACATAGCCAATTGGTGTGACCTAATAATCTGGTATTGAACCCCATTAAATCTAAGTATAATATGTTACTGGGAACGCATACCCAGACAAATACTATTCTAACTTTCAATCCGCAAATTAACATCAAGAGTAATCCTTAGAACGTGTATTGAAAGCTTGGAACTTAGGTCTCGTTATGGATGGAAGGTTGCATTTTGAGGGTCATGTACAAGAAACCATGCGTAACTGTTTCTATAGACTCAAAGTCTTGTACCAGATAAGAGAATATTTGACAGCGGACATGCGTATTAGGTTGTTCGAAGCACTCATTCTGTCGAAGCTAACTTATGCGGATACAGTATTTGGTTAAGGTTTGCTCGCTAGAACCAAAAGATTAATACAAAGAGTTCAAAATGCCTGTGCACGTTTCTGCTTCACAGTCCCTAAGAGATCACACATAACCCCATTTTTAAATCGACACGACCTGATGAGTATGGCTACTAGACGTACCCTCTACCTTGCGTCATTGCTTTTTGGAGTAAAAAATACCGGGGAACCATCATACTTGTTTCAAAAGCTCATTTTCTCGCAACTTGCGGTTAGGACAGTATCACGACTTACATACCCTAAGCATCACACAGCTGCCTTCCGCGGCAGTTTCCGCTTTGCTGCCACTAAGTGCTGGAATGATATACCCCCACCGATCAGAAATAGTAAATCATTTGCCACTTTCAAGACTATATTAAAAAAGTTTCTGATTTTAGTACAAAAATCTAGCAAATAGGCATAAATGATATGGTTTACACACCGTACATGCACGCACAAACGCACGCACGTACTCACCCACTCACGTACGCATGCACACATCCACTCTCTCTCTCTCTCTCTCACACACACACACAAACACACACACACACAATTTATTTTATTATTCTGTGTGTCTACCACCGTTTGTTATTACTACACTATAAATGTATCACTGGTACATGATATTTTATATTTTTGTTATATTTTCTCTCACACTCCTGGCTCCACTGAAAATCAGCGTTACAAATTGATGTATGTATATCTTCAATTCGTGACTTAAAGCTGAGTGGAGACCATTTTGGTGCATATTACGTTATTCCTTTTTATATATTTGTTAAGTTAAAAAAATCTGTTTTATCTGATAAGTTTTGTTTGTTATAATATTTGCCAAATAAACTTATTTCTTTCTTTCTTTATATATTGATAACGGAACGAATTTCAAAGCTGCGGATAAAGAATTAACGCAAGCATGTGAGGAGTGCTATAATAGCATGAAAGATGAGTCCTGTAGAAAATATATTAAGTGGAAATTCATACCACCTGAAGCACCACACATGGTGCTTGGGAAAAATTGATAAGATCAATTAAGACTGCGTTAACCGCAACGCTCAAAGATAGAAGTCTAAGAGAGGAAGTTCTGCATACTTTGCTGTTGGAAGCAGAGCACACCGTAAATTCCAGACCTTTAGTTACAATTAATATGGATAGTCCTGAAGAGGGTTTGAAACCCAATCATTTTCTTCTCGGACGCTCATGTGGAAATCATCCACCTGGGTTATTTATGGAGCGACACCTGACAGGTCAATTCAGCTGGAAAGCCACTCAGAGGGTAGCCGACCATTTTGGACGAAATAGCTGAAGGAGAACATGCCTGTTCTGATACCTCGAACGGGTGATAATGGAAAGTTCATAGAACCGAAAGTGGGCGATATTGTCTTGATGTCTTGATGATTGTCTTGATTCGTTACCACGAAATACATGGCCAAGAGGCAAGATTCACAGGACATTACCAGGACAAGACGGTCACACTAGGTTGGTTGACGTCATTACTAGCACAGGTATTTTGAGAAGACCTACGTCCAGATTAGTAGTCCTGGTACCCGCGACGCCTCCCATTTGATGGTGCTGACGCACAGGGGGAAGATTGTTGGCGACGCGCCTAAAACAGTTTATTTACTTAATTCCTGTGAAAAATTGTCGTGAAGCGACAATTAAATACAAAAGAATCTAACCTAACAGCAACAAAACAACAAAAATAGAACAAAAACAAATAATATATTTAAAATTTAAAAGATATTTACAAGTTTATATAACAAAATGGAGTATGAAGATGAGGATGGATGTCGTGATTTACAAATTATTTAAAAAAAGTAATAAAAAAGAGAGATTAGTGTCGAAGCTGAGCCCGAAGATCCAAGGTGTACAGCAAATGCTCTCAGCGCCTGGAACGAGCACGCACGGCGTAGGTGAGAAGGCGTGGGCGTCTCTAGGCGACGACCTCAGGTGAATGCGGTGGTTTGCAAGATCCGGCGATTTCAGGCAAGACAGGGGCTTGCAGGATCCTCAGCGACTTCAGACAGTACAGAGGCCTGCAGGATCCGGTGACTTCAGGCGAGACAGAGGTTTGCAGGATCCGGCGACTTCAGGTAGAACAGAGACTTGTAGGATCCCGGCGACTTCAGGCAGAGCAAAGGCTTGTAGGATCCGGCGACTTCAGGCAGAGCAGAGGTTTGAAGGGTCCAGCGGCTTCAGGCAGGACAGAGGCTTACAGGATCCCGGGGCAGTGCGGCCCCGGGATAAGGCCTTTAGGAGATGCTTCGAATTCGAGAACTGAAGCGAGACTGACTTTCTTGACCGATTGTTCGACTTTTATACCTTTTTAGAGAGAACGGAAAAATTATTTAAATTAAACGCAATTTTTTTGTAAATGGCCAAGAGGAAAGAGTATTTATGTGGAATTATCGAAATAGAAACAACAGACCGGTAGCGAATTTGAATATAATTGTCATGACAACCAAATAAACAACGATGTCAAAACATGTCAAATTTTGGTTTTAGGCTCGTAATAGAAAAACGGCAAGATTTAAGTGAAAAATGAGATATTATTGATATAGGAAAAAAGGTAGCGCACCTGCGCGCAAAAAGTCCGAAATTGCAGAGTAACGGACAACTAAATAAAAGATCGAAAAAGGTAGACTCCATTGACACCAATTTAAAAGTGCTGATAATGTGAAAATACGAAGTAGAAATGATTTGTTATTGTGTTCTTATGGTTTAAAATCGTTACAGGATCCTATGGAAATAAAGGTGATGTAAAATATACAGTTTTGAGGTGAATGCAGAAAATCGAAACAGAATGGAAAAATGAATTTAAAATAATGTAAAATGATATGTAAATAGCATAACACTACATTTTCCCCCCGACCATGGAAAATTTTTGACTCAGCAAAAATTTTGATATATACATTCTAAAATAAACCATAAAAACACAGCTTTGCAGAAACAGACATCACCAGGCAAAATCAGATATACTATCTCTTACATTCATCATCTGCATTCAGGTAAGGGTGGAGTTCACATTCAATGACTGCCACTCTAAGTCTGTTTTCGAAAGGACATTCAGGCTTATTTAAGGAGTAGTCATCCGCTCCTGCGTGGAAAAAAAATTATTAAGGGAGTAGTCAGCCGCTCCCAAGTGAAGATAAAGATAAAGAAATATCTTAAGTAAGCTTTAGTCGCTATGACTTAAGTAAAGATTAAGAACGGCCAGAGCGGTAGGGCTCAAAGCCAGAGATCAGCAACATCACCAACGAGATGTGTCTGAAATAAAAATAAAAAGTGAAGATTAACCAACGAAAATTCGAGGTCCTAAAGCAAGATGTGTTGAAGAACACTGGATCACCAAACAAACAAACAAATTAAAAGAAATAAAAATAATAAGGTCAGAAGGATGGTGATATTTATACATATATACAAATTAACAATTAATAAAAGTTAAGAAAATTTATGATTTTACATCTTTGATGTGCCACTTGCCTCTAACTCCATTAGGGTCTTCAAGCACATAGACTAGTGGTGACAGTTTAGCTATCACTTTGCACTTGATGAACTTAGGGGCAAGTTTAGCATTAAAGTATGCGCCGGCATTGCTTAAAACATGGTTTTTACGCCAAACAGTATCTCCCACATTAAATTCTTTAAAAGACCGCCGAAGATCATAGCGAGCGCTATTTTTAGCGTGAGCTATGTGAAGTTTAGTTTGAACTTTGTGAAAGATAGATGAGAGGAGACCAGCATTAGACGCGTAAATATCACGAGGCATAAATATCAATTCCTCGAGGTTCTGAGTTGGAGTATAGAAGGAACCACAAGGTATTGTTTCCCTACCAAAGACTAAAAAGTTTGGAGTAAAGCCAGTAGCTACATTTGTAGCGCTGTTCATTGCGTACTAAATCTTAGTAAGATGATTGTCCCAGGATCTATGATCGTCTCCTACTAGAGATGCTAGAGCTGTAATAATTGTACTATTAAAATTCTCCGTAGGATAAACCTGAGGACAATATAAAGCTGTGTGAAAAATAAAAGGGACTTTATAAGAATTTAAGAATGAGTGGAATTCTCGCGACTGAAATTGAACAGTTTTGTCCATTATAATAGTTTGGGGAATGTCATGAACTAGAAAAACTGAATTTTCCAAAACATTAATAATATTAGCTGAAGTAGCACGTTTAAGGGGAAAAATCATAGTATATTTAGTAAAATTATAGTTAATTACTAGAATATACTGATTTCGTCTTCGAGTCATAGGCAATGGACCCATAAGATCTAAGGATATAGTTTGAAAAGGTCTGGAGCAAAGTTTAGGTTTACCCATAAGACCATAGGGAGAATGATTAGGGTGTTTGTAGGTTAAGCAGGTTTCACAAGTCGAGATTAAATTGGCAATGTCCTTAAACATACCAGGCCAATAGTATTTTAAAGATATTTTCTTGAATGTCTTGAAGATACCAAGATGGAGTTCTGAAGGGGAACCATGGTTAACTTCAATAAGTGCATGTCTATCTTGCGGTAGTGGAACTTCTTTCCAAATAAAGTCATCGTTTAGACGATCGGGAGAATGGATGCAGCGGTAAAGTTTGTTATCCCTGATAGTGTAGTTGGGATATACGTCTGGGTTGTTGGAGCATCCGAGAAAAATCTTGTTGTAGTGCTCAAGTTTACAATCAGGTGGTTCTTCAATCGTAATATGATGTACGCCTTGAGGTGAAATTTTTCGTGTATCAGGACGTTCTTGATTCTTATGTCTTGATAATAAATCTGGAACAACGTCATCCTTTCCTTTTTTTATGTTTCAGGACAAAGATAAAGCATGATAAGCGTAAAGTCCAGCGAGCAAGTCTTCCTGATGGATTCGATAAGTTCTGAAACCATTTAAGTGCAGCATTTTTTTTTTTTGCGGATGGAAAATCATCAAATGACGCCTTTCGCTCTGGGTGGAGCGGAAGGGAGTGTCAGACTTTTACTGACTAAAAACCATCCGTGTTCCTTCAGTGCCCTTACGTTCCGGAGCCGCGGTATCTCTTTCGAACAGCCCGCAGCCCCGGCAGGCGTCGGCCCTTGCGGGCCCCTTCACGCTGCTGACAGCTCTTTGAGGCGCGCGTGGAACAAAACGCGCCGTCGACACGGCCTGTCGTCGTTAGACGGGCGGACGGCGAGCTACCCATTGCTCGCCGTCCACAGGCCCGCGCCTACGGCGGCCGGGGGCCACGACGTAGCCCCCGACGCCCGGGGCGTCTTCCGCGGCGGCCGGGAAGGAAAGCTGCTGCTCTCTCCTTCTCCCGCTCCGCCACCTCCTTCGCTAGCATCACTGCTTCGCAGAAGGTGGTGACGGCATCCCATTCCGTCTCGCTCCGGACCATGGCTTCGACCAGGGCCGGACGCGAGAGGTCGCCGCCGCCTATCGCCGCTACGAGGCCACGGCGGTGCTCCGCCCAGGCAGGGCACACCTCCACGGTGTGCTCCACCGTGTCCTCCGGTCGATTCTCGCAGTGGGAGCACCCGGGCGTATCCTCCCGCCCGATTCGGTGCAGGAACCTCCCGAACACACCGTGTCCGGTGAGGACCTGCGTCAGGCGGAAGGTGAGGACGCCGTGGCGTCTCTCAAGCCACTCCTCAAAGAGAGGTCTTATCGCCGCTATAGTGGCGTGCCCAGCACGGGGTTGCGACAGTCGCTCTCTCCATGTCGCCATGAGATCATGCCGGAAGTCTGTCCGCTGCACGACAACTTGCCGCGGCAGCGGGGTTTCCCCCCGGCATAGTGCCTCCGCGCGCCATTCGTGCAGGCGCGCGAGGACTATCGCCTCCAGATCCCATGGCGGCAATCCGGCAAGGAGACACGCTGCCTCGCGGGAGATCGTGCGGTAGCCGCGAACCATCCTTACGGCAACCACCTTTTGGGGCGCGTTCAGGTGGTGGACGGCAAGCCGCGCCAAACCACGCGCCCACACCGGGGCCCCGTAAAGGGCAATGAACCGCACAATCCCCGCGTAGAGCCTCCGGCAGGAGGCGTTTGGCCCCCCCAGGTTCGGCAGGAGCCGCCTGAAGGCAGCCCCGGTCCGTTCCAGTTTGGGAGCCAAACGTCGGAAGTGCTCAACGATGTTCCATCGGCCATCGAGGATGAGTCCTAGGTACTTCAACGTCGACTCGACGCCGATGGATAACCCTCCTACCATCGCTGAGGATCCCGGTGGTGGCCTGTTCCGAGGACCAAGGAAGTACATGGCCTCGGACTTGTGCAGAGCCACCTCAAGACCCAGCTGCCGGATCCTCTCAACGACTATCGCAGCTCCGCGTGTCATATTTTCCGCCGCCGCCTCGTACGACCCCCCCTGTGCCAGTACCAGCGTGTCGTTAGCGTAGCAAACTACGCTGACGCCGGTAGGGAGGTCGGCGCGCAGCACCCAGTCGTAATCGATGTTCCACAGGGGCGGCCCCAGAACCGAACCTTGTGGGACACCGCACGACATCTCTCGCCGGTTCCACTCACTGTTGCGACCGGGGTAGATGACGGACCTATCCGTCAGATAGTCCCCGACTATACGACGGAGATAGGTCGGCACCCGGTGATACCGGAGTGCCTCCCTAATGCAGCTCCAGGGCATGGAGTTGAAGGCGTTGGCGATGTCGAGAGACACCGCCAAAACAACCCCCCCCTGGCCACTGCATCCCCCGTCGTGAGGGCTCTCACGCGCATGATAGCGTCCACCGTAGAGCGCCTCTTGCGGAAACCAAACTGGTGTTCCGCAAGGTGCTCGGCGAGGCGGTTTGCAATGACTCTTTCAAAGAGTTTGCCCACCTCGTCGAGCAGCACCACGGGCCGGTATGCGGACGGAGAGTCCGCAGGGCGCCCCGGCTTCCGAATGAGGACCAGCTTCCCCGTCTTCCAACGAAGCGGGAATTGGCCTCTTTCCAAGCATGCGCTTAGGAGCCCCTCCAGTCGGGGCCCGAGAGCCTCCGAGGCCAGGACCCAGGCTTTGCCAGGCAAGCCATCGGGTCCTGGGGCGGTATTCCTGGCCTTGAGCCTACGTACCGCCACTCTCAGGTCTACCCCGGTCCCTTCCGGGATGCCGTCGTCGTTGTCCTGGTGGTCCGCTTCCGGCACCGCAGGTGGCGGAGCCATAGGCGAGGGCGGATGTTCCCCTCGCGCAGGAAACAGAGCGCTCACCACGTCCTCCACGAGCTGAGGCCGGAGACTCTGCGTCAGCGGGGGGGCCCAGGTGCGGAGTTTATCCCGCACCATCTTGTAAGGCCGCCCCCACGGATCTCTGTCGAGAGTCTCCAGCATCTCCTCACGGGCCCGATCCCGGGCCCGCATGACAGCCTCCCGGAGGGCGGTCTTCGCCGCTCTGTATCCCTCGTACAGCTCCGCCTCAATGGCTGCCGCATTCGGTGGACGAATGCGGAGCCTGCGATGCCTGGCGTACAGGTGCCGCGCGGCGACACACGCCTCGCGCAGAGACGTCAGCTCACGCGACCACCAATACACCTGACGCCGGGCGCTTCCTGGCCGGACGCGGGGCATTGCCACGTCACATATCTCGGACATGGCCTCCTGGAACCACCCTGCCTCATCATTGACGTCGGCAGGCCTATCCGGTGATGACACCCAGGCCTGCACGATCGAGGCTTCCAGGAGGAGCTCCCGGTCCAGCTGCTTCAGCGCCCAACGCGGACCACTCGGGGCCTGTTGGACCGGCGCGCTCGAGGGCTGGGTAGAGACGTCAAACCGGATGTACCGGTGGTCGGAGTAGGTCTCCACCCCCTCCATGACTCGCCAGTCAATGGCACGCGGCGACAGAGCGGGGCTAGCGAACGAAATGTCCACCACCGACTCGCCCCGCATCCGCACACACGTGGGGACAGAACCCCGATTTAGGACGACCAAGCCTGTCTCCAGAGCCCAGTCTTCCACCATCCTACCCCGCACATCTGTACGACGAGAACCCCAAGCCAAGTTCTTGGCATTGAAGTCCCCGAGGACAAGCACGGGGAGGGGATAGCTTCCGACGACGACTGCTCTCAGCTCTGTAAGAGAGTTGTGGAGCTTGGCGAGAGATCGGTTCGGGGAGAAGTACACCCCCACAACGACGAACTCCCCGAACCGTGCTGCTACGCACCCCTGACCCCTCTTGACACCTTCAAGGGTCGGGGTACCGGCGGCGGCCGAAGAAATGATGGCCACTGAGCCGTTAAGGTCCGCCACCCAGTCATTCCTAGGCCAGACAAAATACGGCTCAGCGACCACAGCGATGTTAATCGACCACTGCGCCATGCTCTGGAGCAACAGATCCTGAGCGCAGGCGCAGTGGTTGATATTCGCCTGGAGGAAGCTTAATGGGGCCGTTATAGGCATTCCATTTCAGCTTCCTCCACGGGGCGCCCCTCTGCAGGCGTCGTTGTCGCGGCGGCGGCGGCGGCGACAGTGACAGCGGCGGCGGCGGCATTTGCAGATGCGGCGGTGGCCATAGAGGCGGTGGCGGCGAAGGAGGGCCCTCCCCTAACCGCGGCCTTGGCCTTGGCGGGTGACACGCAGGCCCTGCTTCCGGCCCAGTGATCGGCTGGCTTGCCGGTCACCGCACATGCATCACAGTGCGGCGTGGCGCAGCAGGTCGCCGATATGTGTCCGGGCTGACAGCAGCGGAAGCAGAGGCCACTGCGGACAACCTCCGAGGCGCATTTAACTGATACGTGATGCCCCACGAGACAGCGGTAGCACCTCAGAGGTCTGGGCTCCAGCAGCTTAACCTGCGCTGAGACCCAGCCCACCAGAAGCCTTCGGCCCTCCACTATGGTTTTGGCCGCCGTAACAGGGCAGCACACCGTGGCGGCATGCATACCCCGTTGATCCGGGCGTATGGCGCCTGACCTGATCTGGTCAGTAGTGCACCCCCCGGACCTGGCGACGGCGGCCACCAACTCCTCCTACGATACCGAGTCGTCCAGACCCATGATGCGCAGGTCTGCGCATCTGACGGGCCTCGTCCGCGTTCAGGGACGCTCTGAGCTTCGCAGCCAGAGCGTCCGCAGTCGCGCCACTGGATTCCCCGGGGATCTCCAGCATACGGGCCCCCGTCTGGGTGACTTTGAGCTGGAGGCCCCCAGTGATCCCGAGCTCCCCGAGATCCACCGCCTCTTTCGCCTTCGCGAGCAGATCGCGGTAGGTAACGCCCTTCTTTTCCGCGTCCGGCTGTAGTGTAATCACTACAGCTGTGGTCTTCGGGGCGCGGAGCCTAGCCGCGATCTTGCGCGCCCTGAACTGGCGCTGCCGCTCCTGCTCTTTGGCCTTTTTGGCTGCCTTCTTACCCTTCTGTTTGTCCCCGACCACCTGCCAACCGGCTTCTGCCGCAGGATGTGTAGGGATCTGGGGGGGCGGTGGCGGGGGCGGCAGCTGGCTTGCCGCTGGCGCTGGTCCATTCGCCGCAGGCACTGGGGCTGGCGCAGCCATCACCTGTGCTGCCGCCTTGCCCTTTTTCGCCTTCGCCTTGCCTCTCTTTCCCGTCGCCGGCTTAGCCGGAGCCGGTTCAGCCGGTATCGGTTTTACCGGAGCCGGCTTTTCAGGGCGGGGAGGGGCAACTGCAGCCCCACCCGAGGGCTGGCTGGACGGCCCCGGCCTGGATGCGGCAGCCGTGGCCGTCGCGTAAGAAGCCGTTGCCGGCCTCGCCGCCGTCTTAATTGCCCCTAGGGGGGGGGGGGGCGCAGGACGATGCCCTCCAGCACGGAGAACCGGTGCTGGAAGGCAGCCAGCTCCTGCCGGACCAGGTTCAGAACCTGGTTCTCCACCGGCACGGGCTGGCTTGGGCGCTGCGTCTGGGGCGCCGCGCGAGAGGCAGGCTCATATAGACTGGCCAGGTCTGCGCGGAGCTTCTCATTCTCCTTCTGGAGAGTCTCCATGGCGGACGTCAGGCGGGCCACGTCCGCCCGCAGCTTCGCCACCTCGTCCGCATTAGGCCCAGCCCCAGCAAAGTTGGCCTCCGCAGCCGCCATGATGGAGGCGGAGGCCGCGGGAATGGCCTTGAATTTCGAGGAGGACTTTTTCTTGTTGGCCACGACCTTGATCGCGGCCTCCACCTCCTTTGCGAATCTGGCCTTACGCTCCACCTCGGAGCCGCCAGTCGCATCTGTTTCTTCGCCTGATTCCCGAGCCGTATCGTCCGGGTGGCGCCCCTCCTCGGCAAGCTTTGCCGCTCGTTCGGCCCTCTGATTGGTAGAGAGCTCCCTCCCCTTGCCTCTCAGCCCGCCCCGCCTGTTGGTGGGGATTTTCCGGGCCGAAACCTCCTCTTCACCGGATGCCGACCCCTGGTCGCCATCCCGCCTGGACCGCTTGCGGAAGGACTTGCTGGTCTCCGCGGTCCCAGGCTCCACTTGTCGGGAGCTCTCTGAGCCTCCCTCGCTGCTCGATGCGGCGTCGGACTCTGTCCCCGCATCGTTCCTCCTCTCCTCTACGTTGCCGTTGCCGGCGGTTTTGGTTTTTTGTTTGTTTTCGTTTTCCATTTTTTGTACCCACGAGTATGGGGGAATTAAAGGTCCACCTTGACAGAGACCCCTTACCAAGGTAAGCAGATTTAGAGGATTTATTACTCGCCAGGGGGTCTGCAGGTACCCTGGCGAGGAGCGCACTAACGACTGATTTGTTCATAGAACCCCGTCAGCCATCCATCCCCTCGCGGTGCGTCGCCGCTTGAGATTCGGGGTAACTTTTTATTGAGGTTTTCTCCCTCGCGGTCCGGGCGGTTAAGCCAAGACCCTCGGTCCCTATCAAAGCCGCGAGACGTGATCCACGACACTTCGATACTGGGATTACGAGACCGGCGGTGACAGCAAAGGATGAATCCTTCACTGTCTGCCCGGAGGCAGGGTAAGTGCACACCGAGCCCGCCCTCACTCCTCTGCTATGCCCTCTTCTGATCAGAGGGTCACGCAGTAGAACACACCGTTGGTCCGGGACGGACCCCCCCCCCCATGTCAGAATAATTAGCCGCGGCAGTACCATTCCCCAAGGAGTAAGAATTTCTTCTCATTTCTCGAGGAAGATTACTGCCGCGCCCAGGGTGCACCGGCCCAGTATCTGCTCTTCCCTCCAGACGTATCGAGAGGGACCCGCAACTACCAGGCACACGTGGAGGACTTCTGACTTCGCACCCCTAGTGCAGCATGGTTAGTATATATTGTAAATTCTTTACCATTGTCTAGGTAACATCGCCAATGTTCTAACGCAGTTATTACAGCCAATGTTTCTCTTTCAGTAGTTGAGTAGTTCTGTTGATTTTTGTTTAGTGCTTTACTCATGTAAGCAATCACGACTTCTTTGTCATCTTGATGTTGAGTAAGCATTGCTCCTATGCCATAGTTTGATGCATCACAATGTACAGAGATGGGTAGTTCGAAGTTAGGGCAAGCAAGGACAGGAGCAGTTACCAAAGCTTCTTTAAGTTTCTGGAAAGCAGCTGCAGCTTGTGAATTCCATAAAAATTTAGGAGCGTTCTTCCCGGAACAGGTTAGTTGGTTGAGTGGAGAGGCAATAGTGCTAAAGTTTGGAATGAATCTTCTGAACCAGCTGCAGTTGCCTATGAATCTTCGCACTTCTTTTCTACAAGTAGGTACAGAATATTCTAAAATAGCTTTTATTTTATCTGGATCAGCACGTAGACCATACTCGTCCAATAGAAAACCAAGGTATTTCAGTTCTTTCCTGAAGAATTGACTCTTCTCAAAGTTAATAGTCAGATTAGCAAATGAAAGTTTTTCATGAACTTTCATGAGAAGTGATATGTGTTCATCAAAAGTCTCGCTAATAATAACGATGTCATCCAGATAGCAAAATACCTTGTTCTCAAATTCAGGAGTAAAAAGCATATCCATTAATCTTTGTAGAGTTGCAGGTGAGTTAGAAAGACCAAAAGGCATTACCTTGAATCTAAACATACCTCTTCTAGGTACATAAAATGCAGTTTTATCTTTATCAGCAGGATTCAAGGGAATCTCCCAAAATGCTTTCGCAATGTCGATGCTTGATAAGTATTTGGCATTCCTCAAGTTGTCCAAAATTTCGCTTATTAGTGGCAGACTATAAGCATCACGACATGTAACTGTGTTAAGCTTCCTGCTGTCTGCGCAGAAACGCCATTCACCATTCTTCTTCGGAGTGATGAGAACTGGGGATAACCAAGGACTTTCGCATTGTTCAATGACGTTCCATCCCAGCATCTTGTCAACTTCATTAATTAACGCCTTTTGTTTTTCAGGAGACAGTCTGTAACATCTTTGTTTGATTGGAAGAGAATCACCAGTGTCAATCTTGTGGGTGATTAAGTGTGTGCTTCCCAGGATACCTTTTTCTTCAAAAGAAATTGTCTTGAAGCGTTGGATGATGTCATTAGCAATGTTCTTTTGATTAGGAGTTAAATGCTCATAAGGTAAAACTTTAGTATCTTTAGTTTCGATAGCAGAGCATTTAGATTCTGTAAAGTTAAGAGAAGATAAAACACTAGGTAAAAGATTAAATTTTCTCCAAAAGTCAATACCTAGTATTAGCGAAGGAAATATTTCAGGGAAAACGTAAGCTTTAATTAAATGAGTTTGATTATTGAAATGAACAGGTAAGTCAAAATAACCCAAGGAATTAACTTTTTGATTATTAGCAGTAGAGACAGTAATAAGATCTGACTTGAAAAATTTGCAGCCCAGTTTAAGAATTTCCAAATGAGAATTATTACCCAGAATAGTTACTGAACTGCCAGAATCTAGTAAACCAGACAAAGTTAAGTTATAAATTTTGACACTAACGAATGGACGATTAAGATCTTGTTCCTTGGAGTAGAGTGTAGAAGAGATTTTGTAACAAGAAAAGAAGTTTTGAATTGTTTTAATCCAATTAGTCCAATCGTCACTATCAAAGTTTAAGTTACTTTTCAAGTCAGCAGTTAGTTTTTTTGAACTAGTATTAGGTTTAGGAGAACAAGTAGGGCAATCTGCAGTTTTAAAACCCTTAAGACCACATTTGAAACAAATCACGATCACAATTGTTTACGACAGCAAACACAAAAAGAGCTTTGTTGAGGAGCTTTAGTTTGAGAGAGACTATTAACTTGTCTAGATGGGCATTTGTAGGATGAAGTGAATTTATTCATGAGGGGAGGAGAAGGTCGTGAGTTATTAGAAAAATTTGGAGAGTCAACTGAACTTGAAGTGGAATGCTTGTAGTTGAATTCAGAAATAAGAGGACTTTGTTGTACATTTGGTTCTTTAGATTGTTTGTCTAATAAAGAAGAAAGTTCGTTCCAAGTTAAGTTTGGATTTTGATTATATTTAAATCTGAACCAATGAAGAGCATTGTCAGTGAAAATTTCGAACGCTTGAGAAATCAACAAGTCTTTGGACAAGCCACGAGCTAAGCAGTATTCTTCAAGTTTTTGAAGAAAGGATCTTGGACAGCTTTTACCATTGAAGGTGTGTCTTTTCAGATCTTTGAAAACGTTAGTTGGAGAAAAAGATTGAGGTGGTGGTGGAGGATACGGGGTATGGACCTGAATGGAAGTTTGAGAAACAAGAGGGAGTTCCGTGACAGTCGGGTCAACAGGAGGGTCAAGTGATGGAGGGTCATTTTCAGTTGAAGCTGGAGTCAAGGATTCAAATTGTTTAGTAATATCGTCAAATTTCATCTTCAAAGTATCGAAAATAGCTTTAAAGTCTGGATATAAGTCAGCATCTATTCGTTCCAATCTGTAAAAGACATGATTAATAAAAGTTTCTATTATTCGCAAGTATTTGGTTTCACCTTGTAAAAATTTTTTAATTTTACAGTCCAAGTAGATCAAAGTAGAATCAATTTGAGACAAGTCATCCTCAATCGGAATTGGAGAAGTCAGAATATCTTCAGGGTGAAAATTCGCAACTAAACGCAAAACCTGTTTTTTTAGAAGTAAAACAGTATTAGCTGGTTCCTCATATCTAATCTTCACTTTGTATTCGAGTTCGGCCTTGTTAAGGAATTCGTACTTAATAACCCTTTTCATTGTTATAGTTAAGTGTAAAGTTAAGTTTAAGAAATAAACATTTTTATTAAAAATTATACGTCTTTAAGTTATCTAGAATAAAAATATTAAAGTGATGAATGTAAGTGAAGTGTGAAATGTAGGTCTAAATATAATCCAGATAAGTTGAAACACTAGATGAAGTGTTGTTTTAGAATTTGGAAGATATGAAAAGGATGAATAAATAAAGAGTTAAGAACGAAAGAGAAAGCAATTAAATCAAAAGGGAATGGACAAGGCGCAGTAAAGGCGAAGAAAAGAGAAAGAGAACTTTTACGTTGGGCGCCAAAATGTCGTGAAGCGACAATTAAATACAAAAGAATCTAACCTAACAGCAACAAAACAACAAAAATAGAACAAAACCAAATAATATATTTAAAATTTAAAAGATATTTACAAGTTTATATAACAAAATAACAAAATATTTATATTTTGCATATTCAATATTTTCAACTTTCCAGGCGGCTTATCACAGGCGATTATAGCTGGCTAAACTTCGATCTCATCGATAGGTATTATCATTGGTTGACCGTAAAGATATGCAGTATAATGCAGTGATAATTGTATGTATATTAGCATTTTCTTAAATAGGTGGTAAGACTCTTTTTGTGGCTAGGAGTCTGTCTGGGTTAAGTACCTATTTTAGCCGCCACAGAGCAATATGCGGAGTTCCGGTCTGAAGAGTACCTACTCTATACTCTTAGAGATAGGTGTCTATGGGCCACATCATCCACTTATCATCAGATGGACATCGTGCTCGATTGTCACCCTTATTCTATAAAAAAATAGCAAAATTTATTTTGCTAATGGACAATCTTGAAACGGTTTCAAAATCTTCATGGCTTATAATTTGTCCCATACCGAATTCGGTAACATTTCACGTATGCAACGTATCAATTTCGGTGTCCTTCTTAAAATTTTATAACACAATTTATCGTTCACCGGAGATGTTTGTCAATGTTTCGTTCAACACAAATTCGGAAAGTGGAGGACAGAGTGCAGAGTTGGCACGTGGAATGTTAGAGGAGGCATGAGAGATAAGACGAATGAGTTGATCGAAATAATGAAAGAAAGAGAATTAGATGTCGTGTGTATGTCGGAGACCAAACGGAAGGGCAGTGGTACTGAAGAGCTCCCTGGCGGGGCGTTAGCTCTATGGTCCGGAGTCCCGGAAAGCGAGAACGCCTGCCAGGGAGTGGGGGTGCTGCTGTCTTCTCGGTTGGTCGATGTTATGACCGAATATAAGGTTGTGAACTCAAGACTTCTCTGGGTTCGCTTTAAATTGGGACTGACGAAGTTATTCCTTTTGGCTGTTTATGCGCCGGTAGCTTCGTCGTCCAGGGCTGAGCTGGAGGAGTTTTGGGAGAATGTAAGAGAAGTTCTAGATTTGGCTAGGGGAAACGACGGAATTGTTGTATGTGGTGATTTTAATGGATGGGTTGGTACAGCTCGACCAGGGTACGAGTCGGTACTTGGAAAGTTTCGCGATAAAAGGGTTAATGATGCTGGCAAGCTAATACTGGCGGTGTGCAAGGAAAAGGGTCTTCTTGTGACAAACACTATGTTTAGTCACAAGAAAATCCATATGTATACTAGAGAACGAAAGAATGAGAGAAGTATGATCGATTTGTTCCTGGTGGATGACCGACTGCGAAAACAGGTGATGGATACGCGAGTGTTCAGGGGTGCTGACCTGGGAACGGATCACTATCTAGTGATTACTAGATTTAGGGGTCTGTTCGCGGGTTGGCGCTACCGGACGGCAGTAACAGAACTACAGTCGGTCTGTCGCATCCGAAGCTGGAAGCTTCAGGAAGCGGATACTAGGGACAAATAGAATGCGAGGGTAGCCGAAAAGCTTGACACCATCGATGGCAGAAAAGAATGTGTAGAAAGAAAATGGCAGAACCTTAGGGATGGAATGGTAAGTGCAGCGGAAGAAGTGTGTGGAACAATAAAAATGGGCAGTAGTAAAAGAAGAGATGTATGGTGGAATGATGAAGTGAAAGAAGCTGTAAAGAAGAAGAAGAAAGCATGGTTAGACTACTTGGCCTCTAGTAATGATAAGGATATGAGAGAGAAGATGAAAGAAAGATATAGACTGCAGAAAGTTCACACGAAAGCACTGATTGAGGAAGTGCGTGAAAGGTGTAGAATGGAAGCGGACGAAAGGTTGTCGCACAACTTTAAGGAGAACTCCAAACTCTTCTGGAAAGAGGTTGGAAGGACCCGAAGTGGTGCGACGGCCTTAACAATGAACAAAGTGCTTTCGAGAACTAATGACGTCCTCTCAGAAAAATCGGACGTCATGCAGCGATGGAGCGAATTTTATAGAGAAATGTATGCGTGTGATGATCTTAGTGGGGGATCCGGGGATGACGCCGTGACTGGTACGCCAGACCCGGACCTCGATGACACTGAGGTCATCAGTATGAAAGAGATTGAACGTGCGATTCGAAGTTTGAAATGTGGTAAGGCTGCGGGACTAGACAGAGTTACTGCTGAAATGGTCAAGTATGGTGGGCCTCGCGTCTGGGACAGCTTCTATCTGCTGTGCAATTTGTGCTGGCGGACGGGGGATGTCCCGGATGATTGGCGATCCGCAGTCATTGTGCCTTTATATAAAGGTAAAGGTTCACATTTTGACTGCGGGTGCTATCGGGCGATCAGCTTGACCAGTTTATCAAGTAAAGTTTACTCGAAGGTTTTGACACGTAGGATGCAAGAGAAATCGGAAAGATTTCTATGGGAGGCACAATGCGGATTTACACCTGGAAGAGGATGCACGGATCAAATGTTTTCTCTCAGCATGATCACGGAGAAGCTTCTGGCTGCTAACCAGAAGATTTTCTGTGCTTTTGTGGATCTTGAGAAAGCATTTGATAAGGTTGTAAGGAAGAAAATGTGGGAACTGTTGCCGGGGTATGGTGTGGATGATCGATTGCTAAGGGCTGTGCAGTCTCTTTACTGTGACTGTAAAGCCTGTGTGCGGGTAGGGCATGACCTGTCACCCATGTTTAACGTCCAAACGGGCGTAAAACAGGGTTGTGTCATGTCTTCCTGGCTGTTCATACTGTATCTCGACAGCTGTTTACAAAAGCTGAAAGATAGCTGTTTGGGTGTGAAATTGGGTGACATTCAAGTAAATTGTCTGCTGTATGCTGATGATGCAGTGCTTATTGCACCATCAGAGGCAGAACTGCAGGCATTAGTCACGTGTATGAAAGAGGAATGTGAAATTAAAGGTCTCCGTTTGAACGCTAATAAAACTAAGGTTCTGGTATTTGAAAGGGACGAAGAGAGAACGAAGTGTGAAATATGGGTAAATCAGGAATGTCTAGAACAGGTAAATGAAATTGTATACTTGGGCAGTGCTTTTAGCCGGGATGGAAGATGTGATTTAGATGTGGACAGGCGTGTCGCTGCCGGGAACAAAGTCAATGGTGCCCTGACTGCGTTAGTCAAAAGGCAAGGCGTAGCGAAGAGTGCACGCCTTGCAATACATAACGCAGTGTTGGTACCGACTTTGTTATATGGCAGCGAAACCTGGGTATGCCAGAAGAAGCATAAAAGTAAGTTGAATGCAGTGGAGATGCGATCTCTTCGTAAAATGTGCGGCGTTACTATGGCCGACCAAAACCGAAACGAAGAGATTCGCAATATGGCAGGTTTGAAAGATGACCTTATCACAAAAATTGATAAGGGCGTGCTTCGGTGGTTTGGGCACGTTGAGCGAAGACCGAATGGTGAAGAAAATATATAGCGCGAAAGTTAATATTAAAACTTTCGAAGACCATGTGAGCAAATTGCTCGAAGAGGGTAGGGTCAAGAGTACTCGGATACCTAGACGTGCATGCATGAAGAAGATAATGAATCTGAAAGAAGCGAAAGAGGTTTGTAAGGATCGTGACACTTGGCGATCTGTTCTCTCTGGCTACCCCGTCAGGGATTGTGCGTGAAGATAAGTATATATTAATCTGCTCTAAGACACCGTGGTAGTTCAGGGGGCAAGCGTTCGTCTTTCTATATCATAGCAACCCAGCAAAGGAGTTTGATATTTTTAAAGAACAAGGGTGACAAACGAGCACACCGTCCACTTTATAGACTCAAAATGCAGGTACGTTGTCACCCCTGATGGCTAAGATGGAATGCCTCGTTTCTAGTAAAAAAGGGAGACTCTTTCGGAGTTCTCTACACTCACCATACGAAACACAACGATCTCCTTATGTTGGCGACGCGACTAAAAACAGTTTATTTACTTAATTCCTGTGAAAAATAATAAACAAAGTTAAGGGTTGAAAACTTGCTATTTAATTATGACAGGCATTTCATAAGAAAGTAATCTATATTAGAAGTGAATAAATTCACTACAATGTCGAACGAAAGTTCGGGGTTCGATTCGTTCGAATTAATTTAGAGTCAAGTATTACATAGTAATCGGCTGTGTAATGCGAATGAAAGTGTTGTAAACACCACCTGTGAGACTTGCATTTGCTTTTGTGGCCTTTCTGCCAAATGGGAAGCGACCCTCTTTAGGGAAAAAGGGGCGCAGGCGGCGTGGAGCCGCTGAGGGGAGAGCCTAACTAAGGCACATTAAGGGCGGTGAGAAGATACGGATTAAGCCGCCAAGAAGCAGTTTAAGTCGGCCGAAAGCTTGTTTGGGGGGTCCGAAAGAGAGTTTTAAGAAAGTAATCTATATTAGAAGTGAATAAATTCACTACAATGTCGAACGAAAGTTCGGGGTTCGATTCGTTCGAATTAATTTAGAGTCAAGTATTACATAGTAATCGGCTGTGTAATGCGAATGAAAGTGTTGTAAACACCACCTGTGAGACTTGCATTTGCTTTTGTGGCCTTTCTGCCAAATGGGAAGCGACCCTCTTTAGGGAAAAAGGGGCGCAGGCGGCGTGGAGCCGCTGAGGGGAGAGCCTAACTAAGGCACATTAAGGGCGGTGAGAAGATACGGATTAAGCCGCCAAGAAGCAGTTTAAGTCGGCCGAAAGCTTGTTTGGGGGGTCCGAAAGAGAGTTTCTCGGTCTTCGCACTCGATAGCGAGAGGAAAGTGGGGCTGTATAGGAAGCTGCCTCCCGAATTAAATGATTGGGGTGAGAGTCTGAGGCTTTGAAGAAGTTCTCAGAGAGTGATTTTAGGAACTGTTGGACTGTGGGGAGCTCTAAGTCTCGGTGGAGGTCGGCGTAACGGATGTACCAGGGTGCGTTCGTAGCCCAAAGATAATTAGCGTGAGCAAATATGGGGCCAGAGTAAGTCAGAATTGGTCGTATACAGAGCTTATAAAGGGTTCACTTGTTTCGCAGGGATATTATACTGTGTCGGCCCAGCATATTGTTGAGCCTACTCCTGGATCACTAACTGACTTTTGGATCTTGTTCCGTATGAAAGGTAGTAATACCTTAACAGTATAGGGCAGTGTCGTCTGCAAAGAGGGAGAGCTGAACACCTTTCGACGGGATGGGAATGTCGTTGGTGAACAGGATATATAGGAGAGGCTGAGCCCTGAGGGACACCGGCTTTGATAGGACGCTGAGAGGAGAGCTTGCCTTCGTTTCTAAAACGAGAGGTACAATCCTTAAGGTAGGAGGTCAAGAGATGAACAAGACGATCAGGGAGGAATATTTTATAAAGTTTGAAGATAAGGCCTTCATGCCAGACTTTATCAAAATCGTTAACCACATTTCCACCAAGAAACAGGAGGATATAGAGAGGTTAATTAAGGATTATTTTAGTTTGGAATCTTTGGGCGTACCAGCGCGTAAGCCTGCGAACGACCCCGAAGAACGAGCGTTAAATATTTTGAATAGAACTGTACGACAACAGGTACGAAGCTGGTTATTTATGGCATACGGATGAAGAACGCATGCCATCGAATAGAGCGCAGTCTGAAATTCACCTGATGAATATCGAAAAGAAACTCGATAGGCACATCGATTTGAAGAAAGAATATGAGAAGCAAGTCGAAAATCTCATTGTTAACGGTTACGCAGAAAAGGCGAACCATATTTCCATTTCCCCACGCACGTGGTATCTTCCTCACTTCGCGGTGACGCATTCGCAGAAGAAAAAATAAGACTTGTTTTCGGCGCAGCCGCAAGGACAGGTGGACGTGATACGTTGTTGACCGGACAGTATAAGAGCGACAGTGCTTCGCTAGGTGGTAGGGAGTACGCAGAGCGCACTTTGGGTTTGATTTGGAATATCAAACGAGATACGTTAAGTTACTCCATCAGTCTTCGTAATACACCTACGGAGGTGATAGAAGGTGTACGACTGCCTACAAAGAGGGGGATAACGAGCGCTGTAATGTCAGTCTTCGATTCTTTAGGACTCGCATCACCCATAACGGTACAAGGAAAGTCGCTGATTCAGCAAGCATGGAGATTAGGCATCTCTTGGTATGATCAAGTACCACACGAATTAGACGTGTTATGGTGCACATGGTTATCGGAAGTAAAGAAATTAGGTCATTTAGAAGTACCTAGACCCGTTGCTGAAGATAAATAACCCAACTACTTTAACTGAACTATTAATAAGTACACTAAAAAATTGTCTCGTAGAGAATACTGTAAGAGAAATAACCCCATGTAAACTCCATGTCAAACCTTGGATGACGTTAGGCATATTGCGGTGTATCAGAAATAGAAACGACATGCAAAAAAAGCTAAAAAATGATCTGGAAAACGAAATTTTAAAAATAACATACAGGAGATATCGTAATTATTGTAATAACTTAATAAAAAAAAACTAAAACGTAAGCATGATAGGGAACAGCTTTCTAAGAGTAAAAGAGATCCTAAAGCACTATGGAAAATAATTAACAATATAACACAGCGAAATAAAAATAAGACACAAAATATTAAACTTTTAGAGATAAATTCATCTCCCCAAGAATCGACAAATTACGTGAACCACTTTTTTGCAAATATTGGTAAAACGCTAGCTGAAAACATCAATTTGAAATACTCACAACAGTATAATATTAGTGTACCACTTAACTCAAAAGCCTCATCGTTCGTACTTTTGGAAACTGATTCAAATGAGATATGTGCTTTACATATGAATCTTAAATCTGAGAGTGCCGCTGGGTGCGATGCTATATCAAAACGATTCTTGAAATCCGCTAAGGAATATGTAGCTCCTGTGAATGCTCATTTAGCAAAGCTTTGCTTTAGTCAGGGTATTTTTCCAACTGCCCTAAAGCGAGCAATAATAACACCAGTATATAAGTCTGGTGACATGGAAGATACCTCAAACTATAGACCTATCTCTGTTTTACCGGCCATCTCAAAGGTCCTAGAAAAACTTTTAAATAATCGGCTAATATCTTACTTAAATACATACAAGTTGCTTTGTGACCACCAATTCGGATTTAGAAAAGGGATTTCCACCGAAGATGCTGTTACTGCACTGACTTCTCTTATCGTAGATAATGTGGACAAAGGTAACAAATGCCTAACTGTATTTTTGGACTTGAAAAAGCCTTTGATACCGTGTCGCTTCCTACCTTAGTACGAAGGCTCGAAACTTAGGTATAAGGGGAATTCCTTTAAAACTTTTTATTGACTATCTCACTCGTGAACAGTGCGTTAGAATTGGATCCTATGTGTGTGAGCACTGTGATGTAACTTTTGGCGTTCACCAGGGTAGTGTACTTAGTCCGAACCTTTTCCTAATATATATTATACAATCTATGTAGTATAAAAATCAGAGTTGGACAGATATTTTCTTACGCGGATGACACGGCTGTTGTTTTTCAGGGGCGCAACTGGGATGATGTTCGTTTAATAGCAGAGAGAGTTCTCACCGAGATAGCCAGCTGGTTAAATTCTAATCTCTTAACTCTCAATACCACCAAAACTAATTATATAGCATTTTCAAATTATAATAATTCACAAATGAAAACCTACTTTGAAATTAAATTTCATACATGTTCTGAATTCTCAAACTCTGACTGTATTTGTAACAAAACAACTGGAACTGATGATGACAAGGATAAGAAAACTCATATGGATTTTTAAAACACTTAAACATATCACAGATAAGAACTTACTGAGCCAAATATATGTTTCATTAGCTCAATCCATCTTGACATACTGTATCCCGGTTTGGGGTGGGGCCACTAAAATGAAGTTTCTGGAACTGGAAAGAGTTCAGAGATTGTTACTAAAGGTGATGCACTTTAAGCCCTATAGATTCCGTACTAAAGATCTGTACTCTCTATGTGACCACCTTTCAGTCAGGAGGCTGTTCATCCTTAACTCTGTCTTAAGATTACACAAGACACTGACATACAACCCCAGAAATTGCAACAGTAGAAGAAGACATGCTGTGGCTAAAATAGCTCCGTTGAAAACGAGATTTGCCAGAAGGCAATTTAAAAGTCAGTCTGCTTATCTTTATAACTACATTAATAAACATCTAAACATATATGCAATGACCCAGTACAATGTAAAATACATGTTACAATGTGGTTAAAGACAATAGAGTATGATGAAACTGAAAATTTATTAAAATAAGTAGATCAATGTACACCATAGCATAAAAAACTTACAACAAATACTATAATACACAAGCAAACACAAGCAAACACAAGCAAACACATACACACACACACACACGCACGCGCGCACACACGTTTAATCTTTATTATCATATAAGTATCAACAAAAAATTGTTATGGATGAGCGGGTTCCCCTAACACAGGTATTGATATACTTAAAAGGAGACCCCAGCCTAGTTAATGTATTTAAATTTAAGATACTGAATAAAGAATTTTGAATTTGAATTTGAGTAAATACGCTAAGAAAGGGAGAGCCGTTAAGTCTACCCGCCTACGGACGATTCAGCAGCTTTAGAAGATTCTTTGGGGCAACTACACGCACTTTACAAGCGATAGAAAAATTCAAGAGATTAGGAGAGTGGGTTAAAGAACCCGACAATTCGCCGGAAAAGTTGGTTATGTGTTCCGAAGAAATTTAAAAGTCGGTTAAAGGACCTGATAATGCATTGGAAATAGCGCTTTTAAAAAGAGCTGAATTATTAATTTGGAAGTTCCTAGACGAGTGTTTCCATTCGGAAATAAAATGCTGGAAAACGGGCAGAAGCGTTGAAAGAAGTTCACGCTTAAGCAAATTATCTTTAGAACTAGGAGAAGATAACCTCCTCTGTTTGAACGGGCGTTTACCTTTCAAGTCTTATTTGACACAAGAAAGTAAAAAAACTTGTCGTCTAGACGGTAAACATGAAATAGTTAAAACGATGATTAAAGCACGAACATGATTGCTTCAATACAAACATTGAATCAACCACAGTATTTATACTCACCCGAGTTAGTGAGTCGTATAATGGAGAAGCTCGGAACTAGAATTAAATTTAAATGGTTCAAATATCGATCTGAACATCCCACGAAACCAGAGCGGCAGAAGATGACCAAATTTTTAAATTCGTAAATTCGAAAAACGGAAACGTCCAGAAATCGGGAAGCGAACCGTACACACGGCAAAGGGGTCTATACGCGACCGTATCAATAGTAAGCGTTATTAACGCCGACGTAGAAGAGGCACGATCGACAAGCGGTTATGACAACTCAGGATAAACCTGCAAATCGGGTAACACGTAACTGTGTTATATGCTTATGTGTAACATAGAGAGTTGTTACAAATTTAATAACATGGATAAATGGGAAGAAGGCGAATATATGTTTTTAATGCTTGATACTTTACCATAGGAGGTCAAAATTTAGGGCGAAAAAATGTGGTATAGAAGGATGTCAAATGGGGCATCATCGAATGCTACACCGATACCCCAATAAAAATATCTCGCCGCAAGTAATACCCGTACTTTTACTGTAATTTCCAAGACTGGGCTTGAGTAGGAAAGCTGTTTCCCGAGAAGTATAATACATTTTGAGAAATTTTGATTGAATACCTAGTTGTACGTGTAGTATAAAAATACTTTTACTTCAGAGACAAGAGAAATGCAGCTCTAGATAAACTAGTTGCGAAATACAGAGAAATAGAAGAAAACACAGACCACGAAACTGTTTAAAAAAATAATTAGCTGAGGACGAATTACAAAAAGGAAAAAAAATTAAGTAGAAAATTCGAAACGGTCTGGCGCCGGAGCCGACGTTGTACGAGTATTTGAACCTAAACTTTGGTACTTCAAGGAATTAATATTTTTAGATGACCAAATTGAACCAAGAGCTTCTTGTTCAAATATTAATGACGAAGAAGAGAATCTGAGTGATGAACGAGACGAGGAGCAAGAGTCAACTGTAAATATAGGCATGCCTCTGTCACTCTTACCACCTGCGTGAAATAAATGCCTACAATCGGTATATAGTAGAATACACTGAGGTGTTATGCAATGTATTGATATTTTTTTTTGTTCATAAAAGTAACGTTACTCCCACACTAGGATTTTGTTCTGTATTGTGGAGGCTGTTAACAAACATAAATTGCACAAGGAAAAACATCTAGACCCGGAACAATAATTTATAGGGCATACATATACTTGTTCCGTGCGGGATCCGAACCCGTGTCCCCAGCGTTGCAACTCACTGCTAAGCCAAAACTTTATTGTTCAATGTGAGGAAGGTTAATATGCAACATCCAGGAAAATTAAAATTATAACAACGTGAAAGTCTTTGAAACTCAGATTATGTCACCACATAATCTGAGTAATTTACCTACTTACCATTTTAACCGACTTCAAAAAAGGAAGGAGGTACTCGATTCGACTGTTTTTTTTTAATGTTGTTACCTCAGAACTTTTTTATAATTGAATCGATTTTGATGATTCTATTTTTATTTAAAAGCTGGTGTTTATACTTTAAACATCCCATATAAATTTGATCAAGATCTTACCAGTAGCTTAGGAGTTATCCTTAATAATGCGCATTAGTATTGAAGTCGGTTGTACAAAATGTTAGTTTCAATAGCTGTCTCTCTTCCTCTCTTTTAAAAGAAACGTTACCTCTACAAAGTAGGCCATACAAATACTTGTTCCATCAGGGATTCGAACCCGGCGCGGCCCTTAGCGCTGCAACTCATTGCAAAGCTACTGCGCCACGGAGCCGTCACTTGTCTGTTTCACATTTTTTGCTAATTACAAACATGCGACACGATATCATTATTAATGAAAAAGTGGCAATGAGAAGTGCTGTTACATTCAATCTTTCTTTTATCGACCAAATATTAAACTAAAAACCAGTATATTTTGATCTTGAATTAGTAGGCAGTCACTAGTACTGGGAGGTTTACTAACACTGAACTTATTTTAAGGTCATTGGCATTATACGCGAAAAACTCTAAAACTGCGAAACGGTGGTCGGGCCACTAATTAAATAACTTAAGGACCCGTATGCTATGCAGTACCTTTTGGCTTTTTGAGAGGCCTACTTGAATAAAATCTCAAAATTAATTATTAAAAGTGCCTAAATACTTATAAGAGAAAAATAATTTTTATGTTTTAGGATGCATAAACTAGCAGGCCAATACCAAGAAGAAAAAATGATAAAGATCAACAGCGTCCTACAATCCGTTAATAATCACTTTAAGCGTCCTAGGGACGAAATTAGACAAGAAGATCGTTACGATATTTATTGTAAGCCCATTGCAAGTAAGCTTCGTGAATTACCAAGAAAACAAAGAATGCTGACTGAAAATTTAATCAACGAAGTTTTGTTCGAAGCTGAGTGGGGAAATCTAACACTAGATTACAAACTCATTAATACTAGTCTCAGTGATAATCGATATTCTTCTTCCTCATCAAATAATTATTCGCCAGCATACCAATACTGACCTGCCTATCATTCATTGCATCAAACAATCCCAAATTCGATTCCTTCATCTAACATACAGCATCAAACAATCCCAACTCCATCTCCTTCATCTAACATGTAAAGACCTACCATGCCATCATGTCAAGTACATATTCCAGTTACTCCTCATATCAAAAAAAACTCAAATCCCATTATTTCACAAAACATGCGGAATCAAATGATCCCAAGTTCGATTCCTTCACAATCTCTTCCTTTACAAAATGATGATCATCCTGCAGTATTAATTTCTATTCCAGAACATTCAGCAGCGTTCTTTATTAACAATTTTCAAATTTAGTGTCTAGTTTATTAATTCCTTATAAAAATAGTACCTAGAATTTTTTTTCATTCTGCTTCATTATTTCATCTTGGAGGATAAATAGATGAACAACTTTTAGTGATATTTTTTTATTTGCATTCTACCATTTTGTAAATTTAAACCGGTGTTACCAAAATAGGGGTGATCTATTGAGGCTATTGTCATCTTATATACATACAATACATGCCAAAGATGATATTTTATTTCAAACAAAATTGTCCTACCACTGCACTTTCCCTTCGTTTACAAAGTAATTTTGGAACTCTTGCCTGATCATTTTAGCATCATTACTTACGTTAACATGATTTCATCTTTGTAAAATTTCCATGTTCGACTTTGGAATCGTGTACCCATTGATAACAATTGTCCCGTTAAAGGTATTTTCTTGATAAAAATATTGTCGAGGCGCATAAGTGTTGGGTACATGCTCCATTAACAAATTGTGTAAAGCGATACTAGTCTGTCTGTTTATTTTTTACTCTTAGTTTATTTGAGTACGATAAATGCATAATCGTGAAGATAATATGTCAAATGCCTTTTCTACGACATTTCTTCCGCGAGATAATCCACAAAGACGTACGGTAAACATCTTGAGCTGCCTTCGATATTTTCAGGGTTTGGAATATTTAACTATTTATTTTGCAACTTTTGGAAAAACTTTGTATTTTGTAACACTCCTACATTGGTAACCGCCCTACACTTCGCTTACCTGGACAATGCTACTGATTCTTTGGATAACGAGTTTAAGTAACAAACGATCTTACAGTCCACCTGATGCAGTCTATGGACACCTGTAGCCTATTGCAAGAAAAGATAGCTACAAATGCATTGTCACCTCTGAGAATTATTATGGAATGCCTCACATCCTGTAAATTACACTGGCTTTTTGTATCCTTCAGACCGAAATACAGTAACACAAGCACTACTATAGCAGCAGAACAGAAATAGATTAAACCTTGGTCACAACCAATCCGGGTGTCACTACTCCTTAAAATCGTCCTATCAGCTGGTCTATAAACATAAATAAAATTGGAGTGTCTGTCTCTAATATAAAAATAACTGCCTTTTGTGGGTAGAAGTCAGAGAGTCAATTAAGACGTGACTAACCATTTTTAAAGTTTTTGTCTGTCTGTCTATTCTTCCGGGCTAATCTTAGGAATTGATTAACCGATTGTGATGAAAGTTCACGAACAGATAGAGAGAAATGCTAGAGTGATTTAGGATATATTTTTTACATACGTGGCGGGTTGAAAATATAGTAAGTCTGTAAGTACGCATAAAATGTAAAACAAGAAAAACGCCGATAGATATATCGTGTTTTCATATTTGCATTATCCTTTGAAACTACCGATTCTACTGAAATGTCTCCGCATCAACCATTCGAGCGTGTCTAGCGAATAATTAGTGCGGTGTAGTGGCGGTTAAGAATATCCACTACCCCATATCTTCCCGTGGGTGTCGTAAAAGGCGACAAAGGGAAACAGGCAGGAGATGGGCAGCAGCATCTTCCTGATAGTAGCCGAAATTACAATAAAAAAAACTGCGGTTGCCAACCGGCTCGCCAAGCGTGGCAACTATGGCAAATACCCCAATATGAAGAGAGTAACAAAGAGACGGCCCCCAGTCCCCGGCGGCCCCGCTATTCCTGGCTACGGTGGCGACCATGGTAACGGCGGGGCAGGGGGTGCTAAAAATCTCCGGTGGAGGTTCGGTTGTCACCTAAGACGACTCGAACTGGACACATACAACGCACGTACCCTGAGGACTGACGAGAAGATCGTGGAGCTGGAAGAAGAGATAGACAAGTTACGCTGGCATATTATAGGATTATCCGAGGTCCGAAGAGACGGGGAGGACACGGTAATCCTCGATTCCGGCAACTTGCTCTATCACCAGGAGGGCGACCATCTGTCCCAAAGAGGTGTCGGATTTATCGTCCACAAGTCTCTCGTTAATAACGTTGTAAAGATTGAGAGTATGTCGACGAGGGTTGCGTACCTTATACTCAGAATCACCAAACGGCATTCGCTGAAGGTCATACAGGTTTACGCAACAACTTCGGCACATCTCGATGAGGAGGTGGAGGAAATGTATGAGGATATATCTAGAGCCATGCATTCCTCCAAAACTCACTATACGGTGTTAATGGGAGACTTTAATGCAAAACTAGGCACAAGAGAGAATGGTGAGCAGAAAGTCAGGAAATTTGGAATAGGGCTACGGAACCCAAGGGGGCAGCAGCTGGCCGACTTCATGGAGAAAAAAGAACACTTTATGACGAAATCTTTCTTCCAGAAGCGGCCCCACAGGAAGTGGACCTGGTCGAGCCCCGACGGATCGACAGTAAATTAGATTGACTTCATTATGACGACCAGACAACAACTGTTCAGTGATGTCTCCGTGATCGCGAGGGTAAAAACTGGTAGCAATCACCGAATGGTTGGGGTTACACTGAACCTAAACGTTAAACTAGAGAGGTTTCGTCTAATGAAGTCAACGCTCCGTCCCCCTCGTGCTCTGTTCCAAAGTCCCGAAACCTTTCAGCTCGAGTTACAAAACCGTTTTCAGTGCCTGGAAGACTGCAATGAAGTGGACGATATGAATGACAACCTCGTTGAAACTTTCCATGCGGTCGGAGCTAAGTTTTGCAAGACCTGGTGCAGAAGAACACAAAAACTCTCCGATCATAATCTTATTCTCATGGCTGTTAGACGGGAGATGAAGCTACATTCTTCATCAGATTTGACAGCATACAGGCAACTGAATAGACAGACCTCTTTATGCATGCGGCGGGTCTTACGCAACTTCATTACATCTTGTAATAAAGAAGTGATTGAGCGGAACCAAGGCTCCAAAGTCTTTGCCAGAGATTTGTCCGCCAGAAAGAGCCAACTGTCGAAGCTGAAGACCGAGTGTGGCAGCATCGTTTCCGGGACACCTGAGATTTTGAGTGAGATTGAGATGGTCTTTAGGCAGCTGTACACGTCATTGTTGGAGCTACACGCAAGTGTGAGTAACGATCCAAGAGCTAGTCTTATCCGACACCATTCTGAAGATATCCCGGACGTCAGTCGAGCGAGATTAGAATAGCTCTCCAGCACCTTAAAAACGGCAAGTCCCCGGGCGACTGAACGCGGTTGGAAAACCGGTACTTGAAGTCCTTCAGAAGCTCTTTAATTCCGTCCTCCATGGTGGCACTACACCGGAGGCGTAGAGCAGAAGTGCGGAGGTCTTGTTCTTCAAAAAAGGAGACAACGTTCTCTTGAAGAACTAAAGACCGATTTGCCTCCTGAGCCGCGTCTACGTGCTGTATTCGAGAGTCATTACGAATCGTCTCGTACGCAGACTTGACGACTTCCAGCCATCCGAACACGCCAGTTTCCGAAAAGGCTTTAGTACCAAAGACCACATACATATACTTCGGCAAATTCTACAGAAGACAGACGAGTATAATCTGCTACATTGCCTTGCGTATGTAGTCTATGAGAAATACTTTGATTCCGTCGAAATTTGGGCGGTGCTGCAGTCCCTTCAGCGGTGCCAAGTTGACTGTCGGTATATCGAAGTGCTGGAGTGTTTTTACAGTAGAGCTACGATGGCTATCCGAGTACAGAATTGGAGTACGAAACCTATCCAACTGCAGAGAGGTGTAAGACAGGGTGACGTTGTATCCCCAAAACTCTTCACCGCTGCATTGGAAGACGTTTTCAAGTAGTACTGGAAAAGATGCGGTATTAACATCAATGGCGAGTACATCACTCACCTTCAACTTAGCGATATAGTCCTTATGGCAGAATCGCTGGAGGACCTAAGCACTATGCTCAATGACCTTAATAGTGTCTCCCAACGGATAGGTCTTAAGATGAACATGGACAAAACAAAAATCATGTTTAACGTCTATTATAGTGGACTTGGGAAGAACTGTAATGAAAGCGAATAATTTGTATTGGAATAGCTTGACAGCTAGTACTGGTTTAAGATTTTATGGGCTTATATTGTATTATATTAATTTCTGGATACAATGCAGGTAATATGCAACAAATAATGGTATCAAATTAATACGCCATTCGCCGAATGTTAAATGGTTAACATCTTTTCAAGATATTAAAGTATTCAATAAAGAGATTTCTGTACTATTGGGTTTCCTTTATTTTAATAAATGGTTGTCCTCCTTAAAGAATGAGTTGGAATGTCTCTTCACCAGTAAAAAGGGCCAAATGAGGTAGGCAGTGTTATTTCTTTAAATAGTAAGGGTGACAAACAAAGCGAAGTCGAACTGGCAAGAGCATTGTACAAATTAGAATTTGTGGACATAATAGAAGAAAATTGACAATGTGTTTTGATTTTATATTTAAGTAGAAACAAACTGTGACAAACGTAGTACTTCTTTTTTAATAGATTATGGGTGACAAATGAGCACACAGTTTACCTGATGGTAAGTGGATGTTGTGGCCTGTAAGTAGACGTCTACATCTATTCTCGATTAAGAATCAAAGGAAAAAAAGAATTTAGAAAGAATACCTCATTATCAGTGAAAAGTTTCTCCACACTCCCCATGTCAAATACAATGAACTAGCCGCACTACTCTGCCGTCGTACAGTTTTTTTACTAGTGCGGGGAGTAGAAGACTAATTTGTTGTTGCAAAAAATTGCCAATATATTACAAATATCTACACAAATCTTGAGTACGAATTCACGCATATTATTTTAATTGTAGGCTAAAAAAAGAATTATATAAAAAAAATATATCATCATCATTATCATCATTACAGCCTTTCATAAGTCCACTGCTGAACATAGGCCTCCCCCAAGGAATGCAACAAAGCACATTCCTGAGCCACCGGCATCCATCGACTTCCTGCATGTCTTACCAGGTCGTCACTCCATCTCGTGGGGGGTCGCCCTACACTTCGCCTACCGGTACAATGCTGCCACTTAAGGACCTTTCTTCCCCGTCGGGTGTCGGTTCTTCGAGCTATACGGCCGGCCCACTGCCACTTCAGCTTACTTATCCGTTGGGTTATGTCAGTCACTCTGGTTCTACTGCGGATATCTTCATTTCTAAGTTTATCACGCAGAGAAACTCCGAGCATAGCCCTCTCCATAGCTCGCTGAGCAACCTTGAGCTTCCTCATACGGCCAGCAGTGAAGGACCATGTCTCAGATCCGTAAGTCATCACTGGCAACACGCACTGGTTGTATAAATTCGTTTTAAGGTTTTGAGGAATGTCTGACGAGAAGATGTGTCGTAGTTTCTGCGAACGCTGCCCAGCTGAATTGAATCCGTCGATTGAACTCTTGGTCGAAGTTGGACTTATCTAGTCGGACTATTTGTCCCGGGTAAACATACTCGTCAAAAACTTCGAGCTTAGTGCTCCCAACAACTACCGGCATAGGTGTGACATAGACATTGAACATGATCGTTGTTTTGTCCATGTTCATCTTAAGACCTATCCGTTGGGAGACACTATTGAGGTCATTGAGCATGGTGCTTAGATCCTCCAGCGATTCTGCCATAAGGACTATATCGTGATGTACTCGCCATTGATGTTAATACCGTATCTTTTCAAGTCCAGAAGCTTGAAAACGTCTTCCAATGCAGCCGTGAAGAGTTTCGGGGATATAACGTCACCCTGTCTTACACCTCTCTGCAATTGTATAGGTTTCGTACTCTGGTTCTGTACTCGGATAGCCATCGTAGCCCTACTGTACAAGCTTTTCAGTAATTCGATATACCGACAGTCAACTTGGCACCGCTGAAGGGATTGCAACACCGCCCAAATTTCGACGGAATCAAAGGGTCCACATACTCCAGGCATAGTGGCAAATTATACTCATCGGATTTCTGTACAACTTGCCGAAGGGTATGTATGTGGTCTATGGTGCTAAAGCCCTTTCGGAAACCGGCTTGTTCGGGAGGCTGGAAGCCGTCAAGTCTGTGCACGAGACGATGAGTAATGACTCTCGCAAACAGCATGTAGACGCGGATCAGAAGGGAAATCAGTCTATACTTCTTCAAGAGAGTGTTGTCATCTTTTTTAGAACAAGACCACCGCACTTCTGCTCCACGCCTCCGGTGTAATGCCACCATGGAGGACGGAATTAAAGAGCTTCTGAAGGACTTCAAGTACCGGTCTTCCACCCGCTTTCAGAAGCTCCGCTGTAATTCCATCCTCGCCTGGGGCCTTGCCGTTTTTAAGGTGCTGGAGAGCCTTTCTAATCTCGCTCAGGCTGACGTCCGGGATATCTTCAGAATAGTGTCGGATAAGACTCGCTCTTGTATCGTTACCCACACTTGCGTATGGCTCCAACGATGACGTGTAATGCTGCCCATAGAACCTCTCAATCTCACTCAAAATCTCAGGTGTCCCTGAAACGATGCTGCCACACTCGGTCTTCAGTTTCGACAGTTGGCTCTTTCTGGCAGACAGATCTCTGGCAAAGACTTTGGAGTCATGGTTTCGCTCGATCGCTTCTTCAATATAAGCTGTATTGAAGTTGCGTCAGTCCCGCCGCATGCATTTGGAGATCTGTCTGTTCAGTTGCCTGTATGCTATCAAATCTACTGAAGACTGCAGCTTCATATCATATCTAACTGCCATGAGATTAAGAGTGTGATCGGAGAGTTTTTGTGTTCTTCTGCGGCGGGTCTTACAAAACTTAGCTCCGACCGCATAGACAGTTTCCACAAGCTCGTCATTCATATCGTTTACTACATTGCAATCTTCTAGACACTGAAAACGGTTTCATAGCTCGAGCTGAAAGGTTTCGGGACTTTGGATTAGAGCACGAGGGGGACGGAGCGTTGACTTCATTAGACGAGACCTCTCCAACTTAACGTTTAGGTTCAGTGCGCCTCTCACCCAATACTCCTAGGAACTAGCTAGCCAAAAACAATTAAATATACACTTTTCTTGCCTTTTGTTCAGCGAACATAGCTGAAGGCGATTCGGCGGCATTCATAGCTGAAGCCGATTTCAGTTTTTCTAAATTCTTTGCTTCTATAGACGATAGTGGTAGCCTCTTCTGTCCCATAGAAGTCCTTAGAATTTTTGTTTACACACGTTCGGGGCCCCTGTAGCCCGGGGGCCCCGTATCATTGATACGGCTGATACGGAGGTAGCTACGCCCTTGAGTTGTAAATAGGTTTAAACTCGCAAGTTTGCTATCAGAGAGTGATCCTTCGGTTCTTGTACTATTATTTATTCTGTGGTAATAGTAACTCTTTTCTCTTCAAATCGTTACATGTTGTTATACTAATATGAGATAGGTGTTAAATGTACATATTATACTATACTATTTTTTGATAATACTTTTATATATATCTTTGAAATGTGCAAAATGTGTTTGTGTATTTTAATAAATATAATAAAAATAAAATAAAAAATAATATAGTATGGTCTGATATAAAATTTCTTTATTACAAACGAAAAGTGTTTTGCTGAAACCGTTCATTCTATTGCTTTCAATACCTTCACGAAATGAAATAGAAGCGGTATTGTTGGAATCTATAAGAAAGAGTAGGTCTTTCTTATAGATTCCAATACTTCAACAAAGAACAATTTATATTGGAACAGTCAACACAATCCGACTGAGAATGGCACACTAAAAGTAATAGGTGTCAGGAAGTGAAGAGGGTCGCTGATCTATGTATTGCGGTAGATGTCAGTTCTATCAGCGCACCTGCTTTACCGGTTTTTCTGTTCACAAAGTGCAGCAGATTTAACAGCACTAATTTAACCCTTTCACCGCCGTGCTTTAGTTGACGTGGAGTGTCTCCAGCGCCAGGAACTTTTATTTAATATTTTGCATAGTGTTGGAACAACCATTTATCGATAAATGAAACAAAGTTTTAAAAATTATAGATTATTATTTATTTAAAACAACATAACATTCTTCTTATTGGGTATTAACACTAGCTTTAATCAGTCTTAATTTTCATTAATCACATTGCACTTAATCAGCGTTAATTCTTTTCATAAATCTAATCAATATTTAGGAGATGGGCATGGACCTTGATATATAGTAATCTATGCTTGATCTATTATATGTAGCTCCTTCCGAGCGTTATATATCTTTATTATGTCCATATACACTTGCGATCGAATCTCGTATGGGACTGACTCTGATTTCAAATGCAATTCATGTACCAAAATGCTTATTTGGAGGATCTTCTGGTCATTGATTAAAGAATCTTGAAGCGGGCAAATTTATATAAGCTGTGTAGACATCTTTTTCCGATTTCACATAGCATATGTAATGATGTTCGGTCAGCGTTTATGTACCATTTTTGGAAATTTTTCTTTTTATTTTCTTTTTCGGTCGAATAGACGGGAGAATAGATGCCGATAACGGCGGCGATTCATCACTTTTTGATATGATGATTCTACTCCATAGGTATACTAGAAGATTCTTTATGTTCCTGTAAAAATGTATAAATTTAGCAAATATAAATGTAGTGTAATTTATACGTGAATATTTACTTACAGATTCGATTCTAAAATATTTAACTGTTCTTCCTCGTCTAGCATTATCGGTAATTTCCAGCACTAAAAATGCAAATAAGTATAGTACACGCGTGTTATCACGGTGACGGCGCCACAGTAATTGACAATTTATTGAAACGCCACGGTACTTGACATTAGCCGCACATGAAATCACGGTGCTGGCTATATGCTTCATGGTGCTGGCGTTCTCAAGTCGAATGCACTTGTGACGTACCGGGATAATTCAATTTTACATTTGCGTTGTTTGGTTTATAAATTAATACTTTTATTTCTTGTCGCAAAAATCATTTAAATAATATATGAAATTAAATTTTTATGAATGTTTAGTTAATTAAAATATTAGATTATGATGACTTGACTATCATTTTAGTTTTGAAACAATACAAATATAAATTGTTTGATAAATCTTTTACAGTGGCGCAACACTGGTCTCAGAAATATCACGGGGATGGCGAGGCAGCAAGGTGTTTAATTTCATCTTGCACTTAGTAATAGTATATATTTCTGTTAATTTTTTGACATTGGTATCTACAACTGTCCACAATTAAATAAATGTATTAAATTTAATAGCAAAATCGAATTAACCTTGCAGTTTCTCTAGTAACATGAGCATTTCGGAATATTACGTGACGGCGCTGACGGTATTCACCTTAAGATTCGTAATATTACGGCTATGGCGGTGAAAGGGTTAATATTATTGCTAGTATCAAAAACACATAAAATTGTTAATATCCTGCTCACTAATAGAGAAAGTTCTTACGACAAACTATTAATGAATCAAATCAAATAAAATTATCCTTATTATTTTTTTTACTATATTAGGGTTCGTTACTACTAAAGAAGTCCTTAATAGGAGCAGAGGTCAATTCTGTGATGTATAGAGGAGTGTAGTAGAAGCTTCTAAAAGCAGGTGGAAAAATTTAATTGAAGTCCTTCAGAAGCAGTTCTATTCCGTCCTTTATGAGGCAGAGGTATTAAACCTAACTGCAGTGGGCTTGTTGTGTAAGAAATGCGTTACTACGGCAGAGGCACTTACATTTTGCAGAGGCTTATGTTATTATTATAAATCGAAACCGATGGCTCCTACGTCTATATGGTAAACCACAAATTGACTACTTTTATGTTTTAAGTGATTTGAAATCAAATATTTATTTTCTTTCTACTCTTTTAACAAAAATTTGAATATTCTTAAAAAACAAATACCCTGTTCACGTAAACAAGGAACAAGTATACTGTCCTATTGTCCTCAACGATCATTTACCTGGTAAAGGCGCCCAAAGGTAGAGTAGCGGTGCTTATGGTAACGATTATTTACGGTTTATTACGCGGAGAATGTGCGTACGTCCGCGTTTGCCGCGTGAATTTAGTTTATTAAGGGTTTCAAGTAAGTTTTTAAAATAATGAGTAAACTATCTTCAAATAATTATTTTTAATTACATCCAAGAGCTTGCAAGCTATGCGTTTTTGCGTTTTAATCGGCAAGATCAGGAAATATTGAATCCAATTTTCTATCTTAAAATGTAGAAAAATCCCACTTTAAACTAAACTTTAAACTTGTGGAAATTTGCCTCATTTTTATTTTTTGTTGGTCGAAACTATACTAAGTAAGAAAAAGTATTGTATGTTATACAAACTATATTTTACGTAGCTTATTATATAATTAATTTTATCGTGTGTAATACATTCGATTTTTACACGTTTTAATTTAATTTGTTGCATGTTAATTATTTTAGAAACAAGAAAATTATTATTTTAAGTAGATAAAATTACCTGATGGGGTTTCTTATATTTACGCGAATACTACACATTTAAATAAAACTAATTTTACGGATTTTATCGCGTATATTAACTTATTTTATATTCCCGACGTTTCAAGCACTTTACAGCACCCATGGTCACGGGGGGGGACCGAGGTGTATGACGTCCCAATGTCATAGTTAACCACGGCTACCTCCAGATTAAAAATTATTAATTTTTGTTCCGATCTACGCAGTATGTACTTACAGTATCATGAAGTCTTGCAGTTGTATGCTTGGGTTTGGATTTAATTTTATTAATTATGGGATCCCAAGCAGATGGTAGCACCCAGCCATCTTCTCTATTGAAATTAGGATGTTTTTTATTTCAATAGCCTCGCGAATCATCCTTGGAAGGAATCGGTGTTCTTTAGCGAGGATTTGTGGTCTATCAAATCTAATGTAGTGACGGAGGCGATCCTGTACATGTTCACAGACTGCAGACTTCCTGGAGCGTTTATTCTTCACATCAGCTATGTGTTCTTTAACGCGGGGTTATATGGATCTTTTAGTTTGTCCTATATAAGAGAGACCACATTCACAATCCAGCTTGTACACTCCTGCATCTTTCAGAGGAATATTACACTTGACTAATGGTAAAAACTGACTAATCTTCTTCGGCGGCTTGAAATATGTTTAATAGGAGCACGTTTCAAGATGTAGCCAATCTTGTCAGTGACACCTCTGACATATGGCAGTACAGCAGGCACTCGCTCGACTGTGGCCGGCTTCACTCGTTCACTATGACGTAGGCGCGGGACCCGAAACTTATTGTCGTGCAAAACTTGCTTGACGTGTTGGAGCTCAGCGGCCAGGTGTTTACTGTCACAGATCCCTCGTGCTCTCTGAAACAAAGATTTACCCACGGTAGCTAACTGTGAAGGATGGTGGTGAGAATCACCGTTTAAATATCTTTTTGTATGGGGTCTTTTTTCTATACACAGTGTGGCTCAAGGTGTTATCAGGATTCCGAATTACAAACACATCTAGAAAAGCTAAAGAATTGTTTGCCTCTAACTCCATTGTGAACTGAACTTTAGAATTTAAGGAGTTAAGATGGTCTTAAAATGCATATACTCTTACCGCTCAAGGGACATACAAGAGCACACACAAAGTCCCCCCGTGACCATGGGTGCTGTAAAGTGCTTGAAACGTCGGGAATGTAAAATAAGTTAATATACGCGATAAAATCCGTAAAATTAGTTTTATTTAAATACCTGATGGGGTGTGAAGATGGAGTGCGATGTCAATGGATGCAAGTGGCTCGGGACCGTGCTTTATAGCATTCCTTGGGGGAGACCTATGTTCAGCAGTGGACTTGTGAAGGGCTGTAATCATGATGATAATGATGACGTAAGTCTAATTTCAATTGGGGTAAGGTTAATTGACGGACCCAACTCGGTTGGGCATCTTTCTGGAGATTACATCTACTTTCACGTTTTCATGAAAATTTGAAAATAGGTTCTCCACTGCTGGCTATATTAGGAAATTTAGGGTCGTTAATTGAGCTATGGAAGAGATTTGCTCATCCAGTTATGAAGGGCCATAGTTCAACGAACTTAAGCTTTCATATTCCATTTAAACTTTAAGGCTTTGAGCTCATTACGAAGTTTATCATGCTCAAATGATATATCTGAGCTTGATAAACTTCGTAATGAGGATATTTGCAGCAAAACCAGCGTAACCGATGTAGTCTAACGGATCAGTAAGCTGAAGTGGCCATAGATATGAAGAAAACCACCAACCGGTGAAAATAGGTTCTCCCGTGGGTGTCTCGAACCATTAATCGAGGCAGGGCAGGGTGTAGGGCATCCCGTTAACAGAAAGAATGAAAGACCTTGTAAGACATGCAAAAGGTTGATGGATGTAGGTGGATCAGTCCTTTGTTTTTTGGGTTTCCCTGGGAAGGAATCTCTTTAGCAGTGGACTTGTGATGAGAGAAGTGGAATTATGGGTAAGCTGTAATGATGGTAACGATGATGATTGTATTCTATATGACGATAAATTAAGCAAAAAAAAACTAAAAAAGAGCACTAAATGATCTCGCAAAAAGGCTATTCGTATGCTGTAACACATAAATATTCACGCGTCTGGCCGCTTCCCAGCGATAGGTTGGGGATTGGGCGAGTATCTTCTATAGTCAAATAAAAGTGGATCAGTGTTACAGGGTAATTGTGAAAAAGTTCTGTGGTTAATTTTTTGTATTTAAAATTTATATAATAAAAAGTTACATTGTCACAATGCGTGTTAGTGGGCTTCTCATGTAATTAAAATATTTTTTATTTCCTATACAGGGTTCCTCACAATGTATCACACACACACAGAAAAAAAACTCTCACAAAACATAGAGTAAAAATGTTGCTGTGTTTCCTATGATAAGTGATACGATCTAAAACCTTCATGACATAACGAGGAATTTTAAGTTACTCCTCAGGAATAGAGCAACTGCATTTTGATTCTAAATGAAGAAAAGATGGAGTTAGGTGTTCATGGGTGGGCAACAACATATCATCGCTTGAGCGCTATTTATTACTTAGAGCAAAGGTCTAGTGATCATAAATGCGGTTGCTGGCCGTGAAGTCCTAGGTTTCAATCCCTGGGTAAAATCAGTTATTGGATTTTTCTGTCAAGAAATTCTCCGTAGCAGCCAGAAGTTAGAAAATTGACTGTGTTTCGCCCTCTTGTCTTGGAAAGCACGTAAAATCGTAGTTCCTGCGCCCAATCTCTCTCCGGTAGTGTCGGATTACCGTCCAATCGGACTGTGAAGGTGAGGAAATTGAAAGCGCACCTGTGGCTACGCATGCAGCTGGGCAATATAATCCCGTCCTGCGCAGATGGCCCTATAGCTCGAAGAACCGACAACCGATGGGGATGAAAGGTTCTTGAGTGGCAGCCTTGTACCGGTAGGCGAAGTGTAGGGCGACCCCCCACGAGATGGAGTGACGACCTGGTAAGACATGCAGGAAGTCGATGGATGCAGGTGGCTCAGGACCGTGCTTTGTGGCATTCTTTGGGGGAGGCCTATGTTCAGCAGTGGACTAATGAAAGGCTGTAATAATGATGATGATGATGCGTGCCTGCTAAGATGGAATGCCTCTTTTCCAGTAAAGTTGGTCTCCGGTTCTCTACACTCACCATACGAAACACAGCAGCGCCAAGCTGCTATTCTACGCCGGCATTCTGTGAGAGCGTGGTCCCTCCCCGGTCGAGCCGACCCATTCGTGCTACAACTATACTAGTAATATAGCTGCAGCATGGCTCTACCACGTATAAAGGTAGGCTGGCATGGGAAGAAGTTGGCATCCCCTTATACTGTTTCTTTTTCACCATCAGCCTCTTAAAGGTCACTGTTAGATACGTGTATCTTCCGTTAAAGGGGGAATATTGCTTTAATTGCCACGGTTGGAAGAAGGTTTGGCAATCACAGTACCAGATGTCTCGCCGCTTGACGCCACTTCTCGTTACTAGTGAGGTATTCTAAATATGACGATAACGATATCAATTGGATGTCATAAGATCTCTTTGGAATCCGCCTGAAAAGCGTGGATTTAATGGCATATCTTACTGAAGGCTCTTGTCCTGTAATGAAATTTTGTGGGCTGATATAGAAGAAAAAATAAAAGGCTGACGAATTTGAATGAATGCAAACTTATAAGCCATTGAAGATTAAAACCAAGTTAATTAAAATCGTTTTAGAACTTTTAACTTCTTTATTTTTATTTGACTGGTGTTTTCTATTTTAATATGTGAATATTTTAACTGATATAATAATATCAGGCGTTACTCAGAAATTCATTATATTAAATATGTTAAAATTCATCGCAGAGTCTATTTTTCCTGATGATGCCTAGATGCGAAACACATGGCGTATTATAGACGGTTGTGTTTATTTCCCAGTGTAGTAGTGTTGTGGATTACGGTATTGGGATTAGTATTGATAGTAATAGTACATTTTAGGATGGGATTTCTTCCTCTATAAACTAGGTAAGACAGTATAATTTTTGGGGGGTTTTTAACTATACAATTTAAATATCTTTAAGGAAAATGAGAAACTAAAAAAGATTTATAAAAAAGTTTTAATATTTCATAAATATTTGTGTTAGTAACCTTTTTGTGCCCCGAGCAGCAGTGTATTCACTGCAGTGTTAGAATAAAAACAATGAAAATACTAAGTATAACCGGACGTTGTGGGAACTATCATCTAAGTTAGCAGAGGTGACAACGTATCTTTAACATTCTTTGTTTAAAGTTGCGAGACAGTCTTTCACTCTTATATTGTAAAAAATGTTTCATTCATTGTTTTGGCTTTTCAATAATTTTGTTAACAATGATAGTATGATATAATACTAAATTGCTTTTAACTTAAGAGTAAAATATATAAGGAAGGAAAAGCTGCTTGAAATTCGAGTTGTTCGTGTAAATAAACATTGGGTGAGCGCGTGCCCATTATCCAAACTTGGCTTGGCACACAGCCCTGGCTAGATTACGGACTAGACTAAATATACATTTATGCTGAAATAATAACCGAAATTCGATGTGGTTAAACGTATGATTCTCCAATTTGATTTCGAAATACATCTAAATAAATTTCATTTGAACTAATTTAACTTTGCTTTTGAAACTGTTTGGTCACATTTTGTCATTTTCTTTGACATCATGATAGTGTGACAGACCACTGCTAACCAACAATGGGCATAAATTATGAGAAGTATCAGCTTCACCTCATCAATCGTCATCAGTCAAATGTCCCCCGCTGAATATTGGGCTCATAAAATAATATTTGCACACGCCTGGAAAGCATTGCCATAGTTGCAACCCTTTCCGGGCGTGCTGGCGGGATTCTGCTTCCTATATAAGAGTGTACGATACGGAAACTGCATATCAGCCAAAGTAGTTTATATCAGGTATGAATATGACTAAGTTTTAATTCTGATCTTGGTGACAGAGTCGGGTCCTTGCCATAAAATTATTCATCATCGTCATCATCATCATTACAGCCCTTCATAAGTCCACTGCTGAAATTAGGCCTCCCCCAAGGAATGCCACAAAGCACGGTCCTGAGCCACCTGCATCCATCGACTTCCTGCACATCTCACCAGGTCGTCACTCCATCTAGTGGGGGGACGCCCAACACTTCGCCTGCCGGTACGAGGCTGCCACTCGAGAACCTTTTTTCCCCATCGGTTGTCGGTTCTTCGAGCTATATGGCCTGCCCATTGCCACTTCAGCTTACTAATCCGTTGGGCTATGTCAGTCACTCTGGTTCTACTGCGGATATCCTCATTTCTGAGTTTATCACGCAGAGAAACTCCGAGCATAGCCCACTCCATAGCTCGCTGAGCGACATTGAGTTCCTCATCCGGCCAGCAGTGAAGGACCACGTCTCAGTTCCGTATGTCATCACTGGCAACACGCACTGGTTGTACAGTCTCGTTTTCAAGTTTTGAGGTATACCTGACGAGAAGATGTGCCGTAATTTCCCGAACGATGCCCAGCCGAGTTGAATCCGTCGATTGACCTCTCGGTCGAAGTTGGACTTACCTAGTCGGACTATTTGTCCCAGGTAAACATACTCATCAACAACTTCGAGCTTAGTGCTCCCAACAACTACCGGCATAGGTGTGACATGGACATTAAACATGATCTTTGTTTTGTCCATGTTCATCTTAAGACCTATCCGTTGGGATATAATGCTTCCCATTGAGGTCATTGAGCATAGTGCTTAGGTCCTCCAGCGATTCTGCCATAACGACTATATCGTCAGCAAATCGAAGGGGAGTGATGTACTCGCCATTGATGTTGATACCGTATCCTTTCCAGTCAAGAAGCTTGAAAACGGCTTCCAATGCAGCAATGCAATGAAGAGTTTCGGGGATATGACGTCACCCTGTCTAACACCTCTCTGCAATTGGATAGGTTTCGTACTCTGGTTCTGTACCCGGATAGCCATAGTAGCCCTACTGTACAAGCACTTCAGCACTTTGATATACCGACAGTCAACTTGGCACCGCTAAGGGGACTGCAGCGCCGCCCAAATTTCGACGGAATCAAAGGCTTTCTCATAGTCCACATACGCCAGACGTAGTGGCAAATTGTACTCCTCTGACTTCTGTACAATTTGCCGAAGGGTATGTATGTGGTCTATGGTGCTAAAGCCTTTTCGGAAACCGGCTTGTTCGGGAGACTGGAAGTCGTCTTGTCTGCGCGCGAGACGATTCGTAATGAGTCTCGAAAACAGCATGTAGACGCGGCTCAGAAGGGAAATCGGTCTGTAGTTCTTCAAGAGAGTGTTGTCGCCTCTCTTGAAGAACAAGACCACCGCACTTCTGCTCCACGCCTGCGGTGTAATGCCACCATGGAGGACGGAATTAAAGAGCTTCTGAAGGACTTCAAGTACCGGTTTTCCACCCGCTTTCAGAAGCTCCGCTGTAATTCCATCCTCGCCTGGAAAAATAAAATTATTGTATTGATATTATTTTTTGTTATGTCTACAAAATCTCAAGTCAATAGGACACCTACAAGTGTCACACATCACAGCGTAAAATAGCAGTTTTATGATCTGTGGAGGACCAATTAAATAGTAAAGAGGCATTCCTTTAGGTTCTCAGGGATGAGAACGCATCTGCATAAATAAAAAAATATAATATACAAACTATAACAATAACTCATAAGTTTTAGCGGGGACGGTTTTTATATTTTATTTACCTTTTTTCTTATATTTTACATTTTATATCGACGGTGTGAAGTGAAATTTAAAACATCTATGGGCTGAATTTCAATCGTCAGATAAAATTTATCCATCAATTAAATTAAAATCTGACTGAATATAAAATTGAATATTGTATTTTAATGTAATATTTTTCTCATAATAGCTTCAGAAATCGTTTCTAAGACATTTGTATTTTATTAATTTTATTATTTTTAGTTCATTGAAGTCGCTTTTAAAAGTTTAAATATATTATAAATTGTCTCTATATTTGTCTCTTTCTATTATCATGTATTGAAATTGTAAAGAGCAACTTTTAGCATTTCTTAAATTGTCGTCGATTTTTATGAGTATGGCTCTTTCTTTAAAGAACATTTCAATAATTATTTTCTGCCGACTTCCAAAAAGGAGACGGTACTCAATTCGACTGTATGTTTTTTTATGTGTGTTACCTCATATCTTTTTACTGGGTGAACCGATTTCAATGATTTTTTTATTTGGAAGCTGGTACTTCTCGTGTGGTTCCATATGAATTTGATCAAGGTCAGACTAATAGCTTTTGAGTTATTCTTAATAACTTATATTGAAGTCGGCTGTACAAAATTTTTAATTTTAAATTATCTAATTAACGAAACGTCATTTATTATTTAGGGAATGGAACTCAACATTAAACTACCACAATATACATTACTCAATCAAAACTTTGATTTTTCTATTCCCAACCTATTTGAACAAGCTGGGAAGTGAAACGTGGATATATTCACACGAAGAATTTTCAAGACCACTTTATGCTAGAATAAGTATTATGCGTCACCCACGATGTTTCGCGTATATGACGGAAGTAGATACTAATTAATGTATTAATTAAATTAGTTGTTCTTATCGCTTTTCACTTTTTATTTCAATTTGATGCTTTACTGCAATTGCTACTTCATTGTCGATTTAACCTTTATTTTCCGTATCCTTACAATAACATTATTTTTATGTGTGACTAGATTTGTCCATATATTCATCCACAAAAATTTATTCCATGTCCAAAGATACCAATTCATGCTAAGTATCAGTACTTTATACTAATATATTTATAAATGCTAAGGACTGTTTAGGATTTTGTTGTTTAAGTGTTTTTTGCATTATCACGCCAACGATTGAGCGGGTTTTATTGAAACTTAATGACTTTTTATATAGTTTGGTAGCACGCGAGCACACAGTCCTGTTGGTAAATGGATGCTTTGGCCCATACACATCTACATCTCTCCTCGATTAAGAATCTAAATATAGATGCGTTGTTACTCATAAGAACTAAGATGGAATGTTAGAAAGCAGTCAAAATGAGTATCCAGTTCTTTACACTCACCATATAAAACAAAACAGCATTAAGCTGTTAATTTACGATGGTATTCTGTGATAGCGGGGCCCTATCTCGCTCGATCGACCCATTCGTACTGCAAGAACCTGCAGCGTGGCATTACCCCGTAAAATGGTTATATTAAATATATTTTTATCTCAGGAAACTATATTTCCTTAGATATTAACTTACTTCATGTGTACACAGCTGCGGGCGGTCGCTAGTAAATACTATACAAGATAATGATTTCTTATATTTATGCGAACACTACACATTTAAATAAAACTAATTTTACGGATTTTATCGCGTATATTAACTTATTTTATATTCCCGACGTTTCGGGCACTTTTCAGCACCCATGGTCACGGGGGAGACTGAGGTGTATGACGTCCAATGTCATAGTTAACCACGGCTACCTTCAGATTATTTATTATTAGGGTGCTGAAAAGTGCCCGAAACATCGGGAATATAAAATAAGTTAATATACGCGATAAATCCGTAAAATTAGTTTTATTTAAATTATACAAGATGTTGATATAATGTATTAGGTAAATGAGAAATTGGAGAGACAACTCTGATAGATTAAAAATGCTTGTTTCATGAGTCAAGCTCTTTAAGAATTTTTAAGCTTTAAGCGTAATTTATGTTTTTATAATAATAGTATAGAGACACAAACAGACTAGTTCTGCAAAGAATAACAATTTCAATGATTGATATTAGATATACAATCACATAGTAGTTAATATAAAAGTAATTAGTAAGCCTTTATAAAGCTAGGGTCCCACGGCCTGTTTTGTCACAGGTCAGACCGCGCCAGGCCGGACAACAGGCCGTGGGAACCATCGCATCCGATGAGGCCTGTGGTGGCCTGTTGGCGCCCGTCCGATCCATCGGGAGTCGGTAAGATCAAAGGCGCGGCGCGGCGCGGCGCGACGGTGCCTGTCGCGGCCTGTACGGGCGCGTTTGCGTCGGCTGCAATCGTTCATTTCAACTGCGGTGGCGCTTGCGTGTACATAATCATGATGGAATGGACGAACGAGCTTATATTCGAGTTTTTAACTCTTTATGAAAATGAACCAGCGCTTTGGAATAGTACGCCGCCTCAACATAAAAACAAGAATGATGTCCATGATGCGTGGTTACGCATAAAAACTAATTTTAAAGATGGAACTATCCCTATCACGGAGTTAAAAAAGAAAAAGCTTGGTTTATCAAACGTTCACCACTAAATAAAACCACAGCGGCTGCACTCGCAGCCATGCGCTCCGTATCACTTAACATGTTGGAATGTCAGTCGACAGGCCGCACCAGGCCGGCACACGCCGTGGGAACGCTCAGTACGGGCCGCGACAGGCCCATACAGGCCCATACAGGCGGGACAATGCCTGGCGCGGCCTGTCGCCTGGCAGGCCGTGGGACCCTAGCTTAACAGTCCCAGTTGCGGGAGTGAGTGTTGGTGGACTTAGTGTTATATCTTTAGCGGTTAGTTGGTGTAAATTAAATGCCCAGATACTTAATAAATTAAAATAATTCAAAAAAGGTTGTGAATTGCACAATGATCTTAGGTCAAGTGACATGAGTAGACAGATTTGTATGAAGAATCTTCAAGCGCCTGATGCGGGTGACGGCAATATTCGCGCGATGTTGTTTTGGCGTAATATTTGCGCAGGCGTTAAGTCTGAACATCCTCCCGGTCGTTGAAAGGTCACTTTCAACCTTGAAGTTCCTCGGCTGTCGGCAGCTTGCACAGCCTTACTAGAGATCGGCGCACACAACCTTTATTAGTGGTGCTGTCTGCCACTCTCGCTGTTCCATCGGATCCCGTGATGAGGCGTAGGTAGTACTCTCCCGAGCTTCCAAGAGAGTGGAGAAGCATTATCATCTGCCAAGAGTACCATATCCTCTATGTCCAGCTTTGATGTACTGCCTTTCCATTTTGTTCTCTGCTGCATCTCAGACAGATATTCCCGCTGCCACCTTTGCCAGAAGTGTTGCTGCATGTTTTTAAGCGTTCATAGCGTTGAAGTTTACTTTCCTTAGAGTCACCCAGATGTTACGATGGTGGAACAGTTAACGGTCTCCCGATCAGGATGTGTCCTGGGGAAAGGGAAAGGAGGTCATTAGGAGAGGATGATAGGGGGCACAAGGGACGGCTGTTCAAAATCGCCTCCACTTGTGTAAACAAGGTATTAAGTTCCTCAAAAAGTGAGGTGGCTATTGCCAACGACGCGTTTTAAGTGGAATTTTTCCGATTTAACGCCGGCTTCCCATATACCACCAAAATGAGGAGAGTAAGCCGGAATAAACTTAAACTGGATAGAATTTTGACATGCAAAATCAAATAGAGGGTTTTGATTTTGCTTGATAAATTATCCTAACTCCCTTGCGGCTGCTACGAAGTTAGTTCCGTTATCACAAAATATTTCCGTTGGTCTGCCTCTGCGCGCTACAAAACGCCGAAGTGTCATTATGAATTCATCCTAAGTTAAATCACTCACAGCTTCGAAATGGATGCATTTATAACGCAGACAAATGAACAAACACATGTAGCATTTTATTAAACGACTTCCATAGCCCTTACGATTTACGATAGTGAGCGGTCCCGCAAAGTCCAGACCCACTGACAAAAACGGATGACCTGGGGTTATACGTTGGAGGGGTAGATTACCCATTTTAGGTTGCAACGTTTCACCGCGTACACGTCTACACCGAACACAGTTATTAACTGTCCGCCATGCTAGGTGTCGTCCGTTTACTGGCCACACTGTTTCCCTTACAATAGATAATAACAGTAAAGGACCCGCGTGCATATTGTTGACGTGTTCTCTTTCAAAGTGCAGTCTTGTTAACCTGTGCGAGGCATGAAGTAAAATGGGGTGCCTTTTCTCATATGAATAATAATTAGCCGTATCCAACCGACCTCCAACTCGCATTATTTTATTATTTAAGAACGGAGACATACTTAAAATTTTGCTTTTATTACTTAAAGGTTTATTTTTAGTTAGCAGATCGTATTCAGTTGTTAAAGATTGAGTTTGAGCGATAATACATAATGAATGCCATGAATCACGTAATTCCTCAACTGTTAATAAACCTGCGCGTTTCGCATTTCTATTTCTAGTGTTAAATATGAATCCTTGCACGTAAGCAAATAAACGTTGTAGTTTATTGAGAGAAGAATATCTTTCAAAATCTAAAAAAGGTGACAACGACATGATGTTTTTTGCATTTACCCCCTTGCAATGAAATTCGCAGGATTTAAATCGGTCAGAACATATCTCCATGATAGCGGTGAAGCATGCTTCAATATTTCGCTAATACGATTAGCTACAAATGTTTTCAGTCTAGTGATATCATAATGATTTCTTATATTTACGCGAACACTACACATTGAATAAAACTATTTTTACGGATTTTATCGCGTTTAATTAACTTATTTTTATATTCCCGACGTTTCGGTTGCTTTCCAGCAACCGTGGTGACGGGGGACTGAGGTGATTGATGTCCCGATGTCAAAGTTAACCCGGAGTAACTTCAGCTTTTTAATTATTAATTTTGGTCCGATCTACGCAGAATGAACTAACTGTGTCTTGAAGTCTTGCAGTGGTATGCTTGGGTTAGTTTTAATTTTATGAATTACAGGATCCCAAGCAGGTGGTAGTACCCAGCCTCCCTTTCTATTGAAATTAGGATGTTTTTTAATTTCAATAGCCTCACGTATCATCCTTGGCAGGAAACGATGTCCTTTCGCGAGGACTTGTGGTTTATCAAATCTAATGTCATGGCGGGGGCCGTCTAGGATATGATCACAAACTGCAGACTTCCCGGAACGTTGGTGCTTCACGTCAGCTATGTGTTCTTTTACGCGGGTTTTTATTGATCGTTTTGTTTGCCCTATATATGAGAGACCACACTCACAATCAAGCTTGTATACTCCTGCATCTTGTAGAGGAATATTGCACTTGACGGATGGTAAGAACTGACTAATCTTCTTCGGCGGCTTGAAGAATGTTCTAATAGAAGCTCGCTTCAAGATGTAGCCAATCTTGTCTGTGACACCTCTGACATATGGTAGTACAGCAGGCACACGCTTGACTGTGGCCGGCTTCACTCGGTCACTGTGACGTAGGCGTGGAACCCGAAGCTTGTTGTCGTGCAGAACCTGCTAGACGTGCTGAAGCTCGGCGGCCAGGTGTTTGCTGTCACAGATCCCTCGTGCTCTCTGCAACAAAGATTTGCCCACGGTAGCTAACTGTTTGCATTCATTGTATTTAGTTGTTTCAACATATTCATTGTATTTAGTTGTGAAAGAACTAAATACAATGAATGCAAAAATAAACATATAGATAAATACCAAAAACTAACAACCAAATCAAATGTCCAACGCCAATGTCAACGTAATAACGGAACGCAATCATTGATAACAGACGCGAGTAATAAACAACGTGCGGTCTATAACCTGTCAAAACAATCTCTGGACGACGCGACAATAAAAGTTTTGGCCAAAGGTATGAATTTCGCTATAACACCGCAAAAAATTCCGTATGAAAACATTATCTGTAGTGTTGAGGACTGTCTGTATAAAAATAATATTGGTAATTAAGATTTAGAGGCTATACGTCAAGACATTTCGTCCTTGTTACGTCGAAGCTCAGCGCCGAAATTAAATCTTCCCAAAGATGAATTTACTGCATTGAAAAACTTACGCAACAGACCAGACCTTACGATTCTCCGCGCAGATAAAGGTAATGCTACGGTTATATGATACGTATGATACGGTTACGGATACGTCGGATTACGATTTTAAAATACAACAACTTTTATCGGATGAAAGTACGTACGTAAAGGTCAAAACAGACCCTACAACTAATACGCTTAAAACAACTAGCGATCTAATAAAGAAATTCTCCGAGAAACTGAATCTAGACGTAAATTCGATAATACCTACGTGTGCCAAACCGCCGAAGTTGTATGGGTTACCAAAAATACACAAACCGAACGCTCCATTACGTCCAATAGTGAGTCAGATCGATTCGCCAACTTACAGATTGGCTCAACACTTAGCAAAAGTACTATCACCACTCAGAGGACATACAAGAGCACACACTAAGGATTCATACCCTTTTTGTCAGTGAGATAAAAGACCTATGTCTTACTGACAATGAAACTATGGTCAGTTTTGATGTTCAGTCTCTATTTACATGCCTACCTGTTGAAGACTGCATCTCAATTATAACTAGGAAACTAGAAGAAAACAACATGCCAGCAGAATATGCAGTATTACTCAGACATTGCCTTACATCTGGCTACCTATTGTGGAAGGAACAGTTTTACAAGCAAGTAGATGGTGTTGCGATGGGCTCACCGGTATCTCCCATTGTTGCCGATATTTTCATGAAGGACTTTGAGGAGAAAGCCCTGCTTACTGCACCAGTAACTCCAAGTTTCTACAAGCGGTATGTAGACGATACTTTCACAATTTTACCATCAGACAAAGTAACTGCATTTTTAGAACATCTTAATTCCATAAACTCTAAAATTCAATTTACTATGGAGTTAGAGGCAAATAATTCTTTAGCTTTCCTAGATGTGTTAGTCATTCGAAATCCTAATAACACCGTAGGTCACACTATGTATAGAAAAAAGACCCATACAAACCGATACTTAATCGGTGAATCCCACCATCACCCTTCACAGTTAGCTACCGTGGGCAAATCTTTGTTGCAGAGAGCACGAGGGATCTGTGACAGCAAACACCTGGCCGCCGAGCTTCAGCACGTCAAGCAGGTTCTGCACGACAACAAGCTTCGGGTTCCGCGCCTACGTCACAGTGACCGAGTGAAGCCGGCCACAGTCGAGCGTGTGCCTGCTGTACTACCATATGTCAGAGGTGTCACAGACAAGATTGGCTACATCTTGAAGCGAGCTTCTATTAGAACATTCTTCAAGCCGCCGAAGAAGATTAGTCAGTTCTTACCATCCGTCAAGTGCAATATTCCTCTACAAGATACAGGAGTATACAAGCTTGATTGTGAGTGTGGTCTCTCATATATAGGGCAAACAAAACGATCAATAAAAACCCGCGTAAAAGAACACATAGCTGACGTGAATCACCAACGTTCCGGGAAGTCTGCAGTTTGTGATCATATCCTAGACGGCCCCCGCCATTACATTAGATTTGATAAACCACAAGTCCTCGCGAAAGAACATCGTTTCCTGCCAAGGATGATACGTGAGACTATTGAAATTAAAAAACATCCTAATTGCAATAGAGAGGGAGGCTGGGTACTACCACCTGCTTGGGATCCTGTAATTCATAAAATTAAAACTAACCCAAGCATACCACTGCAAGACTTCAAGACACAGTTAGTTCATTCTGCGTAGATCGGACCAAAATTAATAATTAAAAAGCTGAAGGTACTCCGGGTTAACTTTGACATCGGGACGTCAATCACCTCAGTCCCCCGTCACCACGGTTGCTGGAAAGCAACCGAAACGTCGGGAATATAAAAATAAGTTAATTAAACGCGATAAAATCCGTAAAAATAGTTTTATTCTAGTGATATCACCTTTAATCAAGCCCAGAACCACACTCGAGTCACACCAGTACACAATCCTCGCGGGCTTGTATCTCAAGGAATCGACTACAGACTTAGTAAGCTTAGTAGCGAGCAAAGCGGCACATAACTCTAATCGTGGAATGCTGGTCGGCTTTAATGGTGCTACTTTAGACTTAGCACATAGTAATTGGACGGTGACGTCACCATTAATTTATGCTAATTGACTTAATATAAACACATGATCCAAATGCGGACTGAGAAGCGTTAATAAACGAATGTAATTATATATATTTAGGAGAATCACATAACACCAACCTCGGAATTTGTAAATTAGATAAGAATTTGTCCGTAAATTTAGTCCATTCCTTTTTTATTTCGGAGGGTACTGGTTGATCCCAGTCCAGTTTTTCTTTCCATAGCTTTTGCAACATCATTTTAGATACTATTATTACTGGGCTGAGAACACCTAAAGGATCAAATATTTTGAGGGAATTTGACATTATAAAACGTTTCGTTATAGGTACATCTGGTTCCTGTGTCACCCTTATAGGAAAATGTAAAGTGTCGCTAGAGGGTTTCCATCCAAGACCAAGAGTACTCGAAGACTCGCTGATAGGTAGACTGTCTTGCTTATTTATGTCAAGGTTATCAAATACATACTGATGATTGCTCTTATATTTTGGAAGATTAAAACAACCTAATTTTAATGCATTGGACACTTTTGTATGTAAATTAATTGCTGAGGATCATCAGCTCCTGTTATTAAATCATCCACATAAAATTCATTTTGGATGATGTTATTGATAAGTTCATTATCTTGTTCCTGTCCTAGCTGCCACAAACACCGTGTACTGAGGTAACTTGCGCTTGCTGTGCCATAGGTTAAGGTATTTAAGACCGACGTTTGGATGGGGCGTGACTCGTCCTCTCTCCACAAAATTAGCTGCAAGTTCCTATCACTTTCGTTTACAAGCACCTGCCTATACATTTTTTCCACATCTACAGTGAGTAGGTACTTGTATTGCCTTGCCCGAAAAAAGAGGGTCTCTTGGACAATGGGGCCTACCATCAAAATGTCATTCAATGAGAAATAAAGTTAGAAGAAGAACGAGACGAAAAGGAATAAGATCGAATTAAATCATGCGACTTAATCACGTTATCGAAGCTCTAGTGGAATTAATAATAACTGATTGACTTTTTTTTAAATTTAATAGATTACAATGACGGTTGCAATGACGACAAAATATTTGTTGTGAACGTAAGATTTACTCTACCTATATAGGATCCATGGATATTATAGTGAAAAACAGAAATTTTCTAAAATGGAGTTATGGGTATGAGAGGTAGTGAAAAAGATCGAACGAGCACAGTAATTTTAAACCGCAATTAGAGTTTTTTTTATAGGATAAGTGTGACAAACGAGCACACAGTCCACATGATGGCAAGTGGTTGCTGCGGCCCATAGACATCTACATCTATCCTCCTTTGCGAATCAAAATGCAGATGCGTTGCCACCCGTGAGGACTAAGATGGAATGCCTGATTTCCAGTAAAAAGGGCCTCCGGCCACCTGCACTCACCAAGCGAAACGCAGAGGTAAACCTCTACTTCACGCTGGTATTCTGTGAGGTCGTGGTACCACCCCGGTTCGAGCTGGCCCATCCGTGCGACAGCAAAAGCTGCCGCGTGGCTCTACCACTGTAGAATTGTCAAAAAACCGCTAGATTTCTCACCGGTTGTTCCTAAGACAGAAGTAGTCAAAAAATCTGTGGTAAATTAATACGATGTCATCCGAAGGGATCTTGTCTTTATAAATGTTCCCTCGGATTTAGAGCCTTGTGGAATATTTAGAGACGACGGCAGGAGACTTAACGGTAAGACTTTGGTCCCTTGGAAGAGAAATAAACAGTCTGGCGGCCTCTCATCTTAGGGGTATCTCGTTTAGAGCCGCGGTGGCATCTAAACGAGATACCCCTGAGCGTAGAGTAAGTGGCGCAAATATGAGTCTCTGAGAGATGACTACATATTTGTGCCATTTGCTGTGAAGACTATCGGCCCTTGGGGTCCACGTGTGGTAAAGTTCCTAAAGGAACTCCATCCGCGGCTGGTCGTTGCTGCTGGTGATAGAGGGCTGTTTCTTTTCTCGCTCAAAGTCTAAGTGGCTATATTTAGCCTTTTCATTCAGCGAGGAAACGCAGCCAGCGTTCTTCGCACGATACCGCGGGGAGTAGGACTGTATGATCATTAAGTTACTAGTTTTAGTTTTTTTTTATTATAGTTTTTAATATTGCATATATGTATCCAATAGATAATAATATAGATATAATCTTAGAAAGATAATAGGAATGTGAATTTTAATAGGTATAATGGAGAAACCTTTATCAAATAAAAATATTAGCACCGTGTTGTGGCAGATGAAGTTTCCACTATTTTGAGTGTCGTAAGAGCCGACTTTCTACAAAAACACACTTGTTTTCATTTAATTTTGGACAAATGAAAGCCAAATAGAAGAACGTGATTGTAATTTATTTCTTCGCGACTACGTTATCGGTGATTAAGATGTGTTGTTTTGTTTCAAAGAAGTTATAAACATGTCGAGAACTGTATGAAATATTACTGATAAAATGCCGTGTTGATAGTAGTAGATGCTCACTTTGCAAAGTATTGCGTTTTGTTGTGTAATTTTAATTATGTGTTTTTATTGATTATCATTGTAGATATTATTTTTTATTGCCTATTTATACATTGGGCTAGTGATTGAAGCCGCCATTGCTGATCATGAGGTCCCAGGTTAAAGTCCTGGGTCGGGCCAAATTCAGTTATTGGTTTTTTTCTGTTAAAAAAGCTTCTGTAAGAAAAGCACGTTAAGCCGATGGTTTTGTACCTGTTCTCTCTCTGGTAGTATCAGATCATCATTACGTCGGAGAGTGCACCTGTGTCTGCCCACACACTCAGGCATTACAATCCTGTTCAGCGCAGATGGCTAGTTTACGTTGAGACTGGCCACCGTGACCGAAATTCGATCTGGAGAATTCTTATTATTACTATGAATAAAAATAGCCGTGCATGGAAAATCCTGAATCTTGCTGTTCATTCTTAACAGGTTAAAGAAAACAAAGAAATTATTCGAGAAAAATCAAATGACTTGCAGTCTCTGTCGAGCAAATGTGTTTTCTAACCATGATATTTCACATAATTTACCAGAACCCGAACTTTATCAACCAAATTTTATCACAGTTATTAGTAAATAAAAACGTTTATGATGATAACGTATCTTTCGAAGACAATAAATTGCGCTATATCTTTTATATATTAATACATGAAAACTATATACTCTTTTGCAGTGTATAGCGCGCACGGAGGAATGTAAGGTTTGTCGTAGTTAATTTTTTTACGGACAATGAGTGCAAAAAGCTAAAAATTATTTATTAAAAAGTTCATTGTTTTCGCTTATACTTCCTACTTCAAGCACATATTCGTTTGTGGTCAAACAGTTGCATAGATTAATTATTGTCGCCAAATAATTTTGTAAAATGTTGCCAACAAATAATTATTAAGAGCCGTGAATTTTGTGTGTTTTCAAATGTTCCTTTTTCCTACGCCTTCTTTTAGTTTAGGGGTGTATGTCGTGGAAAACGAGTTTTTATGTACCCTGTGTTTTTATATTAATGTGCAGTTGAATGCATTGAATATACACAATGTATAATGATTTCTTATGTTTACGCAAACACTACACATTGAATAAAACTACTTTAACGAATTTTAAGGCGTTTAATTCAAATTATTTTTCATGACGTTTCGGGTAGTTTACAGAACCCATGGTCATGGGGGATTGGGGTAATTGATGTCCAGATATCAGAGTTAACCTGGAGTACCTTCAACCTTTTAATTATTACTTTTGGTCCGATCTACGCAGAACGAACATACTAGTCTTGCAGTGGTATACTGGGGTTTAGTTTTAATTTTACCTAGCCTACTTCTCTATTGAAATAAGATGTTTATTAATTTCAATAACCTTCAATAATCCGATGTTCCATTAAATCTGATGTAATGACGGGGGCCGTCTGGGATATGATAACAAAGTGCAGACTTCCCGGTGCATTGGTATTTAGCGTTAGCTACCTACATGTTCTTTTACGCGGGTTTTTAAAGATATTTTTGTTTGACCTATAAAAGAGAGACCAAATTCGAAATCAAGTTTGTACACTCCTGTATCTTGTTGAGGGATACTACACTTGACGGATGGCAAGATCTCACTAATCTCCTTCTGCGGCTTTTAGAACATTGAAGACTCTTAACAAATATTAAAATTGCCTGTAGATAATTGTTTCAGGTCTGTATGTTTGTCGTTGTGCAATCTATGTACAAATCTTAAATGAATAGTAGAGCTAAACTGCACCTGTATTATAGCTGCAGCCAAGTCGCTCAGCTTGAACGGGAAAGTACCGCGCTTTCACGAGGTATTTAATATTGGTTGACAATGACAGCGCGTCGGCATTTTGATTTTCAATCGAGAATAACAGGTTTCTATGTGCTACAGAATTGATTTAATATCAAATAAATTGGATGCAAAATATAGATCCTCACATTCGTTCTAACATTCTCAGTGCCTACACTATAAGATCAAAGGTAGTTGCCATGGGTGTAGAAGGTACAGCGTCAAATGCACAAGGATAATTATAACACATCAAGATTTGAGAACTCACAATTTGTTTTTTTTGTTGGCCTTAACGTCGCGGGGATCTTAGTAGCCGTGGCTTGGTTAACCACAGTGAACAAAGAGAGAAACTTTATGGCTGACCCGAGGTGGCCGCTTCGAATAGACTAGGCGAGTCCACTTTGGATGCGTTTTACGTGTAGGTTTACTGCAGCGGGCGGAAGGGGTGACCTGTTCCCCTGTCCGCGGCAATCAACATAGAGTCGCGGGGGAAGAGAATTCTGTTGGAATACACCATTGGCTTTATACTTTGCGTCCCTGCTGATGCGGTGTTGGTGGGGCCGTGGTAGGGCAAGAGTGTTGTAATCACGCTGCACTGAATTCCTACCCTCCGAGACCGAAACGTGTGCAGCGGAGGAGCCATAGATCAGCTCCGTCGGTGAAACCTGAAAGGCTGCTACTTGCTGACATGTGACATGACGATAACGGTGGAACACATAGGGTTTTAGACAATGCGAGTCTAACATAACCTGCCATTTCTCACGCGCGTGTGTAGATGTTTTCCCATGAAAAAAATACTAAAATTCAACACCCGCAGCGTAGTAGTCCGGAACTCTATCCAACTGTGCCATACCCTCAATCTTAATACTGTGTACTGTATCAACACTTTTTATTTGTTTTAAGATAAAGATGTTTGCGTAAAATTTTGTGAATTCTTATTTAATGTTCTACACTTTTTACTGGCTATGAAATTTAATTATTTTTCTTATAAATTTGTTTTGATATTTATTAATTCCGTTATTACTAAACAAAGGGCGAAAGAACTTTCCATTGAGCTAATAAATTAAATTACTTTCAATATGCAGCATACATTTTTTTAGCAATGGTTCACTTTTCTCTTCTATCTACTACAATTTTCATTAAACGTAATACAAATCACGACCGACAGCTACCAAAGGCTTTGGCAGAATTGTTCTAAGATATATCTTCTTACGGCGCTACCACCCTTTGTTGGTCTTGACAATTAAAATCAAGATTTATAGTCTGTGTTGCGTGTATTTCTTTTAATTATACTCTACATTACTGAGGTTCAAAATCGCACATCATCTAACTTGAGTGGAAACTTTGAAGCAGGAAGAGACCATAATAACATCCGACTAAACATCTATGTGTGTATGCAATGTTCAATAGTTATTTTGAAGTTTTATGACATTGGATTAGAAAACAGATCAAAGTTAATTTCAACGGAAATTACCATTTCCAAAGTAGTAACATCTAAATATATATATTTAAAAGTTTGTGGAAGGGATCACTTAAATAACATAAATCTAAACAATATACACAATTACACAATGTACAGTAAACAATCTAAGTGACATTAATAATAATAATAAGCGGAATAAGACATTTATTCATTACACTACAATAACTTAACTTACACAAAATGTATTAAACGATTAATATAATACAACATAATGTAAATATCTTAAACAAATATATATATATATATATACTATAAAATTAAAATATATACACACACATGTACCTACACATAAAGAGGATAGAAGGGACGTTTTTGATGATGAAGACACTTTGTTTGATAGATCTTCTTTGTCGTTAGTGATAGAAGCTTTTTAATAGCTGTAGGTAGATTTTTCCCACACTTTGAAGCGGCAAATCGAACGCCACCTCTAAAAGCTGCTACTTGGGATAAGGATAAGTCAACATTTATAGTTTTCATTGCTTTGGTAGTATTTTCATTTTTAGCCTTCCAGTGAAGACATTTGCTAAGTAATTAGGAAATCCGGAACATAGTTTTGAATACTTGAGGACATAACTTACATTACAGCCTATAAATGTCCACTGCTAAACTTAGCTTAGCTTAGCACTTAGCTAATATGTTTGCAGAGCATTTTAAAATAGAGTTGTTGCTAGGTCCATCGCAGCCGGTGCCCGGAGATGAGAGCTATCATGGCAGTCATGACTGCATTCGTTTTACACCTGAACAAGTGGCAACTGCCATTAAAAATATGACTAGGGGGAAATCTCCCGGCCATGATTCTCTCAGCATCGAGCACCTGCAGCATGCCTGACCTCACCTGCCTCGATTACTCGCTATGTTCTTCTCTTCATGTCTCTGTCATTCGTATCTGCCTCACGACCTTATGCAAACAATAGTTGTGCCTATAATTAAGAACAAAACAGGTGACGTAGGAGATAAGTGTAATTATCGACCTATATCTTTGGCAACAATTATGGCTAAAATACTTGACAGCCTGTTGGATACACAGCTGGAAAGTTATATTGAGTTGCACGATGCACAGTTTGGGTTTCGGTCTGAATTGTCTACTGAGAATTCTATCTTAGCCCTAAAGCACACTGTTGAATATTACACAAAGCGACGTACACCTGTATATGCATGCTTTTTAGATCTCTCCAGAGCTTTTGATCTCGTAAATTATGATTTATTATGGGATAAACTACGCCAGAAAAAGATTCCAGCTGAGCTTTTGAAGATTTTTCAGTACTGGTATAATAATCAGTATAATAATGTGAGATGGGCCGATAAGTTCTCTGAAAGGTACAGATTGCAATGTGGGGTCAGACAGGGAGGAATTACGTCACCAAAACTTTTCAACCTGTTCATAAATGACCTAATCGTTGAATTCAGCAGCAAAATAGTCGGATGTCGTATCGACGATGTAAGTTTTAATAATATAAGCTACGCAGATGATATGGTGTTGCTGAGTCCCACGGTTAAGGCCACCAGAGAACTCCTTAAGATATGTGAGAAGTATGCGTTAAACCATGGCTTGCGATACAATTGTAATAAAAGCGAATTCATGGTGTTTAGGGCCGTCGGTTGTAAAAGCCCAGAAAATGTGCCTGCAATTAAATTGAATGGCATTGAATTAAAACGTGTTGCTAAATTTAAGTACCTAGGGCATTTTGTTACCGATGACCTAAATGACAATGTTGACATTGAAAGGGAACGTAGGGCGCTGGCAGTCCGATGTAATATGTTGGCTCGTAGGTTTGCGCGGTGTAGTGAACAAGTAAAGATAACGCTATTTAAAGCGTACTGTCAAGTTTTCTACACGTGCAGCCTGTGGTCGAATTATTCACAGCGGACTGTCGACACCTTACGTGTGCAGTACAATAATGGCTTCAGGATCTTGTTGGGGCTACCCCGATTTTGCAGTGCAACAGGCATGTTTGCAAAGGCGCGTACAGATGACTATTACGCCCTTATAAGAAAGAAAACAGCCTCGTTGCTTGGCAGGGTGCGGGCTAGCTCCAACTCCATCATGAAAATAATTGCTGAAAGATACGACTCATTCCTCCTTAAGCAATATTACCGCCTATGTTTAGTTAATAAGGCACTTGTATTTAAGAATTAAATTTAGGTACTAACATAGGTTATAAGTTTCATATTTACTAACAAATTTTATGGATGCTTTGTTATCTGAAATAAATTATTATTATTATTACATTATCACATATATATTGTCACAAAACTATAATATTATAAATATAAATACAATCTATATAAATAATATTATTATTTCGGCTATTATCCACCGCGGCGAGGAATCCTAAGCCATCGGTGAAATTAGGCATCCAAAGATAGGAACCTTCTCACTATTCGAGCCGTATTTAATAAGGCCGATTTTTGAATTAATCCCTTCAGCCATTTGCCCAAACCCAACTTGGATAGATAGTCGTTCATAGTTTTACCAATAAGCCCATTGACTGAAACAACTATTGGTACAATAATAGTAGAATCAACGTCCCACATAGCGACAATCTCATGAGCCAAGTCGATATATTTTATCTTTTTATCATTCTCTGCTTTCACGAGATTCTCGTCATGAGGAACACTGATATCCACTATTATTGCCTTGCGTGCAGTTCGGTCTATCACCACAATGTCAGGTTTATTTGCCCCTATAAACCTGTCTGTGATAATTGACCGATCCCAGTACAGCGTGACACTTCTATTTTCAAGGACTGGTTTTGGTTCATACTTATAATATGGAACGTCCTGTTGAGTAAAACCAAATTTAATCGCAAGCTGCTGGTGTATTATTCTAGCTACTTGGTTATGTCTGTGCAAATACTCGCCATTTGATAGTTGTGAACAACCGGAAATAACATGTCTGAGGGACTCTCCAGGGTGGTGACATGCGCGACATACGTCAACTGTGCCATCCCTCAAAATGTACTTCCGGTAGTTATTCGTTTTAATTACTTCGTCTTGTATTGCACAGATAAACCCTTCAGTTTCTGCAAAAAGGTCACCAAACTGTAACCAATGTACTGATGCAACCATGTCTACACAAGGATTAGTCAATGTTTTAAAAAATCGACCATGCAGTTGTTTGTCATTCCAAACCTTTTTGCGTTCATGTATAGTCATAGTATGAGGCCACTGCCAGTCCTTTGCCGACATATTAAGCGGGGTTAATGATTTGTCATTAATCACTACGTCACTATGAATGCGTGATGTGTCTTTTTTTTTAATAAAATAGTCTCTGAGGTTGTATACTTCACGGTTGTGTAGGTTTTTAATGTTTAATAAGCCCCGTCCACCATCTTTTCTTGGAAGATACAACCTCATGACAGATGATCGCGGGTGGTGCATTCTGTGCGTAGTTATTAATGTGCGGACTCGTCTATCTAAGTCATCCAATTCCGTTTGAGACCATCTTGTAATACCAAAAGTATATAGAAGGCTAGGTATTACCCAGGAGTTATATGCTCTAATTTTGTTTCCGCCAGATAAATGACTTTTGATAACTTTTTTTAATCTTGACATAAATTTTACTTTTGAATTTTCTTTAATGTTTTTGTCATTAATTCCTAGCGCTTCTGCCATGCCCAAGTATTTATAGGTTTCTGTCTCAGAAAGAGAACTGAAATGTAAGTCATCTGTAATTGCAAAATTATTACAATCTTTAATTTTGCCCCTATTTACGTTTATGACAGCACATTTATCTATTCCAAATTCCATTCTAATATCATTGTTGAAACTATGTGTTAATTTCAACAATAATAATAGATCACTCTCTTTTGATGTGAATAGCTTGAGATCATCCATGTAAAGTAGATGTGAGATGGGTGAGTTTTCTTTTCGAAACCGAAAGCCTAATCCAGATTCCTCAATAACAGTGCTTAAAGGATTCAGGGATAAACAAAACCAAGTTGGGCTCAAACTATCGCCCTGGAATATACCCCGCTTAATATTTATAGAGTCTATCGAACTACTTTGCCACTTACCTGGTAGATTTAGGATAGTGTTCCACTGACCCATTAATTTACTTAAAAACTTACAAATTTTGTCATCTATTTTATATATTTCTAAAACTCTCTTTAGCCATGAATGTGGAACAGAGTCATATGCCTTTTTGTAATCCACCCAAGCAGCGGACATATTTTTGCGATTACGAAAAACTTGTCGGCAAATAGCTGTGTCAATGAGAAGAAGTTCTTTACAACCACGTGACCCTTTCCGACATCCGTTCTGTGCGGTTGACAGAATGTTATTATTTTCCAAATGTTTATAGATCTTGTTATTTAAAATTGCAGTTATTAATTTGTATACAGTTGAAAGGCATGTTATAGGTCGGTAATTTTTAGGTTCCGTGGTGTTTCCATTTTTATATAGTAAGTGGGTAATACCAGTTGTAAGAAGTCTCGGGAGCTCAATTATTATTATTATTATTATTATTAAACATAGGCCTCCTCCTACAATTGGCTAGACGGTTACCTACCGCAGTTTTTGATTATTTTGAATTGTGGTCAAGAAGATGCTATGCCCATCACCTGATTCGGTTTCCTCTGTCACCTGTTATGTACATATTTATTGTACTTCATTAAGGTACATAACTTCACCTGTCGTCTATTAGCCATATTCAGAATATTATGGGTATTGATAACAAAATTAATTAGTCATATTACAAGGTGGATTATATCAGAATTTCATGCAGAAGTTGCGTATCCTTTGTATGCCTTTTTTGTTTTAAAATACAAGCGAGGGCCCTATGCTATGTCATAATAGTCTAGATGCAAAAGAACAAGGGACTCCAATAAAAATGTGTGTACATTTTTTAAAACAATCCAGTATATTGTGTAAAATTTATACCTAAATAGAATCAAACTGTGACAATCGTATTACTAGTAAGGATTTAGTATGTTTTATTGTCCATTCATTCTTTTACCAATGAACGGATAAATTAGATTTTGAAATGTTTCCCTTTATCGACATAATTATAACTTGAGGAAGAATTTCAATTAGACAAACGCAATAAATATAAAATAAATAAATAACTTTTATTTATTTTGACATAAAAGTATTACAGTAAATGTTTCATTGAATCCATAGCAATAATCAGAAGCAATATGCGAGAGCAATCTGAAAACATTACGTTTTAGGTACATGTGCGCACTAGCGACGTCCGGCAGTGCGTGTTATGCGTGCAAAGGACTTCTTTTGCCTGTAGCATTGAGATTTCTGTGCATAGAATTTATTCGGTAAAAAAGAAACAACAAAAAAACTTGCACAACAGTAAGCAAACCACGGTAATCATCTAACAATAATCGTTATAAACAATCTCACCTTGGGACATAGACCTTATCTTATTGTTCGAATTTCAATGTCTCTGATTCACATTTGAATAGTGCAACTTCATCATATATTGTAAATTTTTTATCAATTAATTTAATATTTTTCGATAACATATTATTCGAGTTAAGCACAATAACTTATATATATATATATATATATATAAGTGGTGGCTATGTAAAAATATCCACTACCCAATAATATCATCCCGTGGGTGTTGTAAGAGGTGACAGAGAAGAAAAACCGAGAGCGTCTCCAGCAGCGTCTCCCAAATACCAATTAAAAATTAGTAAAAAATAAACTGCGGTTGCCGACTCGCTTGCTAAGTGGCAAATATGTATATAATATTATATGTCAAATACCCATTCTCTGAACAAATCTGTAATGGTAAACCATTGTTTCATGAACACAAGTCGTTTTTTATTTGTTCTTTCCATATTTCTTGTGAACATTGCGTTAAAGTAACAAATTAATTTAATAAATTGGGAAATTGCATAATAAAAACGAAAACTCAAATAATAATCATTTATTTCATAAAGGAATTCAATTTCTATTCTGTGGAATTGATAAGGGCGTGATCCATCGGCACAACTGTGGCGCAGGTGCTCTATATACAGGTTGTCCTATTATACAACATCTTGTTAATAAAAATGAAGTTATACAGTTTCTGGCAGCAGAATATATATATATGATAATCTTGAAATTATTTAAGTGAAGTTAGTTTTTACGGATTTTATCGCGTGTAAAAACTTATTTTATATTACTGACGTTTCGAGTACTTCACAGCACCCATGGTCAAGTAGGTACACGCACGAAGGGGAAAGTATTAATCGAGCGTAGAAGCTCATTAACTCATTTTGTTGTTGGTACCTTAAAGAAAATATGTTTATCTTTTTCTGAGAGTGCACCTGTGCTTGTGCATACCCTCGAGCATTATAATTTATTGCAGTAAATTTTAGCAAATATATAGTAATTCTGTGTCAATTTCTTACGTGGCGTTCACTGTTAAGATGTTGCCGATTTTTTATGTTTTGTAGCATGGGGCTTTTTGGCACAAGTTTGACGCTATTTGGAATTCTGTACCAAATAAACCCTTTTTTGTGTGTTTTAGTTTTAATAAGTTTAAGATCGCTATCTCAAATAGCCCTAAATATCTATCAGTGTATAAATTTAAGGGGAAGCTTATAGTTTCTTTTTTTATTTTATATTATAGTTCCAGAAATATGATGCGTACTTACCAAAGAAAGTACACTAATTTCAGAAAAGGTAAATCTTTTGCACCGTATCATAGTTATTCGAAAGAAAATTTGGAAAAAGCGATAGAGGCTGTACAGTCTGGAAAACTTAAGTTAACCGAAGCTGCCGATGTTTATGATATACCAAAGAGCACACTATGTAGAAAATATAGAAACATAAATTGCACGCAAGATAAAGCTGGAAATCCAACATTGTTTAGTCCCGAAGAGGAAAATTCATTTATACGAAACATATTAATTTTAAGTGAATGGGGATTTCCCTTCGACTGTATGGATCTTCGAGTACTAGCTCAAAAATATTTGAACAAATAGGCAAAAATATATATGGGCTTAAAAATAACTTACCAGGGACTGATTGGGCACGTAATTTTCTTTTAAGACATAAATCAGTAATTTCAAATCGCTAATATTTCTACTGATCGAGCTAAAATTACAAATTACGTAATTGACAGTTTTTTCGAAAATTATGTGAAGTCTGTTGAAGGTGTTACTCCAGACTGCATTATGAACTATGATGAGACCAACCTCACAGATTGTAAAACCTATATTTATAAAAGAGGCACAAAGTACCCAGAAAGAATATTAAATAATTCGAAAACAGCAATTTCACTCATGTTTACAGGTACGGCACATGGTGAGTTGTTACCAATATATGTGGTATATAAATCAGATCATCTATGGGATACGTGGCTAGAAGGTGGACCTGAAGGGACGAGGTACAGTCGATCAAAAAGTGGGTGGTTCGATGCAGTCTGTTTTAAAGACTGGTTTAATACCATTATAGTACCTTACGCACATAAGATAGCGGGCCGAAAACTTCTAATCGGAGATAATCTGTCGTCTTATTTTTCAGAAAACTTACTAAAGACTTGTAAAGAAATAAATATTGCATTTGTGTGCTTACCACCGAAAACCACACATCTGCTTCAACCATTAGATGTCGCGTTTTTCGCTCCGCTAAAGACATACTGGCGAGATGTATTAACTCATTGGAAGTTAATGGAAGAGCGGAAACATAAAACTTTGGTTAAAAATTCATTTCACAAATTATTGGGTCAACTAAAAAACAAATTGGTTAAAAGAGGTGCTGTATCTCGTAATCTCGAAGCAGGTTTTAGTAAATCGGGTTTATATCCAATCAACCCTGAACTTCCTAAGTCACGACTGCCACAAAGGACAAATGTTACAGATCAACAAATAAATAACACTACATTATTAGTAGTAACAGAAATTTTGCAAGAAATAAGGAATCCTCTAGCGCCTGCACAAATAAGACGAAAAAGGAAGTGTGATGTACAGCCCGGGAAAAGTATGACAGCAGCAGACTTGGTTCAAAGTGAACTTCATACAACTACGAAGTCAAATAAAAAAAAAACAAGAAAAGCCCAAGGGTAAAAATATATCGGGTCAGAAAAAAAATTACATCTGAAAACTATGGAATAATTTCAAATGAACCCATGCAAGATCATTCAGGAATATGCAAAAACCCGAGACAAAATAATTTTGGTTGCTATGACTCTGACATGACTAGGGATTATATTTCTGATGAAGAAGAAAAATTAATTTATTCGTTAATAAATTATTTTGTCGTTAATAAATTATTTTGTTCGTTGTCTTCACAACGAACAAAATAAAAACAATAAAATACGAAAACTTAAGTTCAAGAAAATGAACACAGATCAAACTATTTGCAAGACTGAAGAATGTGAAGATAATATTTCACTACATGAGCAAATTGAAATTTCAGAAAAACAAGAATTAAAATCATTAAACATACCTAAAGAAAACTTTTGTGATCAAAATGTATTCAAACAAATAGTTTTGGACATAATTACAGAGTATACAGAAGAAAATTATAATATATTTTTTATATGATAAGGGTAACAAACGAGCACACAGTCCACCTGATGGTAAGTGGTTGCTGCGGCCCAGAGACATCTACACAAATCTATTACAAATCAAAATGTAGATGCGTTGTCACCCGTGAGGACTAAGATGGAATGCCTCATTTCCAGCAAAAAGGGCCTCCGGCCACCTGCACTCACCAAGCGAAACGCAGAGGTAAACCTCTACTTCACGCTGGTTTTCTGTGAGGTCGTGGTACCACCCCGGTTCGAGTCGGCCCATCCGTGCGACAGCAAAAGCTGCCGAGTGGCTGTAACACTGTTAAAAATAATAAATTATATATAAACAAAAAAACTCTTAAAAAACGACGACACACACCTGGAATGGACGATTCAGAAACATATATTTTTTAAAAAAAATATATATTGAATGAAGAAACAGGGTTTATGCAAAAATTTATAACTACCACCGCCATTATAGAAAAACAGAAGTCTCCCGTCTTGTCTGATAAACCAAAATTGAAACCAAAAGCTCATAACGATTTTGAACAAGAAAAGATTAAAGTTGACTACAATAATATTAACACTGGTTCTAAGGAAAATATTGAAAATTTCTCAAATAATGAAATCATAGGCATGGTGAAACGTAAGTCACGTGCATACACTTTTAGTAATAAAACAAAAAATAAACCAGCCAAAAGATTAAACAAATTGAAAAGTACTGATTCAACAACTACTGAAAAAATTTCAATGAGCGTACACAGTGATAGTGATTTATATGACGTCGATCTTGAAAAAATTGGAAATTTAAATGACATTGACCTCGAACAGACAGATCTAGATATTTTCGATCTCGAAGATGATGAGTTGTTAAAGAGAAAGAATGATGAGAGGGAAGCTGAAACATTTTATGACATTATGCGCATGGACGCAGAGAATGCCACAAATAACAAAACGGAAATTAAGACGAGCTTGAATGAATATGGATACTCAGAAATTCTTCTGAGAATTGAAGTAACAGATGAGGACAAGACTGAAGAACAATTACAGATTGAAGAACAAATACAGACTGAAAATAAAGACAAACCTAATTATTTGAAACACAATATTGATAAAAGAGAATGGAACATAGGAGATAATGTTCTAGTTAGATATTACCATAAAAAATGGCAATATTACATCGGCTTAATTACTGACATTAATGATCTAATTGAAAAAAAAAACCCTACTACAAAACCATTTCTCAAAAAGGTGGTATCTTATTTAAGAAACCAAAACGTTTAGATGTAGATTACTTACCTGATGATATAATTGTAAAGCAAGTAGATTTGTTGCAAATCAATGAAAATAAGGAATTTATCTTGTTTAATGATGAAGATTTATTATATTTTTGATTGCCTTTTAATAATGTCGTAACTAATATCAGTGTTTGTCAAAGCAGTAGTTTTCATAAGTTAACTCATGTTACCTAGATTTGTATTGTGGTTTATTCCTTGCCAAATATTTAATTTTTTATGTTTTTTGATTTAATATTTTTACCTATTTAATATTTTATAAAGATCTCATTGTTCAAGTTAATTTTTAGCTTACCCTTAATTGTTCCAAATATTGCCTTTAATTCTTATATAATTGTTAGAAGACAATTACTTTAGATTCCAAATAGCCCTAAGTAGCGCTTCGCCCTTTTCATAATAAATATTACGATACTAAATATTTGGCTTTCTACTTAAAATTAAACTAAAAACATATGTTATAATGAAAGACCATATATTTTTCTCTTGGTTCAAATATCGCAAAACCTGTTTAAATCGATTGTTCTCCAAATAGAGGTGGAAAACGAAGTTAAAATGATGCCGATTTTAAAAAGCTCCATATCGGCGATATTTAGAATAGCACTTTTGAAAAAAAAAATATCTCGGTATTTATGTTCAATACATAAATACTACAACATTTCTCTGGAAGATATTAATGAGATTTATCGTAAAAAAATTGTTTAAGCTCATAACCTTAGTAGTCTTTGTGTACGAGACTGGTTTTTACAAAAAAATTACCAAATAGCCCCACTTTACTGTAGTAAAAATGTATCATTAATTTCTATTTGGAACAAATATGTGTATAAAAGTAAAATCATTTACAGATAATATCCATTTGCATCTTGTTTTGTAGAAATTAGAAAAGTCTCATTTTGATTTATAATTATGGGTTGGGGACAAAGCAAAGAGGAAATTCTAGCAGTCGCCCAAGCCAAAGTGTAATGTGGAGTCGAAATTTAACCACTTAGCAATCATAGCATTAATCGTAGTCATATTGTTAGGGTCCATAGTACTATGGGTATTAAAACTTCAGTGCCTAAAGTCTACAAAGACATGGCTAAGGAATCAAGTTGTGGTTAACGGAGGACTGGGGCACCCGGTCAAAAGTGTACAATCCGATCCCTAGCAATCAACAGCGCAGCAATCAAGTATATATTGAGAACGACTGCGTGTGTGTCAATATTTCTTAAAGGAAACTAAATTTTTTGTTTTCACGAAACTTGTATTTCTATTTTTATACGTATAAAGTGTGCTATGTAATAGCAATGGGTGGTAATATTATGTGTATCCGGAACATATATCTTTTAATGGGTCTATTATATATTTACAATGATTTGGGATATGTATTTATTATCAGAGTCTGAATATTTATTGCCAATAAGCTGTTTTTGTACAATTTGCGGTTGACATTGCAAATAAATATTACACAGTTTACCCATATCGGGCATGCAATAAAATAATTAAGAATAATTAAGAAATAATAAAGAAATAAAAACTTTATATAAATTAATTTAAAATATTTAAATTAAATTATATAAAGTTTTTATATAAATTAATTTATGTTTATTTAAATTATTAAACACATTATATATTAACCACTTCTTGAGGTGTATTTTATTTAAATCTTGGCAAATCCATAGTTTTTATATCAGGTGGCAGATGATTGAATACTTTAATACCTGTACAAAAAGTGCTCTTTAAAACATGTAATTATTAATTTTAGGTGTACATAAATTGGTCTCACATTGGCTGCGTATTAGACGTGAATTCAAGTTAGATTTAATCTGAAAATAGTTGTTATTCTGTTTGCTAAAATAGTAATAGTATTAATTTATATATAGATGTTAAGTTTCATATCGTCGTCACTATGGTTCCATAAGAGAAACCCATGTAGTCTTTATTTTTAGACTTGATATTTAGTTAGTGATAAATACCAGTTTTCATTGTCTACCAGTATGACGCAATGTATATAAATACCTACGTGTTAACGAGTATCGCCGTGATAACAATCCCAAATATAGAATTTCATATGTGAGCGTAATTTTTTGTCTTATGTAGGTCACTCAAAAAGTTTTGAGATATACAAAAAGTATTCCAGATACTATTAATATATATTTTACATCTTTTCAAAATAGTCTCTATTATGCTCTATACAAAGTTCCATTCGCCTAAAAAACTCTGAAAAAAATTTTGAGACTTGATCTGACAGGTCGAAAATCACTTCTTCGTAGGCAGCCACGGCTTCTTCGGTGCTTGAAAAAAACTTGCCTTTTATTTTTTCTTTGACTCTTGGGAACAAAAGAAATCACAAGGAGCTAAGTCAGGGCTATAGGGTGGGTGACTTAGAGTTTCAATACCAGATTCCTCAATAAATGCTTTTGTTCTAAGAGAGGTATGTGAAGAGGCGTTATCGTGATGCAGCATGATTCCCTGAAGCCCGGTCTTTGGTCTTCCCTCCCAAACAGCTTGAAAAGCTTTGGGAGTGCAACTGTAGTTCAACCATTCATAGTTAACTGATCTACAATTTTTCAGCATTGACGTCGACAAATGTCCGGTAAAACTTCCTGAGATCGATAAAAGGCAGTCATACACTCCAATTTTATTTGTATGATTATATATTAGGTGTATAGAAAAATATTTAATTCTAAGTGACATGCAAATAACCCCTTGACTTCGATAAATGGCAGTTATTTTAATATTACGTAAGCAAGGAAACATTTTGACAAGCGAAAGTTACGCATTATGTTAATTTAAACATTAAAATTTTAAATGTATTTATTTCCGATACAATACATAATAATTTCTTACATTTATGTACACGAACGCGATCATCTGAACCATCTGTATATTGAATCTGTATTATGGTTGCAGCATATACCCTGCAACAGAATTCTAATCAAATACATACTTAAATAATTTTCTATATATTATTAAATTATCAGTTACTTGACTCCACAGAATCAGTAATTCATTCATTGGAGAATAAATAAACTGTTATAAGAAATTCCAGAAAATATAATGTTTTTCTATAAGCAGTTTTAATTTTTTATAAAATGAAGACTGTATTATATTGTGTTTTAGGCGCAGGTTCGGCCTCACATGGAATACTGTTCCCATCACTGTGCCAGTGCCAGCTCCTTCCACTTGACCGCATCCAGCGCAGAGTGATTCGAATCGGTGACGACCGAGTTCTTTCCGAACGGCTTGACTCACTGGCACTGCGTAGAGATGTTGCATCTCTTTGCGTATTTTATCGCATTTACCACGGGGAGTGCTCTGAGGAATTGTTCGGACTAATTCCAGCCGCTCAATTTCACCATCGCACATCGAGACAAAACTCGCGATACCATCCATATCATCTAGATGATTGGCGGTCCACCAAAACTCGCGATACCATCCATATCATCTAGATGATTGGCGGTCCACCACTATGCGATTCAGAAGAAGCTTTCTCCCTCGCACAACTTCCTTGTGGAATCGATTACAACCAGCGATTTTTCCGGACCGATATGACATAGGGACCTTCAAGAAAAGAGCTTACTCCTTTTTAAAAGGCCGGCAACGCATCTGCGATTCCCCTGATGTTGCAGTTGTTCATGGGCGGCGGTAGTCACTTACCATCAGGTGAGCCGCATGCTCGTTTGCCCCCTCTCCTATAAAAAAAGTGTTGTCAGTCTTTCGCCGCTGAGGCCATAAGGCTATGGAATAAATCACGTCCTCATATCAGGAAACTGACTTCTGTTGCAGCCTTTAAAAGAATGGTGACTGATAACTACCTTTCTTCTTTCAGCAACTGACCTTCTTATTTAAATGTTTCTGCATAAGTGTATTATAAATTACTTAATATGTTAATATGTTTGTATGTAAGTATGCTTAAAATGTATGTATTGTGTATTGTTTTAAAATTATGTATGTTTATGTATCAGGTATAGAGTATATTATTAGGCTATGATAAGGTTATTTTTGTTTTTACAGTTATAGTATGTATATGTTTATATTTACATTCACGTATATATTCTCAAGTTTTTATGGCACCTGCTTAAGTTTTTTTGCTTAGCTTGTAGTTGACTGGTAGAGAATGCCTAAAGGCATTAAGTCCGCCAATTGTACAATAAAAATATGTGCAATAAAGATTTTAAATAAATAAATAATAACCAATGGAAATATCGTGATCACATTCCAGCTGCTACGTAAAGGAGTCTTGTGAGTAATCATACAATCTATATTTTTAAGTGTATGTGGTTACTATAAAAAACTTCCTGCTGGGTTCTTTGTTTTTTGACACGATTTATCCCCCATCATCTCATGGTAAATTTAGGGTCTCCCAACCAATAGTAAAGATTTAACTGGGAAGTTTTTTTTTTTTTAATTTATGTAAAATAAAAAATAAATCAATTTCATCATAATGACATGACACATTGTACCGTAGAACCATGCTACTGCTGTGTATAATAACCAAAAAAATGAATGGATTTACGAATAACCATAGAATAAACGGATAAAACAAGAGTACAAAGATATTCTGTTTGGTAAGTTGAGCGTTAAGATCCGAAGACGCAATTTACTAGTGAATAATTATTGCATCATAGTCATCGAGCATGACAATGCACCTGTTTTTTGATCCTTTATCCGACGATGTATGTGTTTTGAGGGCCACGTTATCTACTTACACCTCTGAGGACTAAGATGGAATGCCTCGTTTCCAGTAGAAAGAGTCTCCGGCTCTCTAACCATACGATAAGCAAGCTGCTATTTGATGCTAGTATTCTGTGAGATCGTAGTCCCTCCCCGGCTAAGCTGAACCAATTCGAGCAACAACCATAGTATAGGTGCAGGATGGCCACACGTACCACCACGTTAAATTGGGTACAACGAATGCAATGACTGCCCTACATTTGTGCATCATAGCGTCTGTTTAAGTAATTATTCATTAAAGAATTCTTTTATTTACTTACAAATACGTTATTTAAGTATTTAAAGGTATTCACATATTATCATCATCATTACATCTCTTTACAAGTCTACTGATGAACATAGGTCTCCCCCAAGGTCTGCCACAAAACACGGCCCTGAGCCACCTGCATTCAACGACTTCCTGCCTTGTCTTACCAGGTCGTCCATCCATCTAGTGGGGGGGCCACCCTACACTTTGCCTACCGGTACGAGGCTGCCACTCGAGAATCTTTCTTCCCCGTCAGTAGTTGGTGCCTGGAGTATTATTATTATTTGTAGTATTCATATATAAAAAAATACACTTTTGTATGGCGAAGAAAATTCAAAAAAGGAAATGTTAGCAAGTTTAGCTAAAAGGAGTCGCAGAATGGAGGATTGATTAGTGTTTGTTATAAATCACTAATACTATAAATACACTGCTGCTATTACATATTTCGATTATTACTAAGTGGTTTCAATCAAAAATTTACAATCAAAAACTACTGGTCAGACCTTGATCAAATTTATATGGGACAATATGAAAAGAACCAAAGTTAAAAGAGTTAATTTTTCTGAAATGATAAGGAAATAGCTAACAAACTTCTAAAGGGATCATCCGAAGGATGGATGGAAACATATTGTAAGGTAGTTTAATTTATTATTTGTATCAGACAACTGTAATTGAAGTAACAAATATCACAAACCAACTGAGGTCTGTGCTGATAAAATTTCATTTTCATTTTTGTGGGCTTAATATTATGAGGTCAATTGATAGAACAATAAATTAATTATATTATAAATTAATACAGACTAATAGGAACTAAACTAGGAAAGTTTTTAAAAACTCCCTACTATTTCGTTCTATTCATTATAGATATGATTTAAAATTAAAAATTTTGTACAACCGACTTCAATATAACTTATTAAGAATAACTCAAAAACTATTGGTCAGACCTTGATCAAATTATTTGGGACAACATGAGAAGTGCCAGCTTTCAAATAAAAAGAAATCATTGAAATCGATTCACTCAGAAAAAGTTTTGAGGTAACACACATTATAAACACACACAGTCGTATTGAATACCGTATCCTTTTTTAAGTCAGTAGAAAATAAAATCGAGCAATTTGTACGAATCATGAAGACGAGTTGCTATCGCGAACGAGGTACGCAATTAGATTAAAATCGTATTATCTACTTACTAAGAGCTTAAACATGTTATCTAATAATGATTCGTCCAATGAAAACAAGTTAGCAAAAGTAGCGATTCATCGTGAGTTTTTATAATTTTAATAATACTTTATTTTCACCATTTGCATATGCTAGGGTCACCATGCATACGGGCTCCCCCGGATTTATCATACTTTGGAGAGCGTTCAGGTAAGCGTTCCGGAATGTATCTGATCCCAGCAAAATCCAAAAACTTAAATTGACATTAAAACCACACTATATATTTTTTTAAAGTTACATCTTAAAAAGGAAAACACTTTAGCAAAAAATAATTAAAATTAGATTTTCGATTTTTCTTACTGCAGCTTACAATTGTTAAGCAAATCTGTATAATTGCTTAAAAATGTACAATATTTTTTGTAAGCAATTTTACAGGTATTAATGTGTAGGACGTCCCTAAAAGGGCCAACATAATAAAGTACTTGTACTTTTTAATGCGGGAAAATATCTGTTTCGATGTTAAATACTAAAATTTGTTCTTTTAAAAGAGAATTTATCACTGCTATGGCTTCGATAGTGTCACAATCACACATCAATCATGTTAAGCCAGTTATGAAATATCTTGACCGGCAACAGGAATCAGTGGAAAATATGTGATATGTCTGTCTGGTATTGCGATCGTCACTCCGTTTGCCAAGCGCGACAATCAAACAAATCTTCCTTACAATAAGAGAGGTCCATATTCGGCAGCGAATTTCGGCTGACGATGTAGAAGAAGAAGTTTCTAAATAAAAATGCAGAGACCATTATTTTACATGATGAAGGTATCTGCATTTTAATTTAGATCTATTTAGTGAAATTCTTTATTTCAGGTTTAACTAAAAATCAAAATAAAAGTTTTACCAATAGGTACGGGTTAATGTTAACAGGCTGTGGCGGCCATACTGTTTTGGCAACATCTGTCAAATCTATTGTTTATTATTTCGTTACTGATGCCAAATCATCATAGCAACTTACACGATTGAGCAATGCGTCGAAGTGATTAAACTTTATTATCAATATGAGTGCTCGTTAGTTGAAACGCGCGCTACGCCAAGTTTACAGCCGATGCGGTGGCCCTTCAAAGTCGATTCTGCAACGTTTGGTGGACAAATTCAAAACGACCGGTTAAATATATGCTAGTGTACAAGGGCAAGTGTAAAAAGTCGATGAGACCTCTCATATCGATGTGTTCGTAATGGCGGTTAATAATGCATAACACACTAACGAGTGATTTCGATGAGAACGATGTCCCGAAGCAAGTGCTTTAGCACTATATTAAGTAGTCTGTCTGTCTTTTAAATCTGCGGTGAGGCGATATGAAAACAAGTTTGACTGGCGAAGCGGAGTAATCACTCTATAACCCTCTAAGAAATGAGAAGAAGTCTGTGCTTAGCTGTAAAGATACATACATAAGCTGTTGATTGTTTCAGTATGGATAAGTCGCTAAAATAGTTCTTTGAGCAGATCGCATCAAGTCAAGATTGGCACTAGGAATAAAATATGGCAAATATTCCTTAAATTTCCCATAACCTAAGCTAAATGATATTTTCACATTAAAATTAACAATGCACAGTTTTTACTGATAATTATAATATATTATAATAAAACACCATTCGGTGTGTAAACACCTTAATAAATGTGATAACAAGTATGATACTGAAAAACTCATGACAGCGAAAAAATGGAAATATATAATGGGTTGAGACAATCGTTCGGCGTATTAGTCTTCATTGTGCACTGAAGTGTTAGTGTTTTTTAAATAATCAAAAATGATTTTCAAGCTGTTAATTGTATTCGGAGCTCTTTGTGCAATCTATTATTTAAAAAGATTATATAATGAATTTTACTGGAAAAAACGTGGTGTGAAGTTTTATCCAAAAGGTAAAGTCATTGGTCCTTTGGGTATATTCTTAACAACAAAACAGGCGTTATTTGAAATATTTATAGACATTTATAAAATGTATCCGAATGAGCCAGCAGTTGGAGTTGGTTCAATTTTAAATCCTGCTCTGTATGTTAAGGATCCAACAAATGTGCAGCATGTCTTAAGTTTAGATTTTAACTCATTTTATCACAGAGGTTTTGATGTGAATGAAAATGATCTACTTGCCAATAACATACTCTTTTTGAATGGGAGTAAATGGAAATTGATACGCCAAACCATGACACCGCTTTTTACGTCATCAAAACTAAAGAGTATGTATTACATAATAGATCGCAGTGCTCAAGATTTCGTTGAATATTTAAATAATCATCAAGAAAAATTAAAAGGTGACATGTTTAATACATTATCTACATTTAGTAGTGCTGCTATTGGAGCTGCTGTGTTTGGAATTGGAACTGAGTCAATATTTAATTCACCCTTCCTTAAAATGGCTCAAAATGCTATGACACCTACGTTTTCACAAAATATTAAGTTTGTGATATCTGCATTTAATGGAACTTTATACAAACTTTTGAGAATTAAACTATATAAACAACACGAGGAATTTTTCATTGGTGCTGTAAAGCAAGTTATCCGCCAAAGAGAACAAGAAAAAATAAGGAGGCATGACTTTGCAGACCTATGCGTAAATATACAAAATAATGGTGTCTTGAAAGACCCTGACAGTGGCTTGGAAATATATCCAACGGATGAAGTATTGGCAGCGCAAGCGTTCTTCTTCTTCATTGCTGGTGTTGAACCTAGTGCGGCCGCTATGCAAGCAACATTGATAGAATTAGGACGCAATCCTGACGCTCTAAAACGTGTTCATGATGAAATTGACAGCGCGTTTAAGAAACATAACAACACAATAACATATGACATCATTCAAGAAATGGAATATCTTGAAATGTCATTAAATGAGTCAATGAGAATTCATCCCTCGGTTGGATATTTAACTAGAGAATGCGTTCGTGATACCGTATTACCAGTTGGAAATATCAAAGTTGAAAAGGGTACCAAAATATTTACTCCTCTTTATGAATTTCATCACGATTCAAACATATTTCCAGATCCCCAAGTTTTTAAGCCGGAGAGATTTTCCCGCGAAAATCGGAGTACAATAGCATACAATGTGTTTATGCCATTTGGTAAAGGCAACAGACTTTGTGTTGGTACAAGATATGCCACATTGCAAGTGAAAGCAGGGTTAGTTCACTTATTACGAAACTTCACGGTCAAGACAGAAATAGGCGAAGGAGGAATTAAGTACAAAAAGCATCATACACAAGTACGGCCATACAATCTAAGGATCGAACTATTTCCTAGAAATAAGGAAAGGATTGAATAGATCTAGAATTATAGTTTTATAGTTTTAGGAAGTCAATAACAAGGATTTAGAGGTGACTTGTAAAATCTTATTATTTTTTTATTTTCATGTATGATTCTTTACTGTAATATTAAAAAGTAAATAAAAATAAAATAAAAACAAAATAAAATCAATTTATTTCAAACTGAGTCCATACAAGTAACATTTACAATATAATAAATTTTATGTTAATTTTTAAGAAAATAAACCTTTTTTATTTTTTTCCTATAAAATAAAAGTTTGTGGATAGATGAGAAGGAAGAGGATACAATAAAAAAGTTGAAGGAAATATTTTAATTAATATTTTTTCTGTTTGTTTCTATCTATCTTTTTTTTTTGTAATTAATTAATAAGCAAAGTTTTCTGTGAAAGTATAAAGGTAAATTAAAGTCATATTCTTTCTAAGTTCTACTGTTGGCAAGCCTCCACTCACTTCTGAGTGTCTTATGAAGCAGTTATTCACGCTGATCCTCTGCTTGTTGGTGCAATTTATACATCACGAGTGGTATGAAATTAAAGCGCTAGACAATAGGCTTTAACCAATATATTTTTGTATTTATATTAAAAGCGAAGTACTTAGCAGTCTATATGTACGAGCATCTATGTTCCACTGTTTGGTACAGGATTCCACTGGTTTTCTAAGGGATTTTTAATTTTTCAGACATGCAGGTTTCCTAACGATGTTTTCCTTTGCCGCCAAGTTCTAGGAATAAACGAATAGGATAGAGATAATTTATTTTTAATTGTTTATATCTTGACTAATTCGAGGATATTTAGATGAGTACAAGCTTATAAAATCCATTAGCCAACAAGTCACGGCCTATTAGTTATTTTTATTATTTTTTGTTTTTCACCAAAGCTCGAATAATAATTTTTAGCCGCTACTATTTAAATACATTTATAAATAATTTTAAAGTAAATAAAAGACCAACAAAACTTGAGTTATTTCCGTTTTACTGTACAGCGGTAGGAATTAAAAAGTGTACTCTATTGTCTCTTCACAATACAAATTGGAAATCAGATTAAATTTTAAAATTTAAATGGAGCTGAAGTCGACAGAGCAATTTTAATGAGTCTGCTCAATTGATTTTGTATAAATATTAAATAAGAATTATTTTTATTAATGCTTAATTTACCTCAATTTAACAGACTGTAAACAATTCAAGTTGGGGATTGACGAACCAGAAAGATTTATTATTTGCTCCACACTGGTCAAACAGAATGGACCGAGCGCCTTGAATTTTACCGTTCTAAATATTTTCAAGTCTGACATTTGTTAATCTGGTTATATTGTTAAGACAATGTCAAGTCAAATGAAAATGAAAATGCAAAGTCAATGCGTGGTACCAGACATCCCCCAGATAATCACGTAAATTTTTCTAATATTCTCCTTGACGTATCTCTATAAAGGCAGCAATTTTGTGGCGTTAATAATTTTCTTAATCATGGATAGTAGTGTTTATGGGTTACTTTCTTTTAAGTGAGGTGTGTACTTGATACACTGATACTATTTTGGAATAAACAAAATGTAAGCACTCCCTCACAATTGTGGGTTTGGTTTGAGTTACCACATGATAGTAACTAAATTTTAGAACGTAATGAATGCCATAACAATACTAGCAGGCGTCTGAATGACACATTGCAACGCGTAATCACGCTCCCTATTAATTATTATATCGATGGTTGCTCCTCAGGGTTCAGTTCATGGTCCTTTTCTGTTCTTAGTTTATATTAATGATTCACTTATGGTAGGGACTTTGTAGGGAATAATCATAATATAGTATTATTTGCTGATGATACTTCGTTGATTTTCCGACTAAAAGGGCAATTATTGAAATATAACAAAGTGAATAATGCTATATCAAATGTTGTAGACTGGTTTAACATTAGTACTTTGCTTTTTAACGTAATAAAACGAAATACATTAATTTTTTTTTGCAGTTGACGCGAAGCATCTAGGGAGCCCTCATATATCTAAACTAGCTAGCAAAAAAGTTTATTTTAGTTATTTCCATAGCATAATTTCATATGGGTTCTTCCTATGGCGTAATGCAACTGACATTGAAACTGGATTTGTTTTGCAAAAGAGAGACATAAGAGCAATTTACAACCTTGGTCCGAAGGAATCCCTTAGAGAAAAAATTTAAAGAAATAAATATATTTACTTCTCTAACTAATTAGTCTCTCAATATATTTACGAGAATTTAATGTATATACACAAAAACTGAAATAGTTTTATTAAAAATAGTGATATAAATTCTGTAAATACTAGGAACAAGAACAAGTTAGTTATACCAGTTACTCCGAAGAGTCAGTAACTCCTTTTAGGGGCTATGTATACGCTTTTACAACAAAGTCCCAGAAAATGTGCACATCTTTTCTATCAAATTTCTAATTACGATTATTAAAATGTTATGATTGATAGGTAGGTATATATAAAGATTAATACTTTATTGCAAATTCTTCATATATACCTAGTCAGGTCATAAGTATAGTTACACAGTAAAAACTTATCTTTTAGAATGCTGGCCACAAAAAAGTTTATTGAATTCGAATTTCGAATTGTTCATGAAAATAAAACTGCATAATTTTTAGAATTTTACTCATTTTTAAATATGGAGTGGACGCTTAAAGAAGACCGTGTTGCAGTTATTGCGTTGCATCGTTGCGGTTACGCGCCATTTCAAATATTTGACATACTGAAAAATTTGAATATAACCAAAGTATTCCTTTATCGTACCATCAAACGATACAATGAAGACTCTAGTTTAGATGACAGGTCAAGAAGTGGTCGCCCTCGGTCTGTTAGGACTCCAGCAGTGATAAAAGCTGTGAAGGCGCGAATTCAAAGAAATCCCAAACGTAAGCAGAAACTGTTGGCCTTTCAGATGGGGTTAAGCAGAACAACGGTGAAAAGGGTGTTAAATGAAGACTTAGGGCTTCGGGCATATCGAAGAAAAACAGGACGTCGTTTGAATGCTCGTCTAATGGACCTGAGACTAAAGAGATGCTGCGCTTTTTTGAAGCGGTACGCGGGAAAAAAATATCGGGAAATTCAGATGAAAAAATTTTTAACATAAAAGAGAGCTACAACAAACAAAATTATAAGGTGTACGCACACAGTAGTGAAGAAGCGAGCAACCGTATTCCGCGTGTCCAACGAGGTCATTTTCCATCCTCGCTCATGGTATG